>JARHVA010003332.1:1200000-1800000 GCA_037957365.1 Torreya grandis | reverse complement strand
TCTGACCCTTCCTCCCTTTTAGGGAGAACTACATCGGCCTGAGGCCCCTTCACACAGGGGCTATGTAGGCAGCACTCAGTTGACATGGGGTCTTCTGGGGTTAGCTCAGCCGCATCCTTTCGTCCATCCATCCTCTTGACCAATGACCATTGGAGATCATGCGTATCTTCTTTGACCTTCTTCCAAGCCAATGTTGCCTTGGTTGTTTTTGCGTGTGTGCTACCTCACGGCTGGTTAGCAAAATTGTCCGCAGACTATTTTTGACCCTTCGCAAGTATAGGATCGCGAGCCAGTTGATCCCTACTACTTGTGGCTTTTTCATGTTTCTGGGAGCACTTCCTGAGCCCGGGATACCTAGAGCACGACGACCATTTGGAGCTTCAGCTTAGATTGAGTGACCCGATCAATAGACGACTAAATGCTGGGGCCCGGTTACTTCAATTTTGGCACTCCTTGACCCTCGACATGCGACAATTTGACCTGACCCTCTCGTGAAGTGGACTACGCGCAATCACGACTATGGCAGCATTTTCACTCACTCTCTTCTATCCATTTCTCTATCAAATCGACACTCGATCTTCGGTTCCCTTCTCTCGACTATCGCTTTGAGGGGGGAACACCTCATCCTTTTTCTAGGGCAACCAACTCCTGTTTTTGTCTTGCAGTTCGTCTAGAACAACCAACAAGACAAAAAGGGGCAAATGTAGACACCGCAAACGTGTCTGCACCTTGGTTCTCCCCCTTGTCCACCTCAAACCCCTATCCTAACCCTTGGCCTCCATTTGATTAAAATAACCTAAATATTTTAATCAAGTGGCCCCCTTTTCACCCTACCCTTGCCACCTTGGATCCTCCCTTGAATCCCTCCACCTTCCCCCTAGCATTTATTAGGCCAAATCTCTTCATTATCTTCCCCCCACGCCCATTTAAGCTTCTCCGTGACCGTTCTTACCATAACCCCTCGCCCGACGGCGTGCAAGAATGGGCAGAGGCTATTTTTAGCCTCTGTCCCCATCCTGCGACCGCCGACGTTGGCGACCCTTCGGTTGACGTCGGTGAAACTACCGGCGTCGGTAGCCTTCATTACCCCTTTCTGCATCCGTTGCAGCCCCTGGACCCTTGAGCTCGCAAACAGACTTCTCTTGGCGTTTTGGCATTTGTCTCTCCTCCGTCTGGACCTCGTGCAACAGCAGCAACAGGTGCAAAGGCTCTAGATCAGGATTTTCTTCTTGCAACAAGCCTTCCGTGGCTCCAACAACAGCTCCTCCATTCTTCAGTCAGCAAAAAGGTAAGCACAATTTGGTGTTTCATTTTATTTCTTTTATTTAGTCTTCAGTTATCTATCCTATCTACTGTTTTCTACTCCCTCTGTTTTTCCCCCTGAGAGGCTGCAAAGCCTTCTCAGGTCCTGTCCTCTGTGTCTCTTCCTCTTCCCTGTCCCTCTTTTAATCCAATCCCAGACAACTTCCTCATCCCTCTATCAACAAAGACCTTGCACAAGGCATCCAACCAGAACTAGACCACTCCCCAGTCCATCCAAATTTGTCCCCGAACTCTGTCTCGACCCCGTTCACAAACCAGACCCGTCCACAGTCCAAAAACCAACTCAGACCCGACTACAGGCCACAACCCCAACCGACGCCGGTCACTTCCCCAACCGACGTCGGCAGGATAGCCGACGCCGACAGATCAGATAACCGACGCCGGTGACACTTTCGACCTCGGCGACTGTCATCAGCCCTACAACTCCTTCAGGTAATCATTTTGTCTTTTCTTTCCCTCCTAATTTCTTTGTCACTTCTGTATTCTGGCATTCTATATTTTCTTGATCTTTTATCTGTCTGTTAACAGTGGGTTGACCTCCCTTAAGGAAGTTTTCACACTTCCGGGAACAAGCTTTTGCTTGGCAACCCACCGCCTATCCATCTAACATTTTCTTGTCCAAGTTTCCTTTTTTTCTTGCAGGTGTCATTCCTCCACAACCAAAGAGGAGTGCTCACAAGCGTCTGGATTACGGTGCACGATCTTTATCTAGGTACTTCCCAAGCCTTGTCCATTACTTTTTAGTTTCTTCTTTCTCTTAAATCTGAAAAGCGAATTTTTGAATAGAAACAATACGGACTCCATTTTTTGAACCATAAAATGTGCCAAAAATACTGCGATGAGATATACGTAGTGGAAATATTTTAATATTGTTCCATAGTGGTCAATTTCTATAGCTTGCCAGCTTTGACCTCTTGTTGACTAGTTTTGATTGAAACTTTGACCAACTGCACAAGGAACATACAAGCTTCATTTTCTACATTCTGCATACCGTTGAAAAGCTCTCAATGGGCCCTATGCAATGGTACATGTTTCGGTCTACTTTGGGACCTTTTCCAAATTGTTCTCTAGATCATTATAATCAGTTGGCATCTGTATGTTTTATGTAATTTGAAATAGTATTGTATATGCCATTAATTAATATTATTTAATTGTTATTTGGTGTCTTCATTTATAATTCATAGTACACCATCGATTAATTAGTGCTCCAAGGTTTTAATATTATTTGTTATTTGGTAGCTTCAGGTTTTGGTTCATTTTAAGAACTTGAATTTTCATGCAGTCAATACTTGGCATTCCTATCAACTAGCCTTTTGTGTCATCTACTTACATTAAGTTAGAGTGGCATGTGTCATTTGTGATGCATAATATTTTATGTCAGTATACGTCATATAGTCATTAGTTCTTTAGGTTTTATAATTATTTATTTGTTAATTGATATTGTATTCTTTAGTTTAGGTATTTATTTAAATTAATACATATTTGTGCCTAATAATTTTTTGGATTTGATAGTACATGGTGTGAACTCAAGTCATTATCTTTGTAGTTCATTGGTCAATAGTTCTATTTAGAGTGTCATTCAAATATCTCTTAGGTGGTAAATGTTATATTTTTATTTGAATATTACTTTTTAACCAATTCTTTTAGAAAGTAATGACAGATGGTAGTTAATCTGATGATTTAGTCATATTAATTAAAACCTTTTTTTTAAGCTACCATGTAGTGTCAAAATAACCAAATAAAAAAGGTAGAATTTTTAATATTTGGGTATTCACGTATATCAAAAGTGTCAACTTTGTTCAAACTATTAATCATTTATTATACAGGTTGACTAGTTTTGAAATCAGATAAAAATATCATCTTTTAAAAAAATCATTTGACATAATTGATGTGTGTTTGCATGAAATACAATTATCAAAGGCAAATTATTGAAACTATTAATGTCTTATCTTGAAATTTACCTCTTTTTAAGTGCCAAAGTCAAACTACTAACCATGTGTTTGCAGATCTCTAAACTCTTTTGTCACCTTTAAAAATCATTTCGAATCATTTTAATCATCTTGTTTTATATATATATCATTTTAATCATTTCATCTTGTATATTTCTCCTTGTCTTGTATATTCTTGTCTTTTATCTTTAAATATACATCACATCTTAAACTTTATCGGTCAACTAATCTTTCATTGTCTTGCTTGTCTCCAGGGGCTGCGGTGGTATATGCTCTCCTCCTTGCATCCTTTCGATGATTCCTAGAGGATCAAAAAATACCTATAAACCCCTTCTCTTTTTATTTTTTAGGGGTCAGTGATGTAGATTTCATCACCATGCACTAGACCAAACTTCATGTTCTGGTGGAGTCTAAATATCAGGAGAGCTATTATTCAGTGCCAAAGTAGAATTCCTCATAAAGGGTTCTATGGAGTGAGGGGTGTTTAAGATCCAAGATACAAGGTGGTTAGACAACATCTTATATGGAATAGGGCCCCACTGTACCTTGACATATTGTTGGCATGAAAAATTGTTAGGTGAAAAAATCAATGACTTCACGTCAATAGTGTGGGGAACTATGTCTCTTTCCTATTAGTAGGCGGAGCTACTTTTATTGAAAGCCAAAATGGAAAAACATGAAAGTATTTACAAACATAGGAAAGTAAATAATGGGTAGTACTTTTAACTTGAAAGTACAAAAAAGAATTTTGAGAAAGGAATATATATGTATAAGAAGAGATAGACAAGGGAAAAGTTATGCAGGCAACAAACTCGTCAGGTTAAGAATCAAAAACTAGATGAATGTGTTGGAAGAAGATTTTAACTTTTCTAAGTAAGAAAACCTCTCTCATTCAATGGGTTGAAAAGATATAATCACATCCATAAGGGTATGAAACATACACCAAAAAGTTATTTAACTTTGATAACATAATTTGACAACTTGTATTTTCTAATAGAAACAACTAAGATATTGTCCCTATTCCCATCGAGATTTTCTCATATATGGGAAATATTAATTACAACTCAAAATATGAACTTCATAATTTAATTCCTTATTCTCCACAATTTAAAATTTATGACAATAGCAATGAAAATCAAATACGATGAATTAAGCAGAAATACATAATTCTAAAAGATATGACTAACTCAAAATTTAGAAACACCTTTCTTGTATTGATTTCAAAGAGTAGAAGAACTAATCTCTTTGCAAAGCTTTTGCCCAGATTCTATCTGTTTTGAACCCTTAATATGAGCTTACAACTTGTATTTATAGGAAAAAGTGGGTGGTTATGGTGCAAAACCACCTAATTTTCCTTTTTACAGAAGTGCTAAAACACCAATAAGAAATTACAATTTTTGAAAAGGTGTTAAATCTTCACAAGCAAATAGCACTACTTGCAAAAACATATTAGAATTTTTGCACTATTTGTAAAAGCATATTAACAACTTGCACAACTTGAAAAATCAAGTTGGAGCAAGATTGAAAAGAGGGAATGTCGAAACAAAAGGCACATTTACAAGAGAGGGAAAAGTGCAAAAATTGAAATCAGGTACAAAAAAATAAGAAGGAGAAAAGCAGGAACACATAAAGCAATTGTTCATTCCTCTTGTTGTTGCATTGATAATTTGCTCCCTTTTAAGAAGTCATCAAATCTCTAGAGAATTTTCCTGATCAAATCTTCATCTAGTCCATCCATGTACCTGTAAGCTATATTTGCTAAATAGCCTAACTCTTTTATCTCTTGATGCTTGCTTTGGAGACAACTCACTTTCATATCTAAACCATCCACATTCACCTAGCACTTGGATAGCTAATGAAGTTATTCATAACTGAATGTGGATGAAGAGGCAATGTCTTGAATTCCCTGATGATAGTTTAAATCAAAATCATATTTCCTTCTTGATCTTTGTCATTGACAAAGTGACAATTCAACTTCTTGACGTCAGTGTCAAGTCCCATCATTGCATCATTTCCTAATGCCCTTGCACTACTAAATTTCTAAACACATTCATGAAGAGACTAGATTCTAAATTTGGTGGCCCAAATGAATTCGATTTGATAAACAATTTCATCTCTATCGATTACTCCTTTTTCAACAAGGTCATTAGAAGAGTATTTGGAGAATTCAACTAGCCTAGGTAAAATTTCCTCCCAATTTTGTTTCTCCTGAACATATCCACTTTCCTTTGTTGCCATTTATTTTCACTGTGATTGAATTTCATATAAAATTGTTACTATGGCAAGGATTGCCAATGTTCATTGATTTATAATCTTTTCAATCCAGTCTTTTACTACATTACCCATCTGACCCACTTCTCTCACCTTTTCCAATGTCTCTGCATGTAAACTTGATGAAACAATAACTAGTTGAATTGGTCTGATCAATTTGTGAATCACTGAGCTCAACTGTTCCACTTTAGATTTTAGTTCATCTTTGGTCACTTTGTCTTTGTCCATTTTTTTGAAAATTGTGCCAATTGCCAATTGAACATCTTCTTTCATCCCTTCCCTAGTTGACTTACACAAATGAATTTTGGAGACATGATAATCATCAACATTGGATTCTGACACATCTTTTTCAACCATAGGAACAATTACTTCTACATATTTCTCTCCTTTCTCATCTGTAAGCATTCATGAGACTGTTTTCACCTTCTTTGGTCTTTTTGAGTAAGAGGCCGTCAAGGTTTCAAAATATATTTCTTCAAGTTCAATAACATTCCTTGTCCTCTTCACTATTGTAGACAAACAATCTGAAGTTGTGTTTACGAAAGGGAATGAGGCAGAATTTGAAGTAATTGGGACAACCATAGTTACTTTTGGAGAGGGTGTTCTCTCAAATGGAGAACTTTGAGATGAGAGTTCAATTTGCTCTTGCGTATTGGTTATTTCCATAGGAATATTTAGAGAAGGTATAATGGGAAAATCAAGATTTGAAGGAGAAGATGGAGGAGTGTGAACAATTTCTTGCAGAGGATAAACAATTGTTGTAGGGAACACTGTATCATCTGAAGCCAAAAATTATTGAGTTGTGTTCTCTACCAATTCTTGAGAGAAAGGATAATTATCAATTGGAATTTCTTGAGAAACCAAAAGTTTGGGAGAAGAAGAAGAAGAAACATTATCACTAGACCTTTTAAGCTTCAGCTTGAGAGGTTTTCGTGGTTGAATCTCTTATTGAATAGCTTTAGGTTCATGTACTTCCACCATGAGAGTTTCTTCATTGGGACCCGCCTCATCTATTTTCCATGCTTGTCCTATTGCTTATAAAAGCTACCAAGTTTGTCTTCTCCAAAAGGCGTAGGAAAGTCAACATTTGCAAGATCAACCCCTTTATTTTTCAACCACCTGAGATTCCTATGAAGTAGGTTTCTTAACCTATACCTAAGAGAAGTAGATTCTCTTATATCCCAATGTACCATAGGCAATGGCTTTACTACAATGCCTTATTTTCAAATATAGGGTCCAACGTGAACGCATCATCAACCAACTATTTTGGTACTTGCATTATACTGAATTCCATTATTTATTTCATGGTAAACCATGAGTAATCCCTGATCCTCACTGCTTTCTCATCTTAACAGTTCATCCAATAATCTTCAAGTTGTGGAACATGTTGAAAAGAGGTCATAATATTGTGTCCAACAAAGCCTATATTATCAAAAGACACCCTACTCTCAAATGTCATGAGATTGAAGTTAGACATATACTGTTCTACCATCTTAGCTTTCACCAATGAAGGACAAGTATACTTACCAATTGTAATCAAAATTTTGATTCCTATTTTGAGTTTGCTTATTAACAACTTGTGTGTTTTAACAAGTTATCTTGTCAATTTCATCAATGCCCACTTATCACTAACATATATCAGAAGCATATAAGGAAATATATCAAAACCACCAATTCTTAGATAACTAAATGTTGAGAACTGTATAAACCAAGCACCCCACTTGGCTATCTCGATAGAAGCTACAACTGACATCCTAGTGTTAAAAAGATCTTTCTCAAACAGCTGGATAATGAAGTGAATAAAAAATCATTAACTCTTTTGAAGTGACGAATGCTTTCTTTCAGTGTCAACTGGGGATAGAAATCATACACCATTATTTTTCCGAAATCACCCACTGTGTGTAACTCATCAAAATACCTTCAGCTTGCTACGACATAGATAAGATATGAAGTCATGTTGAATTTTGATGTTTCTTTCACTTCTAAGAGCTGCTTATGAAATGAATCGCTGACCAATTCACCCTAGTGTATATGCTACTTGTTTAGAAGGATGATCCAAATGAACCTGTACATCAAATTATGAATGTTTTTAGCCATTTGATTTCCCACCATCCTGTGCAACAAAGTGATTATATCATTTATCTCATCTTTGAAGTCTAACCTAGGGAGATTGTTGGGAAACCCAATAGAAGAATGTTTCTGTTTGATTAACCATGCTTTATTAACTTGCTTGGAACATGATGCAACATTCTCATCTTAGAATCTATGAGAGGACTCAGGAGTCAAATTCACAAAATTTTCATGATCTGAAAGATGGAGAACACTGTCAATTTATTCAGGAGTGAAGCTTGCTACCAATTCTCTTACTTCATATGTCTCCGCATTGTAATGATTTGCAATGATCAAGACCAACTCAGGAGACTATAGTGATACTGGAAATGTCGTTGCTTATGCCAACCCACTATCATAGATACTTTGACCAAAATTCATTTTGTGAACTACGTTCATCCTTTCCCAAAACTCACCGAGGTCAAATGACCAAGATCAGTATTAGTGATAATTTCTATGATGGAGTCTAATGGCGAGAAAAGAGCCATTTCTCGATATTGATATTTCACGATAGCTTTGTCCTTGTTGGAGATCAATGATTTCGGGATAGGTGATGAAGACATTAAATTTTTTTCAAGAAGCAAGCAAGCGAAAAAATTTACAAATTGACTTTTACTTGCTGAATTTTAAAAGAAAATGAACAATTTGGTGTACAAAAGATAATTGGATGGCTTGAAAAAGTTTTACTTACTGTTTTGGTGTGCAAACCGTTCGTGAGTTTTTAAAATGCTTCCTGGCCAATAATATCTTCTTGTCTAATTATCTTTCCCGATTTAAACTTTCCTATGATCATATTAATCTGTATCCAAGATATGAGTTCCACTAAGAAGCAAAAATGCATCCAAACAAAAATTTGTAATTTTTCATCTTTTGATTAAAAATCCCGCTCTTCTAATTAAAAATTCCCATCCCTGTTTGATTTTGATTCCGAAATAATGAAATGAATGGCCAACTAATCCTTTTCACAATTTTATAAAATCCTTGAGACTTGAACAGAATTTTAGCGAACCAATCTCAAAAATTTAATTTTGCAAATCTATAATGACATCAGTTTGGCTCTTCTTAACAAATTATCAAAAATAAAATTTTGATAATATTCTTTCTCTTTGGCTGGAAAAAGATTTAAACATTAATCTTTTTTTTCTATTTTATCTTTCTCCTCAAACTTCATCTGGTGAATCTCAACACAAACAAAATGACTCTCCTTTTTTTTATAAAATTAAATCTTGAAAACTTCTGAAAAATTCCCGGAGACTTTAACCCTGTTTTTGTATTTTGCTCTTTCCTTCTTTTCTAGGTCGTATGGTTTCATTTTTATTTTTTTTTAAATGACCAGAAATATCTAATTTCCGAGTTGTTAAAAAAAAAGAGTTAAGAATTTGCAATATTAAAAATAACCATTTTAAAACCTGGACGCAATCTTCAGGCCGTAAAGATGGAGGTAGCTGGGCGCACCATATGACTGGGAAGAATATCAAAGATTGCTCCTTTTTTTTTAATATATTAAATGAATCCCCTGGGCGCACTCCTTTTAAATGTCAAAAATAAATATTTCATTGACTTTTTTTTTACTCTTATTTCTCCTTCCAATGCTGGGCGCAATTTTTGGCTGATCTTCATTTCTTTACCCAATTCAGAAATTAACAAATTGTGATTGATCATAAAAAGATTGTCTTTTTCATTCTCTATCTTCTCCCAAGCTGGGCGCAACTATCTTTCTTGGTTGCTGTTGTTCTTGGCTTCGCTGGGACGCAATGCATTCTCAACAAGATTTCTTACTTTTTTTTTTATATTGCTGCTGTTACCACCATTTTGTATATGAACCCTTGCAATTGTCATTCTCCCTCTCTCATGCATGTCAAAGTCTATGTCATATAAATTAAATTTCATGTATTCATCCTCCCAACTCAGATTCACTCATTGCCAACGTTGGGCACAATTCTTTGGCTGGGCGCAATTCTTAGGCCATCGAAAAATAATTTGCAATGCACGGAAGAAAATGAATAACTGCCTTATGAGGTACCATAGAAGAAGTCAATTTAGCACGATCCAAAAAAATATTGCATTATCAGAGGAGGAAATTGTGGGAGTTACATGCGGGAAGAGTTGAAAAAGGATTTGCAATTTACAATTTGCAAGGGAGAAGAAGTGGAATATAGAATTTAATTAAAACTTGAAACTCAAAACGTTTTTGCAATTTGCACGGAACCAAAAATATTTTGGCAAAGTTTTTAGCAATTTGCACATTATAAATAAGAAAATATTTTAATGCAATTTTGGAGGAGCGAAAAGGCTTTAGCAAACTTTCCATTTTTGGAGAAGCAAGTGACTTTTAATGCATGGGAGGATTTAGGCAAGCTTTGAATGTTATTGGGGTGAAATGGGAAAAACATTAAAAAACTTTAATTTTTTAAATTTTTAAAATTGGGGATAACATATATATAAATGATGCACCTAGAATTATTTGTGCAAACCTAGCATAGGATCCTTCAGCGATAACAAACACTTCACTATTCGAGTCAATATCAACTCCTAAGTAGCCATCATGTGCAAATGGGGTCAAGAGGGTTCGATGGATTCTATAATAGGTCACCGGCCTACAGCCTCACCCATAAAACTGTTCGACTGTATGAGCATTGTGTTAAACACCTTTGAGTTTACTAATCATAGGCCATGGTTTCCCTGTTTAGGTATGTGTTGTGCTAAACCAGTGTTATTTGTGGGGCAAGTCAACCTTCACCCAAACCTACACACCTATCTAGGTTTTTGCACAACCCATTTTGTACATCATTATCCTTTTTACATATATCTTCATCTTGTCTATCCTTATGGCATCACTCTATCATCTTGTACGTCCTTATCATCTTATACATCCTAGTCATCATCCTCTTGTAAATATATCTTTGTATCTCATCTTGTCTTTATCCCATCCTAATCTATTCACCCTCATATTATCTTTTTTCATCTTTGTTCATACCCCATCATCCCATCCCTATCTCATCATTACCTTTGTATATCTTTATGCCATCTCCCACCTTGTCTTAATCCCATCCTATTCTAATTATATTTACTCCTCATTGACTATATCCCAATTGAATCCTGTACATCCTTGTCATTATCCCCTTGTACATCATTTGTTCTTTTCTACATCCTTGTTTCATCATCCCAATATACATATTGTTCTTTGTACATCATTTTAAAATCACATCTTATTCTAGTCTCACCAATCATTAATCATACTCCATCACAATCACACTTTGTATATCCTTATTAACATCCCCCTTGTACATATTATCCTTTATTATTGTCCTTTGTATATCTTTTACATCTTTTAATCTTCTCATAGTTTAACTGTATCCTACACGTCTTATCTAATCATCCACATCCAGTTTTAAGTCCATAATCAATCATCTATCTTAGCCTTGTCTCCATAACCTAGGAGGCTTTTATGTCACATCCATGTCCAAATCATCCTTGTCTTGTTTGTATTACCCCTCATCAAAAACATCATCACCTTTCATCATACTTGTTCTTATCTCACCATCCTTCCACCTTCATCACATAGTCATATCCTATCCCATCTTGAGAAAATAGGTCTACGGTCTTGAGCTAGTCCTTTTGTCCCATACACATCATCCTATCATCCTAATCTACTATTGCTCATCATTTGGTTATATCTCATACCTAGTTAGTATCCTGATAGAATCTTATCAACTTTGTCAGTATCAATCAAACAAACCCATCAATTGTAAATCTAGTCCAATCATATTACCTATTCATAACTAGCACCCATCCAATCATCATATTGCTATTTTGAATCTAGGTGCCCATCACATCCCCAATCCTTTTGCTAGCTTGAAAACCTAAACATTATTGATAGGTTGTTAGCACTTATTGTGCTATTGGTCTAAAATCTGATTCTAATATTTTATCCATTAGTCTATCTCATCCATCACCACCTATCATACTATCTCATTCCTTTGGACCTCATTTGTTTAAGAAACCATTTCTAATATTTAGCCTACCCTCACATCAACCCCCTTTATTGTCCATATTTTATCATCCATGGATTTAGACCCGGTCCATTTAGACTAATGCATCTTTGCCAACAAGGATGACGTCCTTTTGTGAGCACTAGAGATGGGAGCTCACCTACCCTCTGACCTCAATCCTATTCACCCCAAACCAAAATCCCACATCCTTCCTCATTCACAACCCCCTAGACCTTCTATATTAGTATCAACATTCCTTGATGTGGTCACCCTAATCAATCAATACATCATATAAAATAAAGATGAATTCCTCTTATGGCTATGGAAGACGGGTACTCATTTTCCTGATGATTTTGACCCCATATGCATAAAGTCACCCCCCAAAACAAGTCCACTGTCAACCCCTATCCTCATCTTATTCCCTTCTACCATCAACTAGCCCTATCCAAACCCCCTAAGCCCCAAATCATACTTGTCCATAGTCAAATATTCCATATACCAATCATAATACATCACCACTCCCTTGTCTTACTAGCAAAGGAAAGCCCAACCTATCAACCTCATCCCCCAATAACATGACATCCACATCACATCCTTCCAAATCTAATGCTCTAATCCAACAAGTCCCCTATCCTTTATCACCCACCACCATGAACCTCGACCCCACTTTTATAGACCAGTACATAGCTACCAACAAGGATGAAATCCTCTTGTAGTTCATTATGGTGGGTGTACCACTTCCAAAAGGTGTTGACCCCCTTCAACTTATTGCACCTCCAGTACAAACCCCTTTGTGTAAGTCTCGTTCCAATCCCCCATCCACTAGTCATAGCTAAGCATCTACACCTTCCCCTACTAGTAAAGGGAATTCAATCTTGGCCACCTCATCTACTACCAATCCATCCAACTAATCACATCACCAACCATTTGATTTAAATTCCAATGCTTCCACATCTGAATCACACAGTGAAGTGGACCCTTACACTCCCCTTCTTATGTCATTGGAAGCACTTTTCCAACAACTTGTCACCATTAACATGATGGTTTACCCACCCATATGACATCTTAATCCCACCAATCCTAAACCCTCTTGGTATAAAGTAAAATGATATTGTCTCTATCATTAAACTTGGGGGCATTTCATTAAATGATGCCAAATTTTTTGAGATTATGTCCAAGACCTCATTGACCATGGTGACATAGTGATTGAGTAGGAACCATATAAATTTCTCTCCCTAGATGATCAAGAAGAGGAATGCCAAGATTCCATTTCTAATCATGATCAAACCCTTCCCCTTCTAATCCAAGGTCAAGACATCCTATCTATCCTCCATGATCCCCATATTTTTGACCACCCATTCATTCAAAACAAGTCTATTCCTGATAAGCCTAGTCCTCCCATATCCCATTATTCCTTTTATGGACTTATCTTTGCTCAATCTATTGTCCCTCCATCATCTTCTTCTCACCCATCATACCAAAAACCCCACATTGAAAGGAGAATCATGGACAATCACTCCTTTACTCATATAATTGAATCATGTGCATAAAAGTTAGCATCAAAGTTAGAACAAATTTTATTTGCCTCAAGATCATGTGCAACACCAGTGTCTAAATTAGATTCCTCATCGGTATTACAACAAATGCTGATAATGCCTATCTTTTTTAGGATACCTCTAATATAGGTACCTCTAATACATCACCAGGCATACCTTTGGATCCCAATCAGGATGATGAAGTCATAACTGAGTTCTTGAATGCTTTATCTAATTTTTGGAGTGAATCTGATCCTACCTTGGATTCATTTATTAGTGATCCTTTAGATATTATTGAGGACACTTTCTCTAAAATTGAGGTTAGGACTCCTAATGACCTTTATGAGGGATATGTTGCCCATTATCCCCTTAATCCATCACCCAACATTACTCATTCACCTCACCTTCACAATCACTATATCTCACTCCATGCAAGGAATGAATAGGAACATGCATCATTGGATTCCCCTCTACATTCAATATCATGTGCCACAAATAAAAAGATACAAGACCATCATCCAATAATCATAAGTCATGATCTGATCATCTTTGATCCTATCAGTCAAAATCAAGAAAAATTAAAATATCAAACTAATCAAAAAGTGTCTTCCCCTAGTGAAGCCCAAAATCTAGCACTAGGGGCATATCAAAGTCAAAATAATCATATATCAAGTCAAAAATCAATCTCCTTTGGTGAATCCCAAAATTAGGCACTAGGGGTAATCAGAGTCAAATCCAATTAGTAATTCAAAATAAAGTCAAAAATAATAATCACAGGGCTGATCATTCTCTTAATACTTGGATCAAAGAATCAACTAATTAAAAGGTCTTGGATCCTTTGCTCTCATGACACCAATATATAGAATTGCCTCCACCATATCCAATGGTGTATGTAACTATTGAAACCCATTTCCATTCCCCATCTCATCATATCAACCATCCCGATCATATCCCTTCTTCACATCCTATATCCCATCATCACATTCATGGCATACCCCCATCAACACCATATCCCAAATCTTTGGGAAACATTATCCCTTGTATGGGTTATAAAGACACCTAGTTAAAACATTAGAGGATGTTAAATTAAGAATCAACAAAGGCCATCAAGATATGATCATAACATCACACATCTATAGAATAGGTGTTGGGTAAAACTCCACAAAAAGTGTCAATATTCTTGCATCTCATACCCTTCTATGATAAATTGATATGCCCAATAAAAATTCAAAAAAAAAAACATCATTCATCCAATGGTGAAAACCAATCTTCTAACACCTTGGACAAGTGCCATGATGAAAATCAATTTCTAGCATCATGGTAAAATGATCAATTATCCACATTATACCTCAACACTTGGGGGCAAAATCCATCCATCCCTTATCAATACATCCATACTTATCTCATCACTCATCAACTTTGTCTATATAACCCATCCATGTATTCCTTATCCATATTATCCCCTAATCCATTATTCTTATTCATCGTCTACCATTATTTCATACATCTTATCCCTTACTATTATGTGCTTCCTACCTTGACTTTTGTAAGGAAGTGGAAGTTATCTTAAGGACTGTCCTAAAACCATCTTGGCATATCCTCCAATGGACACTCAGGACTAGCTATCTGGTTCCTTCACGATGTGGTCATTAGCAATCCCTAGTCCCTTCTTCCTTGGTCCTCATCCATTTTTTTGCATCACCCTCATCCTTTTATCACCCCATTCATTATCCCATCCATCCTCATCTTGGTTGCTATACTTAGTATTCATTTTTCTAGTAACCTCATTAGTATAGTGTACATGCATATCCCAAAAATCATTAAAATTTTGAAATGCGTCAAAAACCCTAAAAATCATAAAATTTGAAAAATCCCAAAATATTCCATTATGGCTTGTTGTATGTCTTTAGTCACATCCATCCCCATCAAATAATGTCATTGACTTCACCATCCCAAATAACCATCTAATATCCATCTCCTATTGTCCCCTTCCTCATCCATATCTTATCCAGTCTTGAGCCCAAATCCTAAGTGGACACCCATCTATATCTTCATCATCATCCCTTTTAATTAGGTATTGCTAACGAACATATCCTTGTCAAAGAATTTAGTATAGCACCCATCACCTACCTATCATTACCTCTTCATATATATCACCCATCCAATCACTATCTTGCTAGTATGAAAGGTATTTGATCCCATCATCACCTAATCTCTTTGCTAGATTATAATCTTGTTGGGTTTTATCTTTTGATAATCCCTTATTAACGTATATATCCTCATCCTCATCCATGTCCTAATCCTAGTCCCTCATCTAAATCCATATACACATCATCATCACTAGTTTATCCCCAATCCAACTCTCTCTTTAGTCCATCATCATCATTCACACATCACCCAATCATTCATCCCATCATTCGAAAAGATATTGTGACATTGCATCTAAATACTTATATGTGTTACTTGTCTATTGTTTAACTTGTTTATATGTCTTTTATCATATATAAATGGTTTTTGTATTATGACTTATTATTTATTGGGCTATGAACAGGAATTTTATGAGGTCACCCAAGGCTAAAATACTACTTATAAGTGCCATCGATGATACATAGTTCACTATTTGCCCCTTTTTCTGCACTTTAGCACAATGTCCCCTTGGTCATGTTTATATCATGGGGCATACTGTCAAGTGCCTTATCTATTAGATTTCTTAGACAAGGATGAGCCTTATGACAAGTTATGATGGCTTGATCTTTACACCCTCATCATTTATCTAATCATCCTAATTTCCCATCACTAATCTAATTCTCTCGACTCATCAAACTAACATCCAATATTTTATCCTCATCTCATTATCTGAGTCATATCCTCTAATCACTAACATCATCATCTAATCACTAATCATCATCATCATCATCATCATCATCATCATCATCATTCTTAGCTTCTCTATCACTTATCATCATCCCCAAATCAGAACTACATCAGCTGGAGGTCTTTTTAGACTATGTAAGCATCACTTGGTAGTGCCCAAGGATAACTCGGCCACTATCTCCTCTATCACTCCCTTACATGTGTCCTTGATAAGGACATCATCACTATTAATCATATCATGGCTCATTGATCTGGTGAACTGCCATCCAATTCTTCCCCTTTAACTTTTGGTCACTTGATCATATCTTTTCTTCTCTATCATCACCTACATCATATCGATCAACTTTAGCTTTGAGATATACCCATCACTAATCTTATCAAATCATAATCTTATCTTGACTCGTATCTCTCCCTTGTATGCATCTTTTCTTGGGATACATCTAAATCTTATGGCATTTATCATATCATCATGTTATGGTTAATTCACCCTTGATATGTGTCAACAACCTTGACACCCATCATTTATCACTCCCTATGCATGTATATTTTCCAGGGGCATCATCAATGTTTAGCTCATTACTCAAGTCAAATCCATCTTCTTCATCCTCTATCTCACATCTAACATCCTATTCCCTTATCTATCTAGCACATCCCACCCCTCATTTCTTCTTTCGAGTGGCCATCCACCTCATTCTTCCCTGTATGCCCCCTCAAGGGGGCATCATATCCCCTAACATCATTGATTAACATTCATCTATGACATGGTTTTTATTTGAAAGACCATTACTCCTTTCACTTCACTTCACTTGCAATACCCTTTCGAAGAGGGGAAAAATGTATGCACATAAATTTGCTCACTTCATTTAATGTCACTAATACTACTATTAGTCGACACTATAGAGTGGATTAAAAAAATTGATTAGTCAATAAATCAAAAATAAATTCATAAAGAACTAAACAAATCAAGCCAATCTATTCATGTGGGGGTTGCTAATGATAACAAGATACAAATTAAATAAAACAATCAACCATTACCTTCCCAAATGACTCCATTTTTCAAAAGTGGCTCCAAATGTGTTCTCCCCTTGATCTAGAGCTCTAGTCTTTGTCAACAATGGCTTCTTTGATCCTCCATTGCCTCAAGAACTCTATACATAACCTAGGATCATGATATAAACTATCTATTATGCCTATCAATGAATCTAATCCAAATGAAAATAGCACAATAATCAAAACACAAAGGAATTGTGAAGGGATTTTAGCATTATAAGTTTACATAATTTAACCTTAAGAAATGGTGTGAGAGACCTCCTATTTATAGATTTTTGCAATTGATCAGAATGAACTATGACCACCCATCTTGATATCAAGATGTGTGGCCAATAATCCATTCAATTTTTTAGGCTAAAATATATAAATTCCCTCATAATGATATAGGGGAAGGGACATTAATTAGTCATGGGTGCCCATAATTTAGATATTTTATGCATTTATGTCTTATGGATACCACTCCATTGATCATGTCATTATGATGATGCAGTTAAAAAGAATCAATTTCCAAAAAGAAATGTTCAATACCCTCTATGAAAAATCCACTTAATCTCTTGATTTAAATTAATTATCCTTAAATAAGATTAATCAATATTTGTGCAACTCTTTGGAAATTGGTGCACAATTAATCATAAATGGTTAGAAAGTCATATTATTAGGTCATAATTTGACTCAGGAAGAATTGGAAGGCAATGTTAGATGCATTGAAATTGTATTCATATTTAGGATGTTGCCAACACAAAATAATAAAGGTACATGACATGTATTAATGAATTAGAAGAAAAGAGTGATCCAGAGCACAAAAAGGCAAAATCATCATTTTAACTCAAAATGTACTAATCAAAGTTGGGAATCACATAAAATGCATTACCTCATTTAGGGATACTTTGGCCTAAATCAACACTTGTAAATGATAAGTTTGAACCATTTAGTGCATTATAGTGATTTTGACCTAAAATATGCATTTGAGTGCAATTCAAGTAAGATTGACAATTTCAACACAAATGGTGTTAGGAATTGGATGTCTACATTTTACCCCTATTTGAGAAGGTGTAGAGAGACATTTAGGCAAAAAAACATCTTTTAAAAGAAAAAATTTTTCAAGAAGAAATTGGAAATGACCCATGATGCCCCATTGAGAGGACATACTAAGGTGAAAGAGAAGAATGAACTTTTGAAAAGAGAGGGAAAATGTGAGATTAACCCATGGAATAGATCACATCCATATGAGCTAATGATTGCACACATGGCTACCATCAATGATA
Source organism: Torreya grandis (assembly GCA_037957365.1). Lineage (NCBI taxonomy): Eukaryota > Viridiplantae > Streptophyta > Pinopsida > Cupressales > Taxaceae > Torreya > Torreya grandis. Next base: position 1,781,632 of record JARHVA010003332.1, on the reverse strand, counting down.
AAAAATATAATTTATAGGTATAATGGGCCCTAAAGATAGGCGGAATGAGAAGGATTCAATCTAAACATAAAAATGGCATACTTTGTATGCACTCAATTTGAGAGTGTAAGCTACAACTTATGGTATTGATCAATCTTGAGACAAGTTGCACACTAAAACATTACCATCATGGGTAAAAGTTTGGAGATCTTTGAATTAGAGGAAAATGAGAATGTAGTCCCCAAAATATGATAATAAGAAGTGCCCCGGTAGAGCAAATTTGATTGTGATAATATAGTTGTGCCTCAGTAGGGCTTATTTTGAGCATTGATAAAGAATAAATAATGGTCTTGCTCTTATAAGGCTGATTTAGATTTGTGAATTGGTTCAAATGTTGTGCCCCAACATGGGCAAATTGGTAAGTAATTAGCTCAAGGATATAACCTAATGCATAGAATAAAATGAGTGGGCACAAACATAGATGTGATGGTGCAATGGCTTAGAAAGCCACAAAAAACTAAGCATGCGAGGATGCACAAAGTGATTAAAGAGATGAAAAGAAGAATGAATATTGTCAAGTTGACCCAAGATACTTGATGTACCCAAGCGATACCTACATAGTCCAAATGGACCTCAGACCAATGTATTTCACCCAGGGAGTGGGATAAAATGGAATGAGAGATAAAGAAAAATGGCCAAAGATTGATTAGACTCATGATATATGTGAAGAGATGCACGTCTAAGCATAGAGTCAGTTGCTAAACCTATTGATCCTAGTTCACGCATAGTGTTATTGAAAACTATTCATTAGATCTATGTTGATGTTAAGACTTGAATCTAAAGCATAAAATGCTTGTTATTGCAAAATAAATTAGGCATCATAAGTATGAATAACTCATAAAGACATGGCATTTCAAATGTGCAGATCCAATTCAAATGTGAATACCTATAACTAAGATTAATGGTAAACAATGACCAAAACCAGAGTCACAACTATTTACATTTGAACAAAAAAGCAAAGATAAAGAAAAAAATAAACATAAATGAACCTAACTTAAAATCAAGATATGAACAATCAAGACTTAAATAGGAACAAGAATGTTTAAAAACAAAATAAGAACAACTTAATAACATGGGATCAAGATATAAATAATCAAGATCCATGGGGACCATCAAGACGTTCTTGAAAACAAAAGAGAAGAGCAAACACATATAGGGAAACACAAGACCAAGGTGAGACAAGAAGTAATAAAAAGATAAAATTAGAAGAAACAAATGAAGATGTGTGAAATCACTACAAAACACTAATAAAAAATAATAAAACACCAATAAAACTTAAATAAATACACACAAATAAAAACTAAGTTAATGCGGTTTAAATACAATTTATATGCACGTGTGAGAGAAGCCTTACTTTCCACCACAACATAACAGAGAACAATGACACAAAATTTGTTCCCTAATTAAAGAGGAACAATAGTAGAATAAATGAAGGAAGATAAGAAAAGGAAGGGTTTGGTTGAGCTGACTTTAGATGTACAAGACAAGTGGATGATGCCTGCATAGTTCTATGGATGAATGTTCCAACATGTACTTCAGGCCAAATGTAGTTCTCCCAAGAAGTGAGATAGAATACATGATGATGATAAAAAACATATGATTAATGTTATATAATAAAAGGGAAGACTTGAAAAATGAGATTGATCTTGAAAAATGGCAAGTGCATGAGGATGAGATGAATAACATAGCAAAAAGTAGGATAAAATGCTTGAAAAATGGCAAGAGCATGAGGATCAAAATGCACAAAAGCATAAGATAATGTTTTTTGTTCTTTTTTAGGTCATTTATAAATGTTTTTGGTGTTTTTGGGATAAAATATGCATAAGGTAGGACTGTCTAGTCAAGGAGATGCTCATCCGAGAGTATAAATTCTAATAAACAACTAAGCCGACTGCAACAACCCTCATGGTTATATACAATGGATCAGGGAACTAATTGAGAGTTCTAATAACAACTAAAGATAGTTGCAATGGCATATGCTTACAAATCAATGAGAGTGAGGATCCTGAAAAGACAATAATGTTCACCAAAGAGTATTAAATATAATATATAATAGTGTGTAGTACAAAATTGATCTGAAGAACCATGTGGCAGGCAAAGATCCTAAGCTGGAAAGGTGTTCTTGTTTACTCATCTATAGAAGAAGCTATAAAATAGTGTCCTAGTTGAACTTATTTGTAGAATTGGCATTGAAGGTGTTCATAATGCTAATGAGACATTATCAAGATCATAATTGGTCATGGATAAAAGTATTTGGGTTACAACAAGCCCTAGATATAACAAAGAATAGGGTTCTCAAAGAGAATGACATAGGTTATGATAAAATGCATTCAGAGTATCGATGGTCTAATTTTTTTTTACTATCCAGGGTCATGAAAGGAAGAGGGCTCATACAAAAGTGGTCCATGGTAGGATAAAATGGTAGGGTAAAATTAATTCAACACAAGTTTCCCCCAAGTAAGGGATCTTGTAGACAATGGTTAAAAGTTGTTCATGCCTATAACCTATTAAGGTGCATGATGTTTATGGGATTTGGAAGTTATTCACCATTTGGTTTAGCCATTTGATACATCCCTGATCCATAGTTTTCCTTGATAACAAATGGTCCCAACCAATTAGGTTGAAACTTACCTTTTTTCTTGCATTTAGCATTTGTGTTCTTTTGGTTCTCTTTTAGGACCAAATCACCAATTTCAAACTCTCGAGGGATAATGCACTTGTTATAGCTTCTCTATAATATGTTCTAATAGGCTTGTAAGTTTTCTAGGATAGGTAAATGCTTGCTATTAAGAAGTTCTAGTTTTTACAGCCTTGAGACTCTATAGTCCTCATCATATTTAATATGCTCCAATGGTACTCACAAGGATGGTAACTCGATTTCTATCAAGATAATAGCTTCTATGCCATAGACAAGTGAGTATGGAGTGGTTCATGTTGGGGTTTGATGACTAATTCTATAAGCCTAGAGGGTAGGAAAGATTTTCAAGTGCCAATAATGGCTAGTGTCATTAACAATATTCTTTAAAATGGTTAAAATGGTTTTTTTTATGCCTCAGCTTATCCATTGACTTGTGGGTTATATGGAGTTGATTTTTTTTTCTTGATCTTGAATTCTGCACAAAGAGATTTTACATATTGGTTTATAAAGGATCTACCATTATTTGATATAATGTGTGAAGGGATGCCATATCGATAGATGATATGGTAATGGATGAATTTTTTAATCTACTTCCTAATGATGTAACTAAAAATAATGGCCTCAATCCATTTATTAAAATACTTGATAGCAGTTAGAATATGCTTATGGCCATTTTAAGATACTGGGTTTATTTTCTCAATGAGATTGAGGCCCCTTGTTGAGAATGACCATGGTGTTGTGATCGGCTATAGTGGTAAAGAAGGTGCATGTATCAAATTTCCATGTTGATGACAAAGAACACACTTGCTTACATAATTGTAAGCATCAGTCTCCATTTTTGGCCAATAATAACCTATTCTAAGGAGCTTCTTTGATAAGACTACACCATGGGTATGGCCCCCACACATTCCTTCATGAACCTCCCTCAATGCTTAATTGGATTCTCCTGAAGATAAACTAACGAAGAAGTGTTTCATCATAGCCTTTATGATAAAGCATGTCTCTCAGGAGGGTATAATGTGATAAATGGTGATGGAATAATTTTTATTGATTATTGGACAGGTTATGTGGGAAAATGTGATCATGGAAGTAGTTATAAAAGTCTTAGAACTAAGGTAATTCAGGTGGGGGATTGAGACCAGAAATGGTACATACCCTTTCTGATTCTGGTATAACATGTGTAGGCTGAAGAAGACTTTCAATTACGAATTGATACTCTTTAGTTCCACCATCAATCTATATCATGGATCCAATCATTACCATTATGTCAATAGATTTGTTGTTTCCCCTTGGAACTTGTTCAAACTATAGAGTTTTAAAATGACCTTTGAGATTATCAATAATTTTCTTGTAAGGAACAAGCTTGTCAGCTCTGGTTTGATATTGATTAGTGGTCTAATTGATGATTAATTAGGAATCACCATAGACCTTTAAGCTCTGAATATCCCACTATATGGGAAGGCAAAGCCCTATAATCAAAGCCTCATACTCAACTATATTGTTCAAGCAATGAAATTATATATGAAATGCTTTGGGAATCTAATCCCCCTAAGGTGTAATAAATAATATGCTAGCTCTAGATCCACAAGATGTAAAGGAGGCATCAAAATATAGCTTCCATTATTCAGGTTCCTATGATGCTTATTTTATTACCATAATATAACCATATTGAAAGTTGAATTTTAGTGGTTGAGTATCTATGATAGGGGCTTCTACAAGTTGATCATCAATAACCTACCCCTTGATTGCTTTTTGATTCTAATACTCAATGTCAGATTAAATTAGTATCATGACCCATTTAGCCATATGTCCTTGAATAGATGCTTTGGACAATAAGAATTTGAGAGGGTCTACCTTGGCGATGACAATAGTTTTGTTTTTTAGCATATAATGTCATAATTTTTGGGTAGAAAACACCATAGCTAAACACACCTTATCAATAGGTGCATAATTATGTTCATAAGCCACTAGAGTGCAACTTAGATAATACACTGCATGTTCTTTACCTTGATCATCATGTTGGATTAAATGTGCCTATAACGCATGTTCTATTGCTAATATGTAAAGAAGTAGTGGTTGTCTAGGTGTTGGCAGTCTTAATATTGGTAAATTGGCCAAATATGTCTTGAGTTTCACAAATGCTATCTGACAATCTTCATCCCATTGAAAAGTTACCCCTTTCTTCAAAATGTGGGTAAATGGGTGGCATTTATTTGCCAATTAATAAATGAACTTGCATATAGATTGGATCTTCCCTTGCAAGATTCGTAATTATTTGAGATTATTTGGTGGAGGCAACTCCATAATGGCCTTGACCGTGGCAGAGTCGAATTCAATCCCTCTTTGTGATACAATAAAACCAAATAATTTCTCTAATGTGTCTCCAAAGACACATTTCTTAGGATTTAGGAAGACTTTATATTCATGAAGCCTCTCAAAGATTCTTTGTATAATGTCTGGATGTCTAGCTCTTGTTCTTGATTTTGCTAGTATATCATCAACATAGTCCTAAACAATATCATGCATCATGTCATGGAAGATGATAGTCATGGCACGTTGATATGTGGCTCTAGCATTCTTTAATCTAAATGGCATGACCTGGTAACAAAATTTTCCCCATGGAGTGGTAAACATAATCTTGTGTTGATATTCTTGGGCTATCTTGACCTGATTATATCTAGAAAATCCATCCATTAAGGATAACATATCATACCTATTAATTGAGTCAATAATCATGTCGATGTTGGGTAGAAGAAAATCATCTTTAGGGCATGCTTTGTTTATATCTCTAAAAGTAGTATAAATACATATACTCGAGGTCTTTTTATTCACTGGGACTATGTTTGATATCCATTCAAAGTAATCTAGTGGCCTAATAAATCATGTTCCTATCAACTTTTCCAATTCTGCTTTAACCAATAGGGCGATGCACGGATGCATCTTAATCAATTTTTACTTGATTTTTTTAGCATCGAGACGGAAAATAAGGTGATGTATAACCAAATTTGGGTCTAAGCCTGAAATGTTAAAATATGCCCATGCAAAGATGTCAATATAATCCCTTAGGAGGAATATAATTTGTTCACATTCTGCTTTAGTAAGGGAAGCTCCAACATAAATAATTTTGAGATCCTCATAGGTTCCCAGGTTCACTTCTATCATTTTTTCCATAAGAAGTGTGGATCCATCTTCTAGAATTCTACGTAAGGTATGATCATGATCATCTTCTTCTACTACATCTTCTTTTTGTTCCTCCCAAAGTTCTAGATAGTGTGATGAATCAAAATCTACCATTTCAAGTAAAGGCCAAGTAACAAAAACCTCTAGAAACTTAAGAGCAAGACAAACATTTGTTAGTGTTCTAAAGAGATGCTTGTACTAGATATAGAACTTGGGCTCGATGGACCTTTTGAATCCTGAGGTGATGAGCAAACTTTCCCACCTGAGAACATCTAAAATAGGTTTTCACTTGAAGGCTTGTCTTTTTATTTACTTTTTCCCTGATCGAAGAGTGCCTCCAAGAGGTTTTCAATTGAATATCTCGATGTTTCATCTTTATTATGACCAAGAAAGTTTACCTACTCTCCAAAATAGGTAGAAGGATCCAATGAAAAATCAAATCCTTGTTTGTGATCGCCAAGGGGAAATCCATCTCTTAGGCCCATGGATTTTGCAAGTGATTCTTCATTCTAAAATTCATTGAGGCATATGATCAGATTTTTCTAGTCCTAATCAATGAGGTCAGGATGGAAAAGACATAGGGAACAATGAGGTTCTTCTTCAAGAATAGAAACTCCAATGATAAAAATATGATGTTTTACTTTAGGGTGGGAAGCACCAATTGAATGGGTTCTTGCTTCAGGATGGGAAGCTCCAATGGTTAAGGTTAAAATGGCATTTAAATCAAATAGGTCCATGTCAAAAAGCTCATCAAAAAGGCTATAATGCGATGCTATGTCACTACCAGAAGTCTCATCACTAGTCAATTTGAAATAATCACTATCAAAAGTTATGAGGTCACCCTCAAGCGGTATAAATCTGAGACCATGATTCAAATTAGGTACTCTAGCTGATAAGGGTTCCAAGATTCCTTATGCTCATGGGACAAGGGTTTATCTTGTATAATCAAGATGATCCATGATATGATTAGGGATAGGATACTTTGAATTCTAAAATTAATTAGTAAGGCCTTCAGAATATAACCAGTCTCCCTCAATAAAAGCCTCTTGATCTTTCTTTGGCACAATAGTCGATACAAAAGCATAGGTGGTTTTTGGAGTTTCTTCTTGTGTTTCCAAATCATTATGTGTCTATTAAGATTCTTTAAATGTTTAAACTTACCAAATATCTTTGGATTTTTATGTAACTTTTCAACATGGAAGGGATCCTTAAGACTATACATGGCAATGCCCATGTCTTGAATAACAACCTGCATTGCAAAAGTTGTAGGAAATGAATCAGTCAAAGTAGAAGCAAGATCACTAGGGTTGATATAATTAGATGGAGGTGGATGTGAAATTATAGCCTTTTTATTCTTCATAATGAATTCATAACCTAGATAATAGTTATAATTGTGAAATTAGGCCTCAAGATGTTTGTAATACTCATAAGTTTATTGATCGGTGAGGATAGTAACCTTGATCCCATCATGGGGAAACTTGAGGCACTGATGTAGGGTGGAGGGAATAACTTGTAATTCATGGACCAAAAGATGACCAAGAAGTATGTTATAAGGCAATTCAATGTTCACAATATGAAGAAATCTATGATGTGAAACAGACCCAACAATGATTGGCAACCAAATAGTACTAGTAGACTCCCTTTTGACATTGTCGTAAGCCTTGATTATTGATCATCTCTAGCCGAATGTCTTTCATAATATATCCCAATATTTGTACCAACTTAAGAGATATGATGTTTATCCTTGAACCATTATCTATAATAAACCACTTGATCTTATGGTTTTAAATGATTACTTTAATGTACAATGGGTTATTATGGCTTGGTCCAAGTGTAGACATGTCTTTTTTATCAAATGTTACTTGATGAAATGAAGACAAATATCCTAAAAGGTTTTAGAATTTTTTAGGATTTATATCATTGGGGACAATGGAATTTTGTAAAAGATTATTCAGGATAGTTATATGGACTTTAGATGTTCACAAGAGATCCAAAAATGGAAATCTATGTAGGGGTTTGATAGATTATAAGGATTTTTGACATTATGATGAGTCGGCTTAGATTTGGTTGGAGCAGTAGTCAACTTTGGATCTATTAGCATAATTTTCACATTAGGTTTTATGGAAGAAGTAGGCAAAAGGCCCTGGAGAGTAACTCATGAGCATCTAGTTGTATTACTACAATTTTAAGTTGGTAAGGAGCCATTATAATTAGAAGAAGGGCATTGTCCATAAATAGTAACCCATGCAAATAGAGTCATAATAGAACTATGCAAACTTGATCCAATATTAATAGAGAGAGGGTGTTGACCCTATAATGATGGGTCCTATACTATGGGGAGCATGATATGGTTCACGTGGTTTGACAATAATAATGGTAATATGGGTTGCATAAATATGTCCCATAGTATTGTTATAGTCGTAAGGCATGTTGTTGTAACCCACATTATTAGTATGGGTATTATGATCATGATTATGCTCATGTCGATTATGATTTTGACCCTAATTCTAGTTCTAATTATGCCTTTATCCTTGGTGGTGGTTGATTATGTTGAGGAAAGGGGTCCTTGTAGATTCCCATATCTTTATTTGTGTCCTGATTAGGGGCCAATTTAATCTCAACTTTTCCACTCTCAATGAGATATTCAATAATATGTTACAATTGGATGCAATGATAAGCACCATCACCAAAAACACCATGAAAGTTCACCATTCATTCTCTTTGTACCAATGTAGTTTTGGTTGATCTTAAGGAAATGGCCTTGGTTTTGGTCATACAATCAGGTTAGTTACTACAAGATTTTGGGACAATATTTCAATTGGTTCTCCCAATTTCCTAAAGACCCTAAAATCGCCATGGTTTTTTCTCCATAGAGGTTATCTCTATAAATTATGTGGTGGATTAGGGGAGCTAGTTGTATATTTTGGGTTGGTATAATTTACACCGTTTGTACATGAATTGTTTCAGTCACCCCATTTCCAACCCTATTCTTATTAAAGCCTTTAGGATTATCTTATGCAACTGTCTGACTAGAAGATGGGGGCTAATTTTATGTTTGACCCTGTGCAAATATCTTAATAAGGCCCTTGGTAATAAGATCCTTCTCAATTTATACACCCCTATCTATGATCTCCTCAAATGAGTTAGCACAAGCTAGATGTAGATTGTGTGTAACCTTAGGATGTAAGTTTTGTGAAAATATATCCACCAACTATTTTTTTGGAAAATTATGTTGAAATTGACCCACTAATGATATCCATCTCTATAAATATGTGGGAAAGCTTTCTCTATCTCATTTTTTGGCTTTGCATAAGTCGACAATGGTCAATTAATGCTCTATGTTGTATGAGAAATGGTTGATAAACTTTTTAGATAAGTCATTCCAATTTGTAACTGATCCCTTGGGTAACCTAAGTAACCAATCTAAAGCTTGTCCCACTAAACTTTATGGAAATAATAAAATTAAGAACATGCTACTATAAGCAACCTCTTGGCATAATACGAAAAATGCCTGGATATGTTCACATGGCTCACCTTTTCCTTTGTATTTATCAAATTTGGGTGCCTCAAAATGACACAAAAAGGGGACTTGGATAATGCTTAAATCAAATGGATATGGACATATCTCATCAAATTTAAACTTTTTGATAATGTTTCCAATCTCCAAACATGACAAAATTTCCTTTATGGAGTTCCACTCTTGCATGTTTGGTGCATTCGTGGGTGGAACATAGTTCTATTGGGGTGGAAGGTGCCCTTCTTGTTGCTATTGGGGTAGAATGTGACCCTATTGTTTCATGGATTTGTGAGGGATGTACACCCTATGTTTTATGACTTGGTTTTGATTTGGTTCTAGAGTCAAGTAAATAGGTTGTTAATTTCTCATAATTTTTTGCCTTGAACTATATGTGTTTTGTTGATTTTGGGGAGTCCTTCGTCTATTCACCAATTTTTGTGTTGGTTGAGATGAACTAGCCAAATTGTGTTGAGGCATTTCCTCAATTCAAACCAAATGTTTGGGCTATTATGTTTGTAAAGTGACAAGAGGCTCTTGGTGATTAAAGAATGCGTGTTTCATGTCTAGTAAAATATTTTGCATAACCTCTTATGTTTTGTTCTATTCATTTGAGACACCTTGATCAATTTTTGGGTTCTTAATTAACGTTTATATGTAGGTTCAATTACATTTCTTTGTTATTTAGAAGCATCGTTGTGGATTAAAGTATCAACTAGAGATTTTTTTAAGTCCATGATAAGTTGATCGACATATCATTGACTTATTTTCTTAATCTTGTTAACAAGATCTTGATCAGTTGGTTTGACTCTTTAAGTATTTATTTACCTTTGTTAAAGGAAAAAGGTATGTTTGATTATGCAAAAACTTGCTCTTGTTGTTGTTTTTTTTGTTATCCTTCTTTAACTAAGGTGTGCAATTGATCCATATAAAAATCCAAGGGTAATATATCACCATATTCTATCGACTAAAGGAGTACTTCATCTTGGTTCTCTTGGTATTCAGGATAATCCCCTTTGGATCCTACAATATTAGGAATGTCCTAAAATACAAAAAAAGTGTCTTATCCATCATAAAAGTGGTCACCCTCATAGCTGGGCTCATAAGGGACCCCACTATGAGTGAACCTTTGAGTCATTGTTAGTGTAGGCATTTTCCCACCTAGTGGTTTTACCTACATGTCTTTTCAACTTACTTAGGTTAGTTAATTAAGTCATTAGGGGTCATTTATATTTAAGTGGGTTCTAATTTTGAATTAGGGTTTACCTTTTTGGTGACCTAATTTCACTCTATATGTACTTTCTTCTTCTTCTAAGTTGGTTAATGTAAACATTTTCTTTGTGAAATTTTCTTGTTTTTAGAGCTCTCATTCTACCTTTACATAAATTCAACATTATTGCATGCTCGCGATTTAGAGATCTTGGCTAACTATAACATGGTATAAGATATTTATTGATAGCCTCATACATTTTTCTCCTTTCGAATAATCCTCCTACATTTGCCATAGCTGGTTTTGTTTTTTCATGGCCACTTTTTTGACCCTAGAGGTGTGATTATTCTCTACCTCAAAACTCATGTTAAATGACGTTAGATAAAAAATCTAGTTGCATATTCCTTGTGGATTTTTTTGAGATCTTAAATGGGTTTTTTGAGATCTAGAATGTTCATGATTTTTTCAAAAATCAAGTTTACTTCTTGTTGGTTAGACGTCTATATAGACGAGTAGAAGAGCCTGTAAAACTCAAAAATCTAGTGACTTAAGAAATCAGACTTCACAACCCTGGCAACTTGGAAGTAATCAATAGTAAGTAATTGAACTTCTAAAACCTGACAACTTTCTTGGAGATCCAAGTTTTCAAAGGAGTGTTACTTCTCTAAGTTCCTAAGTTGCAGTTGTTTGAAAACCTGAGTTGTAGTTGTTCAAAAATGTGAGCAACAGTTGTTTAGAACCTTGAGCAAATAAATCATGTTCAAAAACTCAAGCAAGTAAATCTCCTTCAGAACCCTGATCAAGTAATGCTTAGTCAAAAGCCTAAGTAAGTAAAGTAGCATCAAAACCCCAGGGAAATAAATCTCCTTTAGAACCCTGAGCAAGTAAAGCAACGTGGAAAAAAATCCATTTTTGGAAAGAGTCTAGGAATATATGGGAGTAAGAACTTGTAAGTGTCATAACTTTCAATCCATAGCTCCATTTTGGGTGTTTTTTTTTTGAAAGTGCATAGTTTTTGAAGTTCTACACATTGGTGGTATTATTTTTGGCATTTTTTAACATCCAATTTTCTTCATGGTGTAATAACATAATTGTAACTTCATCCTTATTGTACTCTATCTTGGATGCCATGGGTTACCATCAAATTATAATTGGCACTGAGACTGAAGCTAATGATGCTAGAGTGAAAATAAAGTGGTTTAACTATTGTGACAAAGTCTATGGAATACTATGTCTTTCTATATCCCCAGATCTACTCTTTCACATTGAATCTACCAAAAAACCTACTGAAGTGTGGGCCCAACTCACCAAGCTCTTTAGGGTATAGGATGTGATGAGAGGACATGAGCTAGAAAATGAGATCATTAGATTGATCCCAGATGACTTCAACACTCTTAAAGACTTCTTCACCAAGTTTAGACTTTTGAGATTGTAGTTAAAAGCATGTAGAATTGAAAAAAAAGATGAACAACTTATTTTGTCAATACTATCTAAACTGGGTCCTAAATATCCTATATTTATGTCTACTTTCCATGCCACTAAGAGTGCTCTTGACACTGCATGGAAGATTCCTTCTTTAGATACCTTTGTTTCTAACTTGATTTAGGAGTAAGATAAGTTGATACATATGGGCACAATGAAGTCATCTAAATCTCACACACTACTTTCTGAGAAAGATAAGGCTTCTAACAGTAGAGAGAGAAAGTAGTGCAAGAAAAATCATGAGAAGGGTGAAAATCTTTCCACCTCCAAATCAAACAATTTGACCTCTTCTTCCAGACATAATCTTCAAAAAGATTGGATTAAATGTGGGCATTGCTCAGGTAAGCATGATGAGAGTAAATGTTTGAAGAAATAATTTGACCACCTTTCTAGCCTTCTTATTCAGAATAACATAGGTGTTCTAGATTCTGTCAAATTGTCTTCATCAACCCATGAATCCACTAAGGCAAATGACTCTAGAAAAGAAAAGGAAAAAGAGAATAATAAGGGGAACCAAAATGGAAAATCCTTAGTTGCATTTATGCCTTTAACTCCTCCTATATGGGTCATTGACTCTGGTGCTTCACATCACATGGCCTCTTCACGGACTCAGTTCAGTTCCTTGGAACCTTGTGATATGTCCTCTATAAAACTAGGTGACAACACTTCTAAAAAGGTTCTTAAGAGAGGGTATATTGAATTGAGTGGTGTAACATTCAATAATGTTCTAAGTATGCCCTCACTCTCAACTAATCTCCTGTCAGTCTACCAGATCACTCACCTTAGTCTGGGTATGCATGTTGAATTCACTCCAGATTGTGTACATCATGGAGTTACATAGTGATACTATTTTGTAAATGAGAAAGTTTGAATTAGAATCAGTTATATAGCTTTTCACACTTTGCTCTTAACTCTACTTTAGATTCCTATTTGGACTCACCTGTACCTGTTAACACTTCTTAGCTCAAGCATTTTTTTGATATTGACAACTCTTCTTCTATAGATGACTATAGCAGTGAATTTGACACACCTCCACTATATCCTTATCACCTTCTAGATATTCAAAAGTTAGTTCTTAATCCACCTACCTCTAGTCTACTTTCAAAATTATAGTTAAATGGTTTACTGATCTAGGATACATTAGACATTGGGTAGTCTATTCCATAGTTACAAAGAATTTTACAGACTTTCTTCACCTCTGCTTCTAGTGTACCATTTTAACATAGAGCAGTTGGCCCATATACCTCATATTATGAGAATCATTTCTTTCATAGGAATTACACCTTGGTTGAAGATCCATCAAGTACTTGGTAGACAAACTCACTATTTTAGGATGAACCACTCTTCACTACATCTACTTCTGATTCACAGTCACTTCTGAGCATTCCCTTGGGGGACACCAAGTGGTTATAGTCAATTTTAGACCTTAGTGGGGATTTTTATCTCTCTTATTTTCTCTCTTTTGAGGAGTTTTGTTCCTATGGGTTTTCTACTTTACCCCAGTTTATGGGATTTGCATTGTGCTTAGGTACCTCATCAAGCCTCATTGTCGAGACCCAATTCTTTTACCCACCTAAGCTACGCTTCAAGTGGGGTGTTAGTGTAGACATTTTCACACCTATTAGTTTTACCTTAACATCTTTTCATCTTACTTAGATTAGTTAATGAAGTCATTAGGGGTCATTTACCTTTAAGAGGGTTCTAATTGTGAATTAGGGTTTTACCTTTTTGGTGACCTAATTTCACCCAATATGTACTTTATTCTTCTTCTAAGTTGGTTAATGCAAAAAAGTTCCTTTGTAGACTTTTCTTGTTTTTAGATCTCTCATTATACCTCTACAAGAATTTGACATTACTGCATGCTCACTATTCAGAGATCTTAGTGAAATCTAACAGACATGTCTAGAAAGGGTTGCTTTATACATTTTAATAGATTTAGATCAATGTTATGCAAACATTTAAACAAGGTATGGATTTTGATCTTTCTTATAAACAAATGACTAAGGTACTAAAGAGACTATAAAAGGAGGGTGGCCTGAAACCACACACAATTAGAATAATGTGTTCACAAAATTACTCAACCTTTGGGTAAATTTGAAATCATATAAATTGGAAGAGGGTATGATAACTCGAAAATCATAGAGTGTCACTAGTACACTAAAATGTAGACTTTTGAGATACATCACTATCATAAAAACTAGTTCAACTTTGATGAGTTGGTACTAGAAAACTAGAATAAAGCTCTTCAAATTAGGAAAGAAACAATGTGAACCAAAAAACTCATGATGTTAAAACATGCAATAATTCCTAAGTGTAAAATAAGAACCAAATGGGTGGCATAACATTACCATATGGTAATAGGAATGGTAGTATAAAATGTGTTCTAGGACTCAAAATGTAAGTGATATAAAAGATGACTTTAATCCACCAAAGATGATAATGAGATAATGAGTCTATGAATGACCCTCAATTCAAATGGGAAATTAAACCCATGTTAAAACAGGTCAAGTGCAAATGGTGAACCCAATTTAACACATCAACCTTTAAAACTTAGAAAAGTCTAATTCTGAATTTAAATTATCAATGAGGGACTTAAGAAAATTTGGAAAATGATCTAGACTCAAATGGGCAACATAATTGAATCAAAAATAGATGATATGACACAATGTTTTAAATGATAATTTAAACAAAGAAATGATAATTTTCACTTGGACAGGGTAATGCCTCTTTGTTCAATAAATTATGGAATAATGTGTTAGGTTATGACCTTTTGTTAATAAGCAATTTTGACTCAAAATAAGACCAAGTATCTAAGACCAATTTAGACAAAGACAACTAAGTAATCATCCTAAGTCCTAAACTGACAAGGTGTGGCAAAGTGGGGTTAACTAAAACTAACAAGTTTCGCATGTTTTTAATGGATCCCATGTCTACCAAATTTCATGTCAGTAAACAAGAAAAACAACAGATCATTTGGGTCTACATCATATGGATTTTTGTAAAAAGGTCTTTCCTTATTTATAACCACTGCATTCATCACTTTCTTAGTGTAGTGCGATGTCCAACATGTTCAAACATCTTGGGCTTAGCTTCTACTAACATAGATGGTTTAAATGCTCAAACCACTGTCTTAGTGAGGGGATCCCAATTTATATACCCCTCCATGGATATGGGTTGAAGATGATGTTGGGAGATGAAGCCTTAGGTCAAAGCTTCCCTATAGAACTTATGGGAGGTAATGAAGTCCACCTCACAAGCCATGATTCAATGAAATAAAAACTAAGTAAAATAAATTTAAGGTTGTTTCTAGATCACCCAAACCATACAGGTCTTGGGGAGAGCCTTCACAACATTTATTTTATGCCTTTGGACTAAGGCAATTTACAATGAAGATGGTGTTTTTGATCCCACAAGTTCCCTATAGGTGACATGGGAGAGCATACACACACGACTTCCTTTTTTGTCAAATAAATTTAAACTAATAAAATAATGATAACTGACTTACTTAAAATAAAACTTTGAAGTGAGTTCAGTTTTAAAGCACTAAATTGAAACATTTGGTGGTGTTCTTTGGACCCTTGGCCTTAAATTGTAACACTTTTGAAGAAACAATCACAAAATCATTCAAATAAGCATCTATGTTTTTCTCCTAAGCACCAAATAAAAGTTCATAATTATTTTTAAGCACTCAAAATAGGTTCAAAAAGACTTAATTAATCTTGAATTGACACTTTCAAATTAGGCCCTATTATCACTTAGATTTGCACCCTTTAAGAAGATGTTTAAGCTCTCCTCATCCAAGTGGCACAATGGAAACACCTCTAGAATTTTGGGTAGCCTAATGATGAGGTAAAACTTTAGGTAAGGCCTGCTCCCTTGATATACCACTTTAGATCACAACAACACCTAAAAAATTTTTTGGGGGAAGGGGGGGGCGCGAGCGAGAGAAAAAACTAAAAGCAAACTATCTTGAGGGAGGTGATACACCAAATAAGATGATGACTTCCCACTAGCTGCATGTTACACATGAAACCAAGAGACTAACCAAACATGCACTTCTCCAATCTGCATCTTCTCATATAAATGGTACATTATGAGGTTATGGATGAATGCTTAGGCTAGGAGGACAAGATAAGAGGCATTGAATGGAACTAGTGAATATAATAACTTACTCAACCTTAAAAATTCTTAGAACACTTCACATTTCTTGCAAGAAGAAGCTTTCCAACTACAAATATGATAAAATAATGAAACAAGATGCTAAAAAATCCATAGTCTTCACTAAACAGGATCCACAATTCAAGTAAAACACACTATGAGAAGTTAGGAAGAGGTAAAAATAAGTAGTTTTATTGATAAAATGGTATGTAAATGAGCATGACTTCTCCATACTCAAGTGGAGTATAAGTTATAATGCCTAAAATTGTTAGTTCTTATAGAACTTGAGAGAGAAAAAAGAAGAGAAAATTCCAAGGGTCACAAGGACACTTTTCAAGCTAATAAAATTAATTAATTGTGCATGAAAAAAGGATTTGGGATTATCCATGCAAGGTCAATAATCACAAGTATCCATTCAAGTCATAAAACTCATGAAAAGTGGCATGAAACTCCTCATTCTGGCTCAAAAAACTACCTTCATGATTTGGACCTGTTTAAACACCCAAAAACTAATTATGGATCAGTCTAATGATTGGAATGAAGGGAAAGGATGTAATACATTCTTCTCCATGCATTTTTTATAGGCTTGGTCATCTTGAATCATCTAGAAAGGAGTTATCACTACCTGCGCTCTAAGAAACTCTTCTTTCATGCACCCTCTACACTTGACTTCCAAAAAGGTATCATATTTCCATGTAAATATGTGAGATAGAGTGTATGACACCTATAAAGACCCTTCATATCTTTATATGTATTAATGACACTTTAAAATCACCTCACTAGAAGTTTTCCACCCTTCTCATTAGCTTGTACACTATGCCAATTTTGACTAGCTGAGATGAGATCTATTATTTGCACACTTAAAAGTTTTTATAAGGCATGAAATGGCCATAGGGAGTTATTAAAATTCCTAATAGTTTCCCCAAACTTTATTTCATCTCTTGAAACCTCTTGTATCCTATAAAACACATAAACAATCAAAAGTACCCTATTGTTTACCCTATCCATACAATTCTGTATAGTCCAAAAATATGGGGAGTATCCTAATGGAGTATCCTAAAAGTTTAAATCATAATCCTAAGAAAAATATGCCATTATATTATCTTTTCAACTCCATTTCCATAAACTAGTCACTAGCAAGGGTTTTGGAGGGTTTACGCCCATTTTGTCCTCTTAAGTTTCATTCATAGAGATGGGACGTTGAAAATAAGAAAAAACTCAAAAAATTCATATTTCAAGACCCTCATCAACATCCATAAAATTCTTAAATTCCCATGCATATCATCAAAATAGGTGTGAGCTTCCAAACTTCTCTTATAGAGTTTATTTTCACATTTTGCACAAGTTTGAGTTGTCTTTGGGCCAAAAATGGATTTTATTATGACCTAAATTCATTATAAGAGTTTTAAAATGTCTATTATGACCCTATAAATATCATAAAATATAATATAAATCATATATCATGCTATAAATGTAAGTGACTTCCCATTTGGCCTTAGGCTCTAACCTTGCCTAACAGGCCTAATTGCACCTTAGAGCTCAAAATGACTTTTGATGGTTTTTATTTCTTCCTAATAGCTCAAAAAAATCTATATTGACCCCATAAACATTCATATATAGTTTAAAATGATCACTCCATACTATAAATGAAAGTGGTTCTTCATTTGGCCTTTAGGCCTTAATTCTGCCTACTGGGCATACTTACAAACTTGATGGTTTAAGACACCCTGTTAAGATTCACCCCTTACTACTTGGTTTTTTATGTATATATAGGTGTTATAAATCTTATAAAAACTTATTTAAAGGTCCAACTAGATCCTTATCCATCCATTTACCATCCTTTTTCCAAAACTACCATGGTTTGTGCGTGAGGGGAGTGCCCTCTGTTTGAGATAAAATAGAAGGCACTCCCATTCCTCCTCAGAAAATGGTGGATATTTTACGGGATTATATAATTATTATATATTCCTTATAAAAAATTATTTCCCTTTATCTTATGCATATACTCTCCAAAAGCATGAAAGTTCAAGACAAACTTGTTAGGGAAACTATGTGCAAGGTTTTTAGTAGGGGAATTGTGTGATGCATCTTTAGGTCCTCTTGTCTATTATATGTCCATAATTAAATATAAATAAAACTATAATGACCATAATTAATGGATTACAAACCTCACTTATTCCCCAAAATTTATATACCCCTCATGTACCTTGACTCAGTCAAGACTGAGCATAATGTCTTGACTATGTTTTGCCTTAGGATGATGTACCTGTAGGTGCATGTTTGTATGTTTTAGGCTGAAATCAATGATTAAAGACCCCTATTTAATATTTCATGACCATATAACATTTATCTTGACTCATTATTTCACCTTGAGTAGTCCTTCTCGATCGCTTTGAATCCTAAACTTGCTCACTATTTATCAAAGTTATACACAGTCAACTATAGGTTAAATATAATATTATAGGTGTTCATACTTGTTAGAGGCCTTGAAGATAATAAAAAAAACCATATTTGAATATCTATACACCATAATCCAACTTAATTTGTTCCCTTTATGCCTGGAGTGTGGTTATCAACAAAGTTATCAGGCCCATTACTCATGGTAACCCTATAGCCATACTATAGGTACATATTTGTGAAGAATAAGGGACTTGTAGGTGCTAATGGAAGACCAAACATAGTATAAAATTCCCTTTTTATGATCCTTTGAATATTTTTTATCTTCTTTACCTCATTAAGACCACTCTAACTTGGATATATGCCTCATATGGTCCTTTTAGGGTGCAAGATCACTTAAGGGTTCAAATTCTATAGATATTATTGCCTGGGTTTAGTACTTAGAAAGGCATATTTGTGCCCTCAAACTTATACCTTCCATTAGGTATCTATCCTCCATATTTTGAAATTTTCATATCCTACCTATAATATACAAGTCATGCAAATTAGATGCATAAAAAACTATTTATAACCTTGTCATATGACCTTCACCAAAATGCTTTGGATCTTTGTTTTCACAGTTTAGGAATTTGGTCTCAAAATTCAATCATTATCATTTGAAGGCGATCCCTATC
Source organism: Torreya grandis (assembly GCA_037957365.1). NCBI lineage: Eukaryota > Viridiplantae > Streptophyta > Pinopsida > Cupressales > Taxaceae > Torreya > Torreya grandis. The sequence goes on along the minus strand of JARHVA010003332.1, from coordinate 1,762,340 downwards.
ACAATCTACATATATAGCATTCTTAACATGTCAAACATGATTATACACCAATTTATAGGACTTAAATAGACATTCCAACTTGTTCAAATCCCTTCATCAAATGCCCTCAGTTCTCTGCCAAAAAATCTTGTAGGTGGACATTGTCAAGTCTGTATATAGTAAATCAAAGATAGAAAATGTACATTGCTTTGAATATTTCCTTAGTTGTGAACCAATCTAAACACTTCCAAATGAAATTTTCATGCCTCAAATATTTTTACACCACTATGAAGGCTCTCATCATAGCATGATGTCATCATGAAAACCCCTATAGGTGCACTTTGAAAGCTATGCAAGCAATATATACAAGTGTGTACAATGAGTATTATTTAGACTTAAATTAGTTTTAAACCTATTACACTACCTCCAAATAAATTTTAAAAACCTATAAATGAATTCAAAAAGATTTTCTCCTAGTTTCCATGTGGTTTTCTTCTTCCAAACACCTATAGATAAGCATGTCCATGGTTGCCTAACTAAAAATATTGCATATGACTATAATTCCATGAAGAGTTGCCTTGGGAAAATATATTGATAGGTAAATATGATCAAGATGACATGTAATAATGTAAACCAAAAAACATTCACCCTCCAAGACCACCATCAAAACAAGCAAATCCTTTAAATGGTAAAAAAATTGCCTATTGCATAGAAAAGTGTTCCCTCCTACAACTTAAGATGATTAGCATGTCAAAACATCTTGAAATAATTTTAAAAAAAATGTAAAACATTATATAATTAAGTAAACATCATCTGGAATCAACTTTATTTATTAGTTTGTACGAACTTGCCCAAAATAGAAGAAAACCTATAGGGTGCATGAAACAATAAGTAAAAAAATATAGTCAACTTCATGAAGATGGTTCATAAATCACAAGCCACCATTATTAAAAATTTTGTTATGAAAATTAATTTCTTTGAGATTAGTTTTATCTCCCAAATGCATTGACCTGGGAGTTCTCCAACTATCTGTATCAAGGACAAACTTGAAAACTGGTTTTGTGTGCCGAGAAAGTTGAAAAAGGAGTAGAATAGTTTTGGGACCTTTTTAGAACTTCCAAATAATTTATATCATTTAAATGGATTTAATAAATCTGAATATTCATATTAAAACCTTCTTCCACGTGTAAAACTCTCCCATAGGTTGTACAAATGCCAAATTTCTTCTTTTTCTTTTGATAACTGCTCTTTTTTCTAAAGAACCTACCACTTTTTTAGTTTTAAAAGTTTATTAAGACCTATTAGGAAAAATTTCATGTGACATGACCTTTTTTAACCTTCACATTTCTATAGGAGGCCATACAACTCATTTAATGCCCATTTATGACTTCTAAAATGACTCAAAATGATAAATGGACTAAAAGACTAATTGACCAAGGCTAATATGATATGAAATAACATAAAAAGACATATATTACATCGTATGACATAATATTATACCTCTTAAAATGTTTTAAACTCAAATTTTTACCTATATGTGCCCAAATTTGACCTACAAGATCAAATTTGGTCAACAGGTCCTACAAGGAAATGGTCAGAGTATTGTTTAGCTTTAAAGCACTTTTTCAAATGAAACAAGCAAAATTAAAAAGTTTTCTCTGGGGTTTGGATGACCTTTCAACCCAAAGGAAAAACCTTAATAAAGCAAATACATTAAATTATACTTGGTTAGAAAAAATCCCATTAAAACTTGCAAGGCAAGGTTTTGACAAAGAAAACACAATTTAACATAACCAAGAAATAAATATTAGAAAATTTAAGAAGATTCAAACTCATATTTAAAATTCTTGTCAAAATATATGCAAATTTAAGGTGAAATGATAGCGTATTCTAAAAATTTATGAAAAAACACATAGTTTTAAAAAAAATCATCAAAAATAGAGTCTTTATGACCCCAAACCAAGCTACAAAAGATGGCTTATTAGCTCTCAGGTTTGCACACTGTAATAGCATGACTCCACAGTGAAAAAAAATCATAGTGTAAAAACATGACTATAAAGTCATGATATTGTAATATCATTACTATAGATTCATAGGATTGCAATATCATGATTGCAAAGTTGTAATATTACAATATCATGACTATAAACGATGATATCATAACTTACAAAATTGTGGTATTACAATAACATGACTGTTGAGTCATGGTATTGCAATAATAAAACTTGATCTATAGATAAAGAACACATCAATCCAAAAACATATTTAAAATTCAATATCATGATTGAATAACAAAACTATCACTCTGTTAGTTACGGGTTTGTGGTCCAGAGAATAAAATCATAAGTCGATAGTGACAAAATCGTGACTTCCAAAAAATGACTTTTTGAGTAAGTTTTTCACTCTTTTTTCTCTCAAAATCCAATATTTTGTATGAAAATGGTTATTAGTATGATTTTAGGAGTAATTCAAGAAAATTCATGGGGTGTGATCCCATCAAGCATGCTAAACAGTAGAGTGGATTACAAAATTTGATTAGTCAAACATTAGTCAATAAATCAAAGAGAAATGCATAAATAACTAAACAAATCAAGCCAATATATTCATGTGGGGGTTGTTAATGATAACAAGATACAAATGAAATAAATTAATCAACCATTGCCTTCTTAAATGACTCTATTACTCAAAAGCAGTGCCAAGCGTGTCCTCCCCTTGATCTAGAGCTCTAGTCTTTGTCAACAATGACTTCTTTGCTCCTCCATTACCTCAAAAACTCTATACATAACCTAATCTCATGATATAAACTATCTATTATGTCAATAAATGAAGCTAATCTAAATGCAAATACCACAATAATCAAAACACAAAGGAATCATGAAGGGATTTGAGCATTATAAGTTTACATAATTTAAACTTTAGAAATAGTGTGAGAGACCTCCTATTTATAGATTTTTGTAATTGATCAGAATGAACTGTGATCATCCATCTTGAGATTAAGATGTGTGTCCAATAATACATTTAATTTTGGAGTCTAAAATCAATAAATTCCCTCATAATGATTTGGGGGAAGGGGCATTAATTAGGCATGGGTGCCCATAATTTAGATATTTTATGCATTTATGGCTTATGGATGCCAACCCATTGATCATGTCATTATGATGATACAATAATAGGAATAAATTTCCAAAAGAAAATATTTAATAACCTCTATATAAAATCTACTTCAGCTCTTGATTTGAATTAATTGGTCTTAAACAACATTAATCAATATTTGTGCAATTCTTTGGAAATTGATGCACAATTAATCAAAATGGTCAGAAAGTAATATTACTGGGTCATAATTTGATTCAAAAATAATTAAAATGTCATATTAGATGTGTTGGAACCATATTCCCATTTAGAACATTGTCAACACAAAATAACAAAATTACGTGATGTGTATTAATGAATTAGAAGAAAAGAGTGATCCAGAGCATAAAAAAGCAAAATCATCATTTTAACATGAAATGAATTGATCAAAATTAGGAATCACATAAAATTCATTTCCCCATTTAGGGATACTTTGGCCTAAATCAACACTTGTAAATGACAAGTTCTAACCATTTAGCATGTTTTAGTGATTTTGACCTAAAATGTGCATTTGAGTACAATTCGAGTAAGATTGACAATTTCAACACAAATGGTGTTAGGAATTAGATGTCTATAGAAACTAATTTTTCTTATCTCATTTATTCTAATTACTCCCATCATAATATCCCCCCATTCCTAGTCATTTATCTAATATTCTCCTTCTTTTATTCTTCATCTACTAAGCTATTCATCCCCACCAATCAATTAATTTATCCTACATTCTTATTATTCCTAATCTAATCCCACTTATCTATTATTTGAGAATTTTAAATTCCCATGACCCACCTATCCACCTACTAACCTATCCCTAGGCTCTCCTACACCCCTACATTCTCTAGAATCCACTAAACACCTATCTAATCCATTCATAATCATGTTTAACCCTCCCAAAGAGATTCTAGAGGTTTCTACCTCTAGAACCTTCTCTCCTCTAGAATCTTCCAAGGAATTTTAAATTTATTGGATAATCCTCATCTCTTGATCTCCTTCCCCTAGCTTCAAATCTGCACCATAGATCTTTCCCTCCTCTTTATAATTAAACAACTCCTCTCCTCCATTAGAGCCAACTTGAATTCTCATACCATCTCCATGATAAATTAATCCATAATCAAACATCCACAATCAAACATAACTATGTCAAAAATCTGAATCAAGGTAAGTGATCTCATTATCTTATCTTTTTATTCTATTTGATCTTGGTTTAGAGCATTTAAATTTAAGATTATAATGTTATTTTTGAATGGTTGAATTCATCTATTTGCATTATGTTCTAATGGTTCTAGACTTTAATTAGGTAGTTTGATATTTGAGTTGATTGAATTGCATAATTTATTCTATTAAGCTAGGATTTCATCTACAGCTCTAAAGTCATAAAGTGCTCTGTGATCCAGAATAAATTGACACTAAGCTATTGCATATAACGGTACCTTGTCATTTGACTTATGACACAACACTCACACTGTCATCAGTCTGATCACAACCTTCTAGATGTTTGGAATTTTAGTGATATATTCATCAAATAGACTGACACATAATCTCAAGTATATCATATCCAAGCACATCTCCCACATATCTAATGCTTGCCTCTCCTCTAAATCATCTAGTTTCCTTGTGATCACTAGTGTCCCTCTTATCGACAGTCCCAACAAAGCGTGGACATCCTATTCTGTGTGACCCACCTCTATGGTATCCTCATCCACCACCCATCAAAAAGTGTTAGTTAACCATTCTCATGATCTAAGGAACATGACAATAATATCAACACTAAATGGGATGCACCTCATCTCCATAATGCCTCTAAAGCCCAATATAACTAGCCACACTCTATTCACATCAGTTAATCACTCTAATAGATCTAGTAACCATGATGCATCTATCAGTTTCCAATACCTCTGGAGTCTCTATAAAATATAAAACAATAAAGGATGTATCAGATCTTAATGTCATAAATACTCCAAATACATTCTTAAAATTTTCACAAATAAACCACTCAAAATAGATGGTTTTATTTAGTTTGTCAATTTTCTACATAATTAGCCTATTTAATACTAAATCAACCCTGTATTTTAATTGTGATACTAGATCAACCCTTTCAATTTCCTACTAGATCAGCCACATTACTACTATATCGGCCACCTTCTAGCCTTATGATACTATATTGGCCCTATTATACACAGTTGGCCTCTTTTAGTGATACTACATCAACCCTATCAAAAAAACTATGTCAACCACATCACTATTAGATCGGCCACCTTATTGCCTTGTGATACTATATTGGCCCTGTTATACATAGTCAACCTCTTTTAACGATCCTAAATTAGCCCTATCAAATAAACTATGGCATCCCTATTCTATGCAATTGGCCTTGTCTCTCTTACCAACTAAGTTGGCCCACTACTATGCAGTTACCCTTATCATTTGTTAGAATATTTAATGTCTAAGTGGGATAATTTAGAACCTTAGCATACTTTGGTTTATTATTAAATAATAATAATTTATTATTTATTAAACATGAGGTGAAAAAATCATGTAAATAAATAATAAAATATTATGATTTATTATTAACCAATTAATTTAAATGATTCTCCAGAAGGATGGACTGTCAGATTTCTCCAAGACCTTTCAACAAGATTGAATGCACATACAAACACTATGGATCAGGTGAGAGAGAAAGTGAAAAATGAAATAATGCATAAGCATTCCTCATTAGATTTTAGATTAATACAAAGGAAAAGAGGTACATATATAGGTGGGAGAGAGAGTGAAACTCCACATTCCATGAATGTGGGACTAGTCTTCTCAAATGACACAATGGCCTATAAGACCCTACGCAATCATAATGAACTATGTAGATAAAAAATGTAAGATAAAAGTCTACACCAACACCCTCCTATAAGCACACATTAGGTGGGCTAGAGAATTGGGTCTCAACAATGAGGCCTGATAAGGTACCCAAGTACATAAAAATCTCTCATAAAGTAGAGAAAAGGAGAAAACCCATAGGAAAACTTTCCCCAAAAAAGAGAGAAAAGAAGAAAAAGATATTAAATACCCCTGAGAAGATGATGCTAAAATAATCAGTACTCCAAGTGCATAGCGATGATCTTCAATATCCTACAAAGCATGAAGGATATATGCCTCCACAAAGAAGAGAGAAGGTAAGCACATAATGTTGCATGGAAAATGTTGTAGTATGTCCCTCTAAAACAAATGTTATCTCTTCCTTTTGGAATAAATAAACTACAAGCTATCAAATTTCAAAATTCTCACTCAAGTGAAATTCAAGTAAGAATCACAATGTAGATCTTTGGAAAATGCTCAAATGTCTCCCTATTAATGATCAAATGTGCCAAAGTTTGATCAAGTATCACAAGACTAACTATAGAAGATGGCAATGAAAAATCATACAATGAAGGGGAGAGAACAGCTAGAGAAGAAAACAGCCATGAAACATTCACTAAAAAAATTTCCATGGGAAGAAGAGAGCAAAGCTCAACAATCATCAAAACTGAAGACTAGTCTGCAAATGAAGCACTCAAATTTATAAGATGAATGCCCATAGGAACATATGAGTTGTCGATACTCTCAATATGTATACTCTCACTAAAACCAATAAAGTCCTCTAAAATGTAAGTCTGTGAAAGCTCTAAAAGAGAAATAATCTACACAAGAATGGATGTGGAATCTGTAATGAGATAACAAAATTTTAGCAAAATCTCATCCTCTTATGGGGTTTGATAGAAGGAAGAGCCTGGTCCACCATGGATATGTCATCACAGAATAAAAATAATGAGGAGAGAGTACATCAGTCTCAAAATAGACAATAGGAAACAGAGAATGTGTGATGTAGGTCTCAATAGGATCTCTGAAAAGAGACTGTAGGATGCTCCAAATAGTGCATAGACACTCTATATATTCCACATGGCAATTAAGATCTATGGAAACATGTAGTAATAGAGTGGAAAAAACCTTGTCATAAGTATTATCCCACTTATCAAACTAAATAGGATCAATTTTTGTAGGAATCTAGCCATGTAAGAATGAAATATAATTCTTGTGTATGAGCAAGTGTTTTATGTAAGCACGCCATGAAGCATAATTGTCTTTTTTGAGAAGGATAACTAGAGATGAAATAACTCTCCTCATCTAGAGTCTCTCAAATGAGGTTTACATGATTGAGAGAAGACATTAGGAAAGTACACAACTGCACAAAATACTCTATAATGAACCCCTAAAGCATGCTCATGAATAGGATGTCAAGCACAACAAAAAATGCATCCAAATGAGCAATCATTGCTAGAGTAAAGTAAAACAATGGTTCATGCTCTAGAGATGGAATTATGACTAGGTTAAAAATGAGTCCATACAGATGAAAGCAATCAATACACAAATTATGCTAGAAAAAGTAGTAAGGCCCATAACCCCCCATGAATATGGCACTTTATAACTTTAGAGAAATTATAGTAAATATGGAACTAATATATTGAGAATGAAAAAATATTCACTTTTAAACAAGATGGTACTCGATTCTGAGTTACCAATCAAAAGTTATTAAAATATCATATTCCCATCATTAATAGTCAATTTTAATTAAATTTGCACCAAATTTAAATGCACTAAATTTGATAAATTAAACACAACTTATAACCAGGCAATGAAACCAAAACATACTAAAGAATGTAATTGTTTTATTTATGTGGGGGAATTAGCCTCATACTAATTCAGGCCTCACCCTTCATCTTCGATAGGTGAGAGAAGAGGGTAAATTAAAACCAAGCAAATAATTATTTACAATGTATTGTTTTTAAACTAAAAATAATAAAAAATACATGTCCACACACCATGTGAGAACACAAAGGCCCTCCATGTTACAATGATCTCCACCATATGTTTGTCACTTTGTAATGAACACCACACTATGGTTACCACCAAATAAAATGCCTCCCCACTTGACAATAATGCCACCCAATAATAACATAACTAACAAAATTTATATATAAATTTTAAATCATAGGTTATTTATAAAGAAATGAAACAAAACATTAAAATAAAGTATTCAGTGGTGGGTGATATAGCAATGGTGAATGGCAAGAACATGTGTTGGAAAGAGTAGTGATTGTTTGATCGGAGATGAAGGATCAGAGGCATCAAGATCAAACTAAGTTCTTGTCTCCCTAACAATAGTGCCAAGAGGCCAAAGCCTATAGAGTGTGGATGATAAGGGAGAGAGCTAGCATGAAAATGGTGGGTTTGGGTGCCACCATGGAACACCAAATAAGTTGATTTGAATAAAATAAAGTCATTCTAATGCCCTTAGCAAGGAGATGCTTGCATGGAGACTGCCAAAGTAAGGTTATCAAATGTGACAGTGGTGTCAACACAGTCTAAATGACATGTACCATTTATTGATCCCATCAATTTATATCTCTAAACAAGCTTCCAAACATTGGAAGTCAGTAGACTCGCCCTTCATTTCCATAAAGCTATGTGGAATGGCTCTAATGAAAAGTTCAAGAGGATCAGCTATAAACAAAAGAAACTCCCTATTGAATAGTTGAATGTGAGTGCTCAACGTTAGGAGAGGAATTCATAAATCCAAGGGTGGATGATGTTAAATCAAAATAAAGGAGCAAGTTGTGGAGATTAGAGATGATCATGCCATGAAAACCTTGGATCTATAAACAACTTCCTTAAAACCAATAATAAACACCACCAAAAAACTAATAATTCTTAAAAAATAAGATCCACATATCTAATGTAAACTACAAATCCATGTTAATGCAAAATCATAGTTGAGTAGTAAAAATAAGGTGGGATGGCATGAAGGATGATTTGGGTTGAATATCTTGTTGGCCAGGGTTTGGCTTCATAATGTAAAAAGAACAATGCCTTTGTACTCGATCTATAAGCTTGGTTTACAAATCAAGATTTATGCTTTTGAATCACTATGAAGCTGGTATGTAAACTGATTAGATATGCACCAAATACTTATATGGAGAATATAATAACATACTACTCAAATTAAACTAAATGCCTTCTTTAAAACCCCATAACCAAGTAAAAAACTACTCAGATCTCAAATAAAATAAGAAATCTCACAAAGGATTCGATAAAATGTGAACGATCACTGAGTGAGGCTTTGATACCATGTTATATTTCTCCAAGACCTCTCAACAAGATTGAATACACATACAAATCCTATGGAGTAGGTCAGAGAGAAAGTGCAAAACACAACAATGCATAAACATTCCTCATTAGCTTTTTGATGAATAAGATAAAGGGAGAGAGGTACATAAATAGGTGTGAGAGAGAGTGAAACCCCACATTTCAGTGAATGTAAGACTAATCTTCTCAAATGACCCATATGGCCTCTAAGACCCTAAACAAGCATAATGAACCTTGTAGACAAAACATGTAGGATAAAAGTCTACACCAACATGGACCCATTGGTTATAACAATCACCTCCCCTCACATTTATTATAAATAGGGTCTTACCCCTATTGTATTTTTCATGGAAAATACACTCGATAAATTTAATATTTGGTGTGACCAATATTTACAAAGGTTCTGTGAAGGCTTATGTGAAGAAGTGAGAAGGGAAGGCTTTGTATTGAGGTAGAGAGTTTCTCAATTATTGAATATCATCTTCATTAGTTTTTTACCTCTTGGAAGTTTTTTCACTTTAAATTATTGTGTGCTATGTCAATTCTATGTTTTGTTTGTCATCATTTATTCATCTAGATCCAATCTATATTGCATATATATTTTATATTCTATCAATTTTATCATGGAATCAAAACCATGAGATGATTGGGTGATTGACAAGATTTTTTTATTAAAAGATTCAAAGCTTTGTCAAACAAAAATTTTATTATCTGAGCCTGAGGCACTATAACCAATTCAAAATTTTAAATTCTTTCATTGTAAATTTTTTTTGGAAGATTGGAATAAATTTTAATATTTTTGAGTGCCTGTACAAGTTTTAAGGCTCTTCCAAGCTTTTATAGGGGTGCCATACTTCAGCATTGGCAATTCAAAATATTGAATTCTTCATCAAAAATTCTATTTTGAGGGCCCAATTGTGTTTATTAAATAAAAATAGGAGGGTTGCTAAATTTTCAAGAAAATTCAAGACCTGTACAAAGAGATTTGAGCTCTTTAAATTCTACAAGGGAGCCATTGTGAAGCTATAGTGATGTTAAATTCATATAGTTTTGAAAAAGTATTTTAAAATTAAACTATTTGTTAATTTTTTTTTCAAGCCCCAAGTCCCACTTTGAAAAGGAAAGAATTACTAAAATGTTATTTTTTTTTTCACTTATGTTATTTACATGCACGTACTATATTTATTTATATATTAAAAAAAAAGATAAAAAAGGTCTAAACATAGATTAGTGTTTGTATTATTTTGAAAAGTTTCCTAGAAGAGTTAGTGGTCTATCTTTTTGCTAGATCTTACAACTAAGGCGGTCCTAAGTTCAAAACCTCCTAAATCAATCTTTTTTGACTTGGTCAAAACATTTTTTTAAATTTAGTTTAATTTGAAATCTATTTTTTAGTTCACGTGCCAACTTTGCTAAAACCCTGACCTCTCATCTAATTCTTCAACTTTCCACCTAGTTAATAATATTTTGACAAACATAGTCATGTAACTGGTCAATCTCTAGATCTTGTCACATTTCAAAGCATTAGAGTGATCCATTTTTTATTTTGAAGCCTCGTATTAAAAAATTTATAATTTTTTTAATAGTATTGTTTAAGTGGTCATTTTAAGTGTCTCTTTTGACACCTATATTAATGCAATTTTAATTCAATTTTTTACATTGTTTGACATATAAATGTTGTAATTAAATATAGTTGCATGTACAATTCACTTTATTTTGAAAATAGTTCAAAAATTCATTTATTAAGTTTATTTCTAAACATTTGTTTATTGTCTTGTTTAAAGTGAAGCTATGATTTTACCTCATTTTTCTTTAGATAAATCTAAAATGATTGATGAAAATAACTATAATGTATGAAAAAAAATTATAAAAATTAAATTTATGGCCCACAAATTATAGAATATTTTCATTGAGACTAAAAAAATCTCTTTTAGATGGCATGTGACCCTTGAGCTTACCAATGCATTTTAATAGAAATCGTAAGTTATGTCTATTATCTTACGGAGTGTTAAGGATGAATTCCTTCTCCACAATGGTAATCAAGAATATTCTAGAGATTCTTGAAAAATATTTGAATCCATGCAGGAAGGCACTCATCTCTAAAAAATTATTAAGTAAATCCTTGAATTACTAACTATAACTATGAAAGGTGATGAGAAAGTTATGAATTTTCTTGTTAAAATTAAAAACATTAAAGCTCAATTAGATGGATGTAATTATAATTTGATTCAAGATCAATTTATTTATTTTATCATCCAATTAAATATTCATGAAAAATTTAGAAATTTCATTTCAATTTTGAATTCAAAATATTAAACTGAGAAAGATATCCCTGACCTTACCATCTTGTCTGCTCTTCTGATTCAAGAAGAGAAAGTTATGACAATTTTTTATTCTAAAAAAAATGATACTCGGGCACTTCTTACTATAAATAATGTTTCTAATAACACTAAAAACTAGAAATCTAACCCTAAATATATTAAAGACAAATACAAGAATAAGAAATCTGGTAATAAGAATCATACACCTAAATTTAATAAAAATTACAAATTGTATGGTAAATTTAGTCATAGAAGGGAAACATGTTATATAAATAAAAATTGAAATAACAATCAAACTTTAAAAATAACAAAGGGAAGAAATCTAATCAAAATAAGCAGAAAAATCAAAACCCTAATCAATATAACAATCATGATTCAAATGTTATTACTTTGTGTGTTGCTTTATGTGCTTCAAATAAAAATGAATGGATTTTAGATAGTGTTGCATCATACCATATGACATATTTATCTAATATTTTATGTGATTCTAGAGATATCTTTGAAAGAATTTACTTAAGAGAGAATTCTTTTTAGAAGCAACTAAATAGGAAAACACAATGTTTTAAAATGTTATTATAAATGATGTTTTCTATATACCTAAAATTAAAAATAGTTTGATATCTTATTCTCAAATTAAAAATGATAATTTAATTTTAAAATTAATCAAAGATATCTGATCCATTAGAAATCAATATGGTTCTTTGATTGTTGAATGTGTTCAAAAGAATGGTTTATATATCTTTTCTCCATCTTCTGCATGTTTTCTTTCATCGCATAGTAAGATTGGATCTCAATTATAACATGAAATATTAGGACATGTTAATTTTATAATTTTACATGATATATCTATAAATAATATTGTTTTTGAACTTCCTCTTATCCCCTCTCATCATGAAACTTCTAAGGGTTGCTTACGTGGTAAGCAATATACTAACCCCTTTCATAAGAACCATGATGTGAATTCATCACATTCTTTAAAAATGATTCATAGTGATGTTGTAGGACCTCTTAAAGTTGTATCTCTTAATGGTTCTTTATATATTTTTACTTTTATTTATGATTACATTAGAATGATTTGGTCATTTTTCATTAAAAATAAAACTTATGTGTTCTCTAAATTCAAAGAATTTAAATTTAATGTTGAAAATGCATCTCATTTTTTAATTAAAAGATTAAAAATTGATAATAGTGTTGAATATGTTAGTAAAGTGTTTTATTTTTTTGCATTAGTTGTGGTATTCAAAGGGAACTAACAACTCCCTATTCCCCTTAGCAAAATGGTATTGCTGAAAGAAAAAATCACACCATCATAGAAATGGCTAGAATAATGTTGTCATCTGTAAATGTTCTTAAGTTTTTATAAGCCAAAGCCATGAATACTTTTGTGAATATTTTAAATAGAGTATTTACCAAAGCCTTACATTTCTTTACCTCTTTTAAAATGTGGACTAAAAATAAACCTAATGTGGCTCATCTCAGGTGCTTTGGTAGTCCTACTTCTATCTTTATTCCTAAAGTGAAAATAAAAGAGCTTGATCCCACTTCTTATTCTTTATTTTTTGTAGGTTATATAGGTAAGACAAAAGGTTTAAGAGTGTATGATCCTTCTAAACATCAGATCATTGAGAATAAACATGTTTCTATTCTTAAAAAATACTTTTGTGATCTCTTTGTGGAACCTCCTCAGTGTTCTTCTATTGATGAACTTGACTATCATGTTTCTCCTAGTGATAAAATAGATGAACTTGAGAAATTTGATCTATTTTTAGATAACTTAGAGTCTGAAGAACCCCCTAAGTTTCATGTTTAATATAAAAGACCTAAATAAATAGAATCTTTAATTCAATCTTTTAATATTGATAACCTTAATATATTAACTAAAAGTCAACATTTGTATCATGTATTAATGACTATGTATTAATGAGAACCTCAATCATTTGAATAAGCTACTCAAGATGATAGATGGAATGTTGATATGCAAGTTGAATGTAATACTTTAATTAAAAATTAGATTTTAGATCTTGTCTTTCCTCAGTCAAAAAAGTATATTATCAGTTGTAGGTGACTTTATAATATCAAATATAATTAAATTGATAAAAGTGATAAATTTAAAGTTAGATTAGTTGTTTGGAGGTTTACTCAAAAATCTAGTGTTGACTATGTTAAAACCTTTACTCCTGTAGCAAAAATGAGTATTGTTAGACTTTTTATTGCTCTTGCAACTCAAAATGGTTGAGTTATGGACCAAATGGATGTCAATAATACATTTTTAAATGATGATTTAGAAGAAGAAATTAACATAACTCAACCTAAAGGTTTCAGTGATCTTAACAGAGAACATTATGTCTACAAGTTAAAAAAATCTTTGTATGGTTTAAAACAAGTACTTCAAGCTTGATATTCTAATTTTTTTTTTTATTAAAGAATTAAGTTTTTCTAACTATTATTCAGATAATGATCTCTTTGTTAAAGTTGAAAATGGTGATTTGATTCTAATTGTATTATATGTTGATGATTTATTGATTACTGGCAATCTATCTAGTTTAAATCATAAATATAAGGATAAACTAAATTAAATGTTTGAAATAATTGATTTAAGAATTATATATCATTTTTTAATAATGACTATGTTTTAACATAAAAATTCAATTGTTGTATCACAATTTCAGTATGCACATAAACTTTTTGTTAAGTTTAACATGTTTGATTGTAAATCTACTTTTACTCCCATTAAAGTTGGTATTAAACTTGATCTTAAACATTCATGTAAAAAAGCTAACCCTAATTTATGTATATAGCTTGTTGGTATTTTGATTTATCTAACTATTACTATACCAGATATTTCATATGTTGTTGTTGTTGCTTCTATAGTTATACAAGATTCATATTTCGATCATTGAAAATTAGCTAAATGAATTCTTTGTTATATCAAAAGAACAATTAATTTTGGTTTATTGTATTCTTCCATTGATAATGTTAAATTATATAATTATTGTGATGCTGACCATGTTGGTGATACTATAGCTCATGAATCTACTTTTAGATATGTGTTTAAGTTTGATGTAGGTGCTATCACTTGGAGCAACATGAAGCAACCTACTATCTTTATCTCTTCTACTGAAGCAAAGTATAAAAGTGCTATGGAATCTACCAAATAATCCATGTAGCTATGAAGATTGTTGGGAGAACTTCATTTTTATGTTTCTCATAGTACCATCTTTCATTATGATAACTAAAATTTTATAGCTCTAGCAAAAAATCTAGTGCAACATCAAAGAACTAAACATATTAAAGTTCATGTGCATTTTATCTGAGAAAAAGTCCTTAATTGTGATATTGATTTATTATATCTTCACAAAACTACTTGGTGCTACTAAATTTTAATAGTTTCATGTAATGTTGAGCCTCTCAGAGTTATCATTGAGGGGGAGTGCACATGACAATGCCACTTCCTAACGGTCATGTGTCTTATCTTCTTCTCTATACTTCTTCTCATTGTAAAGCATTTTAATCTTTGTGTAGAAGTTATATGATTTAGGTAAACTTCATGTAGAAATTTTAATTTTGTACCGTAACACATAAAATTATACTTTTTAATGGAGGTATTTATGTTATAAAAGGTTCCAAATATGTTTAAATGATTATTCATGAGAAACTGTGAGATGTAGTCTCATGATCATGCTATCCTAGATTAACTTTATAGTAGTTTATGGATTATAATTCCTTTTGTTTGAAAAAGTAATATTTGACATGATAAAGGTTTTTAATTTTTTTAATTGTGTACGTAGTATAATTCTTGTATTAAAGTGGTTATGGTATTTATCTCCACTTAACATTAAAGGGGAGTGTTAGAACATTTAATGTCTAAGTGGACTGATTTATACCTTTAACATACTTTGGTTTATTATTAAATAATAATGGTTTATTATTAAATAATAATAATTTATTATTTATTAAACACGAGGTGAAAACTTTGTGTAAATAAATAATGAAATATTATGATTTATTATTAACCAATTAATTTAAATGATTCTCAGGAAGGATGGACCCTTTGGTTACAATAATCACCTACCCTTACATTTATTATAAATAGGTTCTTACCACTATTGTATTTTTCATGTAAAATACACTCAGTAAATTTAATATTTATGTATGACAAATATTTATAAAAGATCTGTGAAGGTTTATGTGAAGAAGTGAGAATGGAAGGCTTTGTATTGGAGTATAGAGTTTCTAATTATTGAATATCATCTTCGTGGGTGTTTTTACTTTTTGGAGGTTTTTCCACTTTAAATTCTTGTGTACTATGTCAATTCTATGTGTTCTTTACCATCATTTATCCATCTAGATCCAATCCATAATGCATATATTTTTTAGATTCTATTGATTTTATCATCATTCTCCCTTGCCTTATGGACTAAGTCGATCAGGTCGACTTTGTTCGTCTCTAGTGCAATCTTTTTTCTCATTTAACATAAATGCCTTGGACATTTATTGGTTTGACTTCTTCCTATCTAATACCCCATTTTACCCCTAGTTTACCTAAAAATTTCTTAGGGTTCATTTTGATGCTTAGATTTTAACTACCTATCAATTTTATTATTTAACTCAATTTCAAATCAAAATATTCAAAAATTTGAAATTTTTAGTTGCTTACCTATGCTTCACTCATTGTGGCCACTGTCCATCCTCCCATCTCATATATTGTCTCCTCACCATGATGGCTCTCTGGTCTCCAACTAGGTCTCTCAAAGCTTTTTTTTCTCAGAATAGTAAAAATAACAAATGAATTATTTTTCATCCTATTTATATTTACTATTCAAAATTATTTACCTTTCAAATATTTACTATCATATTCCATCTTTTTATCATATTTTTTTTTTACTAGCTCTTTTTCAAACCATAAAATATTCTGGAATCTTGACATCATAGAGAATATTTTCACTTATTATATGTCTATTTTGTAAAACTTTCAATTTTTTGTTCTTTTTGCTAACCTCTACAGGTTCATCTAATGCTCCCTACATTGGACACCTTCAAATTTTGTATCTCCTTCTTTATCTAAAACAATAAGGTAATTAAAGGTATGTGTTTTCCAATTTTATTATTTCATTCATCTTATTTGTTTCTTACTGTAATTTATTCAACTTCAACGTTGTGTGTTGCTATGTTCTTTTCCCAAAGCACCATCCCATGTTACACCTACATGACATGTGATGAGAAAAAAGTGGGGCATATGCAGATTTTTGGAAGAAAAATCATTGAGATGGGGGGTGAATCAGTGTCTTAAAATTTTCTTATCAATTTCACTTAAGCAATCATAAACCATTCAAATAAGCATATAGATATAGCAAGCATAAACACCTATTCATATAAACATGAAATAGAAGAACACATTAGATATATGAGAAACCATCAAGGGTAATAAAACCCATTGATATATGTAAATTCACTATATTCCTATAATATTAAAATAAAATTTAGTGAAACACCAACTTCACATGGAACACCAACCTCAATTAGCTAAGCACCAACTCAACTAGGCTTTAACAAGCACCAACCCCCTAGATGAATCATCACCAACTCATCCACATGATTGATTTTGTCACCTTTAGGATACCTTTTTTCTTAACTAATTGATGATGACCACCTCTTCATCTTTTCACACTGTTATCCCTTTCAAACTGCCTCCTAGGCCTCTTCATTCAATTAAGTCTCTTCAAGATTGATTAGGTCATATAGCCTTGATTTTCAAATGAAAACACATTATAATATCTTGATTAATGATCTTATACACTCCTCTAATAGTATACAAGTCCTCTTTCTCAATAATATGCTTCTGCATTCACTTGCACTCCACACATAGATAGGCTTAAAATTGCCTTGTATATATACAAGCCTCTTAATGATACACCTCTTATTTGGCCATATACTTTGCACAATTAGATTATAATTTAAATAGTTCTTATAAATTTTTTCATATATATATCAATCATTACAATAGGTTATCCATGACATAAAATACAAAAACTTCTTTTAGGCCTTAAGGAGACCTAATTCAATTAGGGCCTTCATTAGCACACGTTACCCTTTGATCTCCTTTGAATAATTTAAAACTACACACATGGAAATAACAATTCACATACCACTCAAATATACCCCCACTAATTTCATCTTATGTCCATGGCACTTTTAGCTTCAACCACCATTTGAAGCACACCATTAGTAATGCTCACAATTAGGTCAGTGAAACTACAAAAAGTCTATCTTGAACTAAAAGACATTAAACACAAATTAACTAAATAACCATGAAAATAATTTATATGAATATAAAACTAAATAACCTTAGGTTAATCACCATGTTAAGCACAAAATATACTGAGAGGGGGGGTGAATCAGTATATTATATATCTTATAAAACTTTTCCTTTATCAAATTCCACTTAATCAAACATTCAAGATATGCAATAAAAATCATACAATAAACATCACACAAGATAGAGAGAGACACCAAATATAACATGGAAACCCAATGTGGGAAAAACCACAGAGAACAATCTCAAGTATATTCATGAGAACAAACCCACAAGAGCACCATATCCTTTGCCGAGTACCAACCTCAGCTACAATTTGTGAGCACCAACCCATAGGAGCTTCAAACCCCTTTGCCAAGCACCAACTCAACTACTATTCGTGAGCACCAACCCACAAGAGCACCAACCCCTTTGTCGAGCACCAATCCAGCAACAATTCATGAGCACCAACCCATAAGAGCACCAACCCCTTTGCCGAGCACCAACCCACAGGAGCACCAACCCCTTTGTGTATACCACACATCTATCCCTCAATGTTGTTATCTCAACAAATGATAGATCAATACAATATCTCCTTCCTCTCTCTCACCTTTGCTCTTTTAAGCTAGATATAAAAAATACAAATCATATTCATCTCTCACAATTGCTCTTCTAAGCTAGATATTACAATATCAAATCAACCTCTCTCACTCATATTACAAATGGCTACTCAAGCCTTTATTTATAGCTTTCCAAATGACCTTTGGCCTTCCCCCTTTGTGACCCTTCAATCCTCATGGAAAATGGCGCCAATCTTGGACCACCATATTCAAGCCTTTGAAAAGTCATGTGGTGACCCTTCATAACCAAAAACGTCCTTCCCAATTTTGTCCTTATCTTTAGTGACTTTTTGTATTGCTCAAAGTGTCCCTTCATGATAAATTGCGCCCTTACTCTTTTGTCTTCACTTGGTGACTCTTGGTATTCCCCAAGATGACTCTTCATGGGAAAATGTGTCCCATCCTTCCTTTGTCTTTATCCCGTGGCTCTTCGACTTCTCCATGGGCCCTTTTTTTATCTTATATGCAACCAAAAATATATTCATTAATATTAAATAAATATTAACTCATATTAGCCAAGATATATTTATTACAAACAACATTAAATGCAATGGGGCCTTTATCACCAATAATACTAGACCTTTGACATCAATGACAATATTTCCAACAATCTCCCCCTTTGTCATTGATGGCAACCTCAATCCTGAAACTGCCACATCCTATCACCTGCAAATACTTTCATCTGAAAAACATACAGTAACTCCCCCTTACTGTAGTAACCTGTACCTGTTATTCTCCCCCTTTGACATCAATGGCAAAGGGCCTACCTAGAGCTAACACTTAGCTCTCCCTCACTTGATACTGAACATCAATGGCATGAAGTAATAGAAATTACTCCCAACTCCTCTCGCTGATCTTTGAATGTATCCTTTGATCGTGCCTTTAAGAAGATATCTAACAAAACATATACATTGTTCCCTATCCTTTGAGCATCTGCAATCAACTCATTTGAATCTTTTCTTCTAATCTCAAAACCTTTAGCATGAAACCTTAATTGTATCCTTGATCACATATTTGACTAACACTTAACAGATTATGCTTAAGACCTTTTACATACAAAACATTCTTAGTCTTAGTTCTACCATAATCCAAACTCAAAGTACCTTTTCCTACTATCCTAATAGTGGTTTTATCTCTGAATCTCACTGTACCACCATTGATCTTCTTTAGAGATATGAATTTACTTTTATCTCCTATCATATGCCTCGAACATCCGCTATCAATTAACCATGGCTGATATTTACCTCTTACATGCAAAGCTGTCTGAACCATCATAGAGTCTTCATGTTGTTTCTTCTGCCATGAACATGTTTGAACCTTCTTCTTGATGAATGGTACTTTGAAACTTTGATCCTTTTTGACTGACTCGAACACACTTCTACAATACCGAGATATGTGTCTGAAATTGTTGCACTTGTAGCATACTATGGTCTCTTCATCAAAGCTTGATAGAGGAGCAAAAGAGTTGTAGCTACTGCTTGACTCTACTTGACTTTTCTTCTCCTTATTTATGAAATTGTTAGCTCTTTTTCTACATTCTAATTTCTTATGACCATATCCATTACAATAAAAACAATATCCATAAAAATAAGACATGTCTAAATATCTCTGACCTGATTGCCTTTTGTAGCTTTGCTCATTCCAGTGTTCTCTGTTTGGAATGTCCTCTGTATTCTTCACTTCTCCCCTTTTTGTTTCCTCTTGTGTAAGAGCTTCAGCATAGCTCTTTTTCTTTTCAAAACTGATCCCTATCTTATTTGAATATGCTTTTTGACTTTCCAATATCTTGTTCAGCATGTTAGTGCTATCTTCAAATTTTGAATCACTCACTACTTTATCACTGATTGCTTTCTTAATATCTTCTTTTAAAGAGGCAATTTCAATAACATACCTTTCACAATCTTTTCTTTCTATTTCCAACTGTGCTATGAGATCTTCATTCTTCTTGGCTTCTTCAAAGTGTGCTTGTAGATCTTCAATCATTTCCTTTGACTCTTGTTCATTTTTATCGATCTAGCACTTTAATCTTTGATTCTTCTTCTGAACAGCTTCTAACTCTTCTAAGGCACAATGAGCTCTCCTTCCATACTCACTTCAACTTCCTCCTCTTCTTCTTCTTGATCACCTTCATGTATGGCCATGAATAGAATCTCTTCTTCTCCTAAATCACTGACTCCACTATCTTCGCCTGAGCTAGGATCTTTAGAATACAGGCTCTTCTTCTCGAATCCCTTCTTAGATTTGCCTTTGAAATTCTTCTTGTATGTAGGATTTTCTTCTTCATCATCTTTAACTTTATCTGGGCATCTAGCTAAAAAATGTCCAATCTTTCCACAATTAAAACATTTAAAAGGTAATTTTCCTTGATATTTACCTATTCCTCTTTTCGACTTGCGAATGAAAAGTTCTCCATTGTCATATTCATCATCAATAGAACTATCACTTGATTCTTGAATCTTAGATTTCTCCTTCTTTGATGTCTTGAAAGCCACTTCTCTCTTTGAGGGTTTATCTTGTTCTGTCTGCATCTTAGATGCTGTGAGAATACCATAAAGCTCATCCATTTTTAGCTTGGCTAAATTCTTCATCTCCTCAATTGCCAAAACCTTTGCATCATATCTCATTGGTAGAGATCTCAAAACCTTTTACACCACCGTTGACTCATCCAATGTTTCTCCAAGACCTTGAATCTAATTTATGACTTGATCAACTCACAAAAGATAACTTGCTATATCTTCTTCTTCTTCCATCTTCAAACTTTCAAATTGCCTTCTAAAAGTTTGTAACTTAGCTTGTTGAACCTTTCCATCACCTTTGTAAATATTCTCAAGTTTTACCCAAGTTTCATGAGAAAATTTATATTTCATAACTTTAACAAATTTAGATTCATGTAAACCACATAAAATAGCATTTAAAGCTTTAGCATTACATTCACTTGCCTTCTTTTTTGCTAGAGTAATTATAGATGTTTGTGGCTCTTCATATTCCTCCACCACTGATTTCCATATGTCGAATCCAAGGGCCATCAAATAAACATTCATTCTCATGCTCCAAAAAGCATAATTCGTCCCATCAAACAAAGGTGCCTTATTTGTAGAAAATCTTTCCTGTGACCCAGCCATCGTGCTTTCTCGATCTACCTTCAAGCTGTAAAACTTTTCAAAAAGGAACATGCTCTAATACCAATTGTTAAGCACGGAATATACTAAGAGGGGGGGTGAATCAGTATATTATATATCTTATAAAACTTTCCCTTTATCAAATTCCACTTAATCAAATATTCAAGATATGCAATAAAACTCAAACAATAAACATCACACAAGATAGAGAGAGACACCAGATATAACGTGAAAATCCAATGTAGAAAAAACAATGGAAAATAATCTCAAGTATATTCATGAGAATAAACCCACAGGAGCATCGTACCCCTTTATCGAGTACCAACCTTAGCTACAATTTGTGAGCACCAACCCACAGGAGCTTCAAACCCCTTTGCCGAGCACCAACCTAGCTACTATTCGTGAGCACCAACCCACAAGAGCACCAACCCCTTTGCCGAGCACCAACCCAGCTACTATTCATGAGCACCAACCCACAGGAACACCAACCTAACAACAATTCGTGAGCACCAACCCACAGGAGCACCAACCCCTTTGTGTATACCACACACCTATCTCTCAATGTTGCTATCTCAACAAATGATAGATCAGTACAACATCTCCTTCCTCTCTCTCACCTTTGCTCTTCTAAGCTAGATATAATAAATACAAGTCATATTCATCTCTCACAATTGCTCTTCTAATTTAGATATTACAATATCAAATCAACCTCTCTCACTCATATTACAAATGGCTACTCAAGCCTTTATTTATAGCTTTCCAAATGACCTTTGGCCTTCCCCCTTTGTGACCCTTCAATCCTCATGGAAAATGGTGCCAATCTTGGATGACCCTTCATATTCAAGCTTTTGAAAAGACATGTGGTGACCCTTCATGACCAAAAATGTCCTTCCCACTTTTGTCCTTATCTTTGGTGACTTTTCGTATTCCTCAAAGTGTCCCTTCATGAGAAATTGTGCTCTTACTCTTTTGTCTTCACTTGGTGACTCTTGGTATTCCCCAAGATGACTCTTCATGGGAAAATGTGTCCCATCCTTCTTTTGTCTTTATCCTATGGCTCTTCGACTTCTCCATGGGCCCTTCTTTTGTCTCATATGCAACTAAAAATATATTCATTAATATTAAATAAATATTAACTCATATTAGCCAAGATATATTTATTACAAACAACATTAAATGCAATGGGGCCTTTATCACCAATAATACTAGACCTTTGACATCAATGATAATATCTCCAACACACCATATGCTTTATACTTCATAACTTAAGGAAAAATGACTCAAACACTTCTCTACAAATAGCCCACTCTGTTAAGCACAAGATTTACTGAGAGGGGGGTGAATCAGTATATCATATATCTTATAAAACTTTTCCTTAACCAAATTCCACTTAATCAAACATTTAAGATATGCAATAAAACTCAAACAATAAACACCACACAAGATAGAGAGAGACACCAGATATAATGTGGAAACCCAATGTGGGAAAAACCATGGAGAACAATATTCACAAGCACCAACTTGCAAGAGCACCAACACCTTTGCTGAGCACCAACCCTTTTGCTGAGCACCAACCCAACAACTATTCATGAGCACCAACCCCTTTGCTAAGCACCAACCCAACAACAATTCGTGAGCACCAACCCATAAGAGCACCAACCCCTTTGCCGAGCACCAACTCAACAACAATTCGTGAGCACCAACCCATAGAAGCACCAACCCCTTTGCTGAGCACCAACCCAGCAACTATTCGTGAGCACCAACCCACAAGAGCACCAACCCCTTTGTGTATACCACACAACTATCTCTTAATGTTGATATCTCAACAAATGATAGTTCATAACAACATCTCTTTTCTCTCTCTCACCTTTGCTCTTCTAAGCTAGATATAACAAATACAAATCATATTCATATCTCACAATTGCTCTTTTAAGCTAGATATTACAATATGAAATCAACCTCTCTCACACACCTTACAAATGGCTTCTCAAGCCTTTATTTATAGCTTTCCAAATGACTTTTGGCCTTCTCCCTTTTTGACCCTTCAATCCTCATGGAAAATGGTGTCAAACTTGTATGACCCTTCATATCTTTGCCTTTGAAAAGTCATGTGGTGACCCTTCATGAGCAAAAACATCCTTCCCTCTTTTGTCCTTATTTTGGTGACTTTTCGTATTCCTCAAAGTGTCCCTTCATGATAAATTTCACCCTTCCTCTTTTGTCTTCACTTGGTGACTCTTGGAATTCCCCAAGATGACTCTTCATGGAAAAATGTGTCCCATCCTTCTTTTGTCTTTACCCAGTGGCTCTTTGACTTCTCCATGGGCCCTTCTTTTGTCTCATATGCAACCAAAAATATATTCGTTAATATTAAATAAATATTAACTCACATTAGCCAAGATATATCTATTACAAACATCATTAAATGTAATGGGGCCTTTATCACCAATAATGCTAGACCTTTGACATCAATGACAATATTTCCAAGACACTCAAAACTATTAGAACACTCTAAAAATCAGTCATGAACGACTTGATCTTCAACTCCTGAAAGAAAACTTATCATGACCAATGATACTTTTAAAATATATTTTTACATCTCTATACCACTTTCAAATATAAAAATCATAAGGTCTAATGTCAAATATTGGTTTTGCAGATCAATCTTTTATCTTCAGTACACACAGTCAAACCAGAACCAGTCAAGCCATTTTGGCTTCAACATTTTAATTACATTCACTGATTATCAAAACTTATAAAAATAATGTATAGGACATAAATTTTGAAAAAAACAACATTATGTGAATTATATACTTTAAATCAGGGCATAAAATCTCAAATTCATCACTGCAACTTGCTTATCCAGAACTGTCAATTTACCTTAAAGCACAATTATGGTGAAAATTACCTTCAACACATGTATGACCATTTATAGATAATTATAATTCATGTATATGATCATATAATATAATTATACCATTCTTAAATAGAAATATAATATGGTCAAATGGAAATATTAGTCTTGCATACCAATCTCATAACCTTGTATCTCATTATCTCATCTGAACCAAATAGGTCAACTTGTGAGAAATTTTTTAACTATAATTACTATCCTCCAACATTTCTACAAAAAATTATCATGTCTTAAAATTACTAAAAATCACTTCCATTCACTTGGTTCCATCACTATTCCATTATAACATATCCCTAATCATCTTCTCACTATTGCCTAGGTTTCTCATCATTTCCATCATTAGGCATGTTAGCGACTGGATAACTTGGATGAACATTTTATAAAAATTGAAGGATTTAAATTTTCCATAAAACTTCATGGACATGAAACATGAGTCTCAAGCTTCATCCTCCATCTATTTTATTTTCTTGACTTATTCAACTCTGACTGCTACAATAAATCTCTATGAAATATGTACTTTCTTGTAGGGTCTACTCATACACCTAACAACTCAATCACACTTGGAGGTATCTGAGAGATTTGAATACAAGATACAATAGTTTTTGCATCCATTTGAAACTATTCTAGGATATTTTTAACAAGATCTTAAACATCAGGTCATTTAGGATTCTAAAAGGGTTTAAATATACTTCTACTGTTAACAATTGTTCATAAAGCATAACCCCTCAATTCAAAAAATAATGCCTAGAATTTTGATCTAGGACCCTCCCCCATATACCATGAATATATTATATTCCCATGTAGAGGTTACATGTGCCAATGAATACCTAAAAAAATTTCTCGAGTTTGCATGCCTTTATTTTGTGTACTTGAGAGACCTCAAAACCACTTTTCATGTCTTTTATTGCAAACCATGACCTCAAACTTTGTGAATATGCTTGAAATAAAATATAATACCTTTTTTAATGCTTCAAGGATCTCAAAAACTCTAAAATATGATCATGACCCCTCATTAGGCCACTCTCTCTCTCTCTTTGCTTACTTAGACCTTGACCTTCAAATCACATTAGGCCTTGAAACTGAATTTCATGCCTCTTTTCTTGTGCTCTCTACCAATCTCAAATACTCAATAAAAATCATACATGATTAAACACTTTTATACATCCTTCATGTGTCTTGACAATAGATCATGATGCCTCATCAAGCTAGGCAAGGTCTAAGAATGGTCTAGTTGTAGACTTGATTAATAAGTCCTACCCCTGTAGACTTACCTTGAGACTCTCATGAGTGTTAAAATGCCTCAAATTCATTCCAAATAAACCTTATACATCTATTCATGCCTATGTGCACCCATATTCACCAAGCCACTAAGTTCATACCTTCTCACAAGGAATTTATATGCCATGACTAGTGTCATGCCTAGGCTTCTCAAGCACTTAAAACTTGACAACTATCCTTGTAACACTTATAGAAGTATCTAAACTTTAATTACATGATCACACAATGATAAACAACCTCTCAAAATATTTTTCTTACTTAATTTACCAAAATTTACCATGCACACCTTCTCATAAGGTCTAGACTAGGCTTCTAAAGGCACCTTGTACTCAATAACTAGCAACATGTTTATTTCAATGCTAACAAACAAGAACAACCATATAAAAAAACTCTCACACAAATACAACAATATTGAAAACAACCAATAGAAGAATAATTAGGTTACTTTCAAATTCTCTCTTTGATCTAAACCTTGACATCAATCAACAGAAGAGACATTAGGTTGCCTTCAAATTTTCTCTCTGACTTGCACCCTAACATCAATGACATCAACCTTGACATCAATGACAAAAATTATTAATAAAATATACCTTTTTCATCGATGGCAAAAAAACTACAACCTGGTCATTTTCATCTCATCTCCCCTATTTTGAGCTTTCTCCCCCTTTGACATTAATGACAAAGGGTCATACACACTGCAACTTCTAAAGTCACACCTTCTTGTAATAAAATATCAACATAGAGAATATAAAACATTACTATAACATGATCCCCATTACTCCATGAATACCTCCTTCAAATGCAATTAGATTTTAAGACCATTTACCTTGTCCTTGACATGACTGATATGACACAAATCTTTGATTATACACTAGGCCACCATATTCTTATCATCAAATACACTTGGAGATTATGATTAACCTAAATATCTCCCCCTCAAATCAATAATCCATCATGCTTATACTAATTAAAGAGTGTCTCTATGAAGCCTAATGGAGTCACCTCTTTCCATAGAGGACTAAAACAACACAAGCTTAAGAGATTCTCAAATCTCCATGCTCTCATAAGATCGAATATCCTTCAATATCCTCTTAGGCTTGACCTCTTTATCAACCATTTTATCAAAAATATGAGATGATAACAGACATTCCTAACTTGATTTCAGATTTGAAGTATGTTTTACCATAACAAGCAATCCACTTGAGATTGTAGACTGATCATGACTCACATTTATTTTCTTTGGTTTCCACACATTTATTTGTCTTCTCTCTTGTACTCTAGGGTTTTCAAACCTCCTTTTTTATCTTGATGACCTTCTAACTCTATTAGGATTTAATATTGCAATGTGTCCCACATTATGATAGTTGTAGTAAATTACCTCATGCATACCTCTTGATTGATGATTCCTTTCATAATCCCATGCATATTCATTTTTAGAGGGTCTTCTACACTCTCTTGCTCTATGACCAAACTGATTGCATGAAAAATAGTAACCAATGAATGAATTAACATACCTCATAGCTTTAGGTTGTCTTCTCAGTCTCTTTATGTTGACTTTTTTGTCTTCATTAGCCTTCTCCTTGACTTGATTTACTTCCTTTTGATCTTCTTTGAAACCAAGACCTGTTTTATCACTTTCAAACTTATGACTACTCAAGATGTTATCTAGAGCATCAATACTTTTTTCAAACTTCATAAAGATATTTAAATTTCTAGATGTTTGATCTAACTCAAATTTTAATAATTCCATGTTAGTTTCATACCTAGTGAATTCTTTCTCTTTAGCTTTTAATCTAGGAGTGACTATCTCAATTTATGCTTCAATCTGATTGATGATATCATCATAATCCTTGGATGTGTTACTTAGTCTCTCCTTAAAAAAACTAATTTGTTCTTCATAGTCCTTGAATAATGATCTTAGTTTGTGATTCTTCCTTTTTTGAAACTTCAACTCCTCTAGAGAACTCACCAATTCTGCCTCAAGGTTTACCTCAGCCTCTTTCTCATTTGATTCTTCATCATCCATGAGGTGTTTTCCTTTTGATCCACCCTCATTGTATGTTTCTATAGCCATGAATAAGGTTTCATTATTGTCATGTTCATGTTCATTATATCATCATCTCTATCAGATGAACTTGTGTCACTTACATCAGATGAGTTATTATCTTCTTTGGTATATAAGCTTCTCTTATTCTTGAATTACCCTTTCTTACCTTCATACTTCCTAAAATCTTTATTATTTTTATCAGGATTATAGATCTTCTTATCATCTCCATGGTGTTCATCATGTTCTTCATTATGCTTAGTTTTATCCTTGTTAGGACACTTAGATTCAAAGTGACCACTATTACCACAGTTGAAACATTTGAAGGGCAACTTGCCCTTGTACTTACTAGAGCCAAACCTAAATTTCTTTGCAAACATGGCTATTAATTGATCATCATCAACATTTAAACATTCCTCATCCTTGACTTTCTTGGTTTCTGACTTCTTCTCAGCTTTGAATAATGTTTCTTTCTTGGGAGGTCTTCATTTGTTCTCATCTCATAAACAGTCAAGATGCCATGAAGCCCATCCATATCTAGCTTGTCCAAATCTTGCATCTCTTATACTATAGATACCTTAGAATCAAACTTAGGATTTAGTGTTCTCAATAAATTTTGAATAACTTTAGACTCTTTCATTTTTTTTCTTAATCCTCTAATAACATTGACAACTTCATCAACCTTCAACAGGTAAGATGTAATGGTTTCATCTTTATTCATATTCAGACTTTCAAACTATCTTTGATGGGTCTATAACTTATCCATATTCACCTTATTGTCTCCTTCATATATTGTCTTAAATTTATTTCATATCACCTTAGCTGACTCATAGTGCATCACCTTCACAAAATTTAACTCTGATAGGCCACATAAAATGGCATTCATTACCTTAGAATTGCTCTCAGTTTCCTTCTTTCTTATTGAATCAATTGGTGGTATAGGAGGTGGAGTGTATCCATCCACAAATGACTACCATATGTCATGGACCATTTAAATTAGATATGTACTTATTCTAATACTCTAAAAGGCATAATTAGTCCCATTGCAGAATGGAGCCTTACTAGTAGAGAAAACACCTTGAGCTTACTAACTAGCTATCCTTTCTTCTAGGATCTCCTTTAGGATATTAGGCATAATTCAAAGGACCTTATCTGATACCAAATTTTAGAATCATAATCACTAAGAGGAAGGCTAAATCAGTGTCTTAAAACTTTCTTATCAATTTCACTTAAGCAATCCTAAACCATTCAAACAAGCATATAGATCTAGAAAACATAAACACCTATCCACATAAGCATGAAACATGAGAACATATTACATATGTGATAAACCCTCAAAGGGAATAAAAATCACTAATATATTTAAATGGGATATATTCTTATAATACATGCCAAATTTAGTGATGCACCAACTTTACATAGAGCATCAACCCCAACTAGCTAAGCACCAACTCAACTAGGCTTTAACAAGCACCAAATTGCAAGGAGACACCAACCATCTAGATGACTCAGCACCAACTCAACCACCTAATTTATTTTATCACATTTAGGATACCTTGTTGCTCAACCAACTGATGATGACCACCTCTTTAGCTCTTCACACTCTTATCCCTCTCAAACGGCCTTCTAGACCTCTTCACTCAATTAGGTTTCTTCAAGACTGATTAGGTCATATGACCTTGATTTTCATATGAAGATACACTATTATATCTTCATAACTAATTCTATGCACTCATATGATAGTCTATAACTACTCCTAATCAATAATATGATTCTTCATTTGCTTGCACTCTACACACATAAATAGGCCTAAAATTGCCTTGTATATATACAAGCCTCTTGCTCATATACTTATTATGGATAGATGCACAAAGTTAGGGGACAAAAAAGGTGACACAATAAAAAATACAAATCATTTTGTGTAAAGGGTGTACACCCTTTTTTTATTAAAAACCAATGTAAAATACACAAAGGGTCAGTCCTGACCCTAAAGGGTATACACCCTTTGCAATCCAAAGGGCGCACGCCCTTTACAAAGGGCATGTGTCCTTTGCAAAGGACATACACCCTTTGTAAGCCATTTTTTTTTTTTTTTTTCAATCACACTTTTGAAAGCCATGTATTTTTTTTTTCTATTTTTCAATTAGAGGTATTGGTTTTACAAGCATATATTTAGTAAAATAAATGTTAAGTATAAGTTAACATTTGTAAAATAAAATTAAATGTCAAATTATACATTAAATTTATTTTAATAAATATAACAAATTAGGACCACTCAACATCTTCTTAAATTGATTATAGACCTATAGGAGTTACCATTTAGAAGATATTTTTTCAAATTCCATTCTAGCCAATACTTAATTTCAAAATTTTAAGATCAGAAAATAGAATGAGAAACAAGGTTATAAATCATGTTATGTATGTAATATATCTAGATACCATTAAGGATTACATGTCTGATTTACCTACTTAAGTATTCCCTATGTACTTTATCTACTTGAGTATGCTCTACTTGATTAAATAATTGAGCCATGGCTTGATCTTAAAGAGTATGCCCTACCTAAATACACAAGCCATATCTTGATATTTTTTATTTCCTACTAGTGTAAAATTAAGTGTTCCACTTACTCAACTTGGTCCACTTCAAGGTTCTTTATAAACTTACTTGAAATTAGGTCTCTTCCTAACCATATATTATCTCTTGGTCTATCACAAAAGGTCTTTTGTGTATTGGTATTGAAAAACTAATGACCTTATTCTTTAGTATTATCTCTTGAATTCTTAGCCTTTGTATTCAGATAAAAAGATACTTTAAATGACTTAAAATAGGGTACTCAGTCTTAAGATAGTAATCTACCTTCAATCAAAATGCTTATTTGACTTCTAAAGCACTCAATTATACATCCTTACTTCTTTGAATAATACTATGAGGGTTTCACCAATTATTTGACTCAAGCTTCTTAGTGCATGAAGAACTACAACTAAAAACTTAGATGATAACAACTCTACCCTTTATAGGCCTATTAGGCCAAATTATACCTCGTAAGGACTTGATACAAAGAGGTCTATAACTACCTTGTTTTTTGGACTCATTTAATTCAAAAACTCAATGAAAATATCATGAAAATGATACAAGACTCATAGGTGTCTTTACACATTCTCAAGATACCAATTTGATCACCAAAGTGCCCAAAAATTTGACTAAGTCCTAAGCACTACTAGATTATTATGTATAGGTGTGTTTGGTCTTGAAAAGGTGTTATTAATCTAAGCTCATTAAAGGATTATTGTAAACCTTTATAAATATTTTTGGAGACTATCTCTGAGGATTAAAAAAAAATCCTTTATTGCTTTCTTAAGAATTAGAATTCAATGAAAACTCTATTCTTTAGGTATGGATGGTCTAATCTGCTTACTTGGAAGGATATTGACTTGGCTTAATTGTCAAATGCTTTGAATCACTTTACTTGTAAGTATACTATAGTGTTTACATAATAACATTGGACCTTCATAAGAGGTTTATACTCAATCAACAAAGTTAGAGATGTATTATACTTGGAGTTTGCTATCTTTGCCTTAGAATATTCTTAACAACCTTGTTCTCAACATAGAAAATGATCTTTAATTAATGGGTCTATAAATATGCATAAATGAATAATTTTCAACATGCAACCTATAACATATATATAGTAATGATACAGTCATTCATACATCACATCTACCACATACATGGTACTACATGTAGGTATTTGGTCACTCATACATGACATCTTCATGTGGTCATGATATGATCACTCATATTAGACATGAATGCTGCTAATAACCCTAGTACATTCCATTTCCACCTAAACCATTAACCCCTAACCCTAAACACTCAACCTTAAACCCTAAACATTAAAACCTAAATCCTCAACCCCAAACCCTAAGCCATAAACCCTAAACACTAAATAATATACCTAAACCCTAAACCCTAAGCCCTAAACCCTGAACCATTAACCCTAATACATTATCCCTAAAAAAAATGATAATCCATAAACCTTAAACTATTGACCCTAAACATATAAACTTAAAACATTAAGCCCTATACTTTATACCCTAGACCTTAAACCCTAAAACCTAAATGTAAGCCCTTAACCCCAAACCATAAATCTAAAATCATAAACCCTAAAACCTAAATGTAAGCCCTTAACCCTAAACCTGAAGCCTAAAACCATAATTCATAAACCTTAGATGTTAACTCCTAAACCAAAAATTTTAAACCCAAAACCTTAAATGCTAAACCTAAATCCCTAAACCTTAAACCCAAACCTAAAACCCTAAACCATAAACACTAAACCCCAAGTCTTAAATCCTAAGCCCTAATCCCCAAACACTAAATCCCTCAACCAAAGCCCTAAGACCAAAACCTTGAACCTTACACCCTAAAAAGTGTGAAATTATAAACCTAAAACCCTAACCCCAAATACCAAGCCCCAAACCCTAAAAGCTAAACTCTTAATCCCTTAAGATATAAACCATAAATTCCAAACCTTTAAGCATAAAATATAAATAATAATGCTTATAACCTAATCCCTAATCCATAACACTGAAACATGAACCCTGAATGTTAGTCCCTATACAACTAAACCCTAAGCTATGAATCTTGAACCATCAACCATAAACCTGAAACCCTAAATTTCTAAATCTTAAACCTCTATCCATAAACCATAATATTGAGTTATCACCTATATAGAGAAAGGAGAGGGTGCATTGGCTAAGCCATATCTTGAAAGGATAGGGGTCATTCTAACCTATATAGAGAAAGGAGTGACTAGGGACATTCATGTAAAAGGCTTGAAGATGGATTCAAGATGAATTCTTAAATAATTTATGGGTTTTTTAATCAATGGGTCTATCAATATGCATAAATTTATAACCTATAGCATTTAGCCTATATCATACATATAATAATTATATAGTCATTCATACATTACATCTACCCCATACCTAGTACCACATGTAGGTATGCTATCACTCATACATGAAATATTCCTATATTTACAATATAGTCACTAATACCAGAAATAAATTTTTCTAATCACCCTAATACAATCCATTTACACCTAAAACATTAACCCCAAAACCCAAACCCTAAACACCAAAAACCTTGAATGATGAACCCTAAACACCATAAACCTTAAACACTTAACCCTAATACATTATCCCTAAACCCAAAATAATAATACCTAATCCCCAAAACCTAGACCCTAAACATAGAACCTTAAAACTTTAACCCTAGACTTTATACCCTAGACCTTAAGCCCAAAAACCTAAACTTTAAGCCCTTAACCCTAAAGTACAAACCATAAGCCTAAAATCCTAAACACTAAACCATAAAACCTAATATTCAATTTCCCACTCCCGTGTTTGGAACACCTATAGGTGTGTATGCAGGAGGTATGTATGTGAATGTATGATATTTGATTATGTACATGGTAGACTAGTTCCATAACCAGTACTATACCTCCACCATTGATGTTATGAATCTCTTTCATGTCTCTAAAATTGATGAAGCTATCAGACCAATTCAAACACTTATATTACAACCCTATAAGACACAAAATAACACACCACACACTTGTGATTCATGAGCACTATAGAACACACACACACAAACAAAACCAACTAACTCAATGATGAGATCATTGTACTATGAAGGAGGGTTAGAAATAGGCTCCAACATGCATTGGATGTGTCCCTAATCATCAATCTTCCTCTAGACAAGTGTTCTCATTATCCGTAGTCATAATCACCCTTCTTTAGACCTATTTTCACATTTGGCACTAAGCTGATCATCATTTTCTCAATCCAATCCATACAAGGAAGGCTATGACACTTGTCAATTATCCTCAAGTCTCTAGATCCATGAGCCTCCAAATTGGATTTACCACCTTCTCACTAGTGATTACTCTCTATTCACTATGCTTGTTTGAACTGGCTAAAGTGAAAGTGGTTGTATAAGTACTTGTGTGCTTTCCTAAGGAAATAAATGGATATGAGGAGGCTAGGTCTCATTCTATCTCCCAATGTGATCCTCATCCTTTGGGAATATTTTATACCTATAAGACATCAAAAATTATCAATAAAATCCATTATGTATCATGTTCTTACATATAAGGTACAAGTAAACTTGATAGGAAGGAGACCTAGGGAGTCCTCTGTAAGTCCAAGATAATTTCCCAATCAAACTATCCCTCCAATATGCCTTTTCTTCCACTTTTTCCTAATCGGGTAATTAATAAGGGTTTTAGAGGGTTTTAGGTAGTTTTACCCCTTAAGGATAGTTCATAAAATTTTGACACTTGAACCCTAAATAAATTCCACTAGATGATTTTTTAGGATGCTCTCCAACCTATCCTAGCTCCTTAGACTCCCATGCTAGGTATATGTATTGATGTGAGCTTCCAAACTTGGCCTCTCAAGCTCTTCAAGGCATTTTGTGCACCCTATCATGTTTTTGAGCCAAGAAATGATCTATGTGGCATTATCTATAAAATAAATGTTATCAACACATTATATATCCCCATAGAGGTCCTCCAATACTCTATGAGGTTCACTTGGTGTTAGAAGTGGGGCTACATATACTTAGGGCTTTTAGGCCTAGTTAAGGCTTAGTAGGCATAGTATGCACATAGCTACTCATCAACACCTATGAGTATTTTTTATTATTGTGATGACTCCCATGTGTTTTATCATGTTCAACACATCCTCCTACATCTCTTTTCAAGTTTCTAACAGTCTTTAACTCATTTCCTTACCCTTTTCATACTAAGCCTGCAAAATTTTTCCTTTTGGGAGTGCCCTATGTCTGAGACAAAATAGAGATCACTTCCCCTATTATCCTAGATAAAATGATTATATTAAGGGCTTAATAAAGTTATGGGGACCCATTTTACAAATTTTTAGGGTTGGTTCACACTCCTAGCACCTCCAAACCTCATAAAACCCAAGGCAGACTTTTTAAGCACTCATTATGTGCAAGGTTTATGTGTCAACTCTAGGTTAAGGCTTGATCTTAGCTTCCACCCCTATTTTATTGGCCTAAGTATCTCATTAGGTTTTTATAACCATTTATAAGGTTTTATAATCAAGTCTAGCATGCATTCTTTCTTACCAACTCCTCAAAGTGTACTCTTTATTGACCTAGGCTTAAATTGCAGTCGATGATGATTGTGTGCCTACTCAAAAAAGGTATCCCTGTAGGTGGAATTTATATCTTAGACCCTTATATACCATGTTCCACATATTTTATAGATATTAACCCTAGTGCACTCTATTTCCACCTAAACCATTAACCCCAAAACCCTAACCCTAAACACTAACCCTAAACCCTAAACATTGAAACCTAAACCCTAAACCCCAAACCCTAAGCCATAAACCCTAAACCATGAACACTAAATGATATACCTAAACCCTAGACCCTAGGACATATATTGAAAGGATATGGATCATTTTAACCTATATATAGAAATGAATGACTAGGGACATTCATGTAAAAGGCTTGAAGATGGATTCAAGATGAATTCTTAATAATTTATGGATTTTTTAATCAATGTGTCTATCAATATGCATAAATGGATAGCCTATAGCATACATATAATAATGATACAATCATTAAAACATTACATCAACCCCATACCTAATACTACATGTAGGTATGTTATCACTCATACATGACATATTCTTGTATTCATGTAGAGTCACTCATACTAGACACAAATGTAACTAATAACCCTAGTATAGTCCATTTACACCTAAACCATTAACCCTAAAACCCAAACCCTAGAAACCATAAACCTTGAATTTTGAACCCTAAACCTAAACCTTATTTACCATAAACCTTAAACACTTAACCCTAATACATTATTCCTAATCCCAAAACAATAATACCTAAACCCCAAAACCTAGACCCTAAAACCTTAAACCCTAGACTTTATATCCTAGACCCTAAGCCCTAAAACCTAAAATTTAATCCTTTAACCCTAAATCCTAAACCATAAGATTAAAATCCTAAATCCTAAACACTAAACCATAAAACCTTAACCTTATAGGTCCTTAATATTAAACACTAAACCTTAAACATAAAATTCAAAATCATGAACCTTAAACCCTAAACACCGAACCCCAAACCCTAAACCTAAAACCTTGACCCCTAAATTTTTAACACTAAAACCTAATCCTAAAACCTTAAGATCTAAACCATAAACCTTGAAAATTGAACCCTAACCCACAAACCCAAAACCATAAAACCTCAAACCCAAGACCATAGACCCTAAATCCTAAAACTAGATAAACCCTAAACCTTAAAACCTAAATGCCATAACCCAAACAATCAACTCCAAATACTGAACTATAAACTTTGAACCCTAAACCCTTAACCTAAAACCCTAAAATTGAAACCTAGATGACAAACACTAAACTTACATTATGGAGACCACACTATAGAGGAATGATGCAAGCATTGGTAGTTCAGCTCAACCCCCTCTCCACTCTCTTATCATAATTCCTACATAAGTGCAAAGATTTCAATGCAAGGAGATAACATGCCATAATAAAGTTAGTGGCATAAATGATAATAATTTATACTCATGACCCACATCATTCTTTGAGAATAACTCACAAACATGAGAAGATCCAAAATGATCTAGCCCTTTCACTCGATGATTTGGAAATAACTGTGTCTAGAAGAAGGATTTCACCTCATACAAATCAAGTGC
This sequence comes from Torreya grandis, assembly GCA_037957365.1. Lineage (NCBI taxonomy): Eukaryota > Viridiplantae > Streptophyta > Pinopsida > Cupressales > Taxaceae > Torreya > Torreya grandis. Next base: position 1,725,723 of record JARHVA010003332.1, on the reverse strand, counting down.
AAATACGTAAAAAAATTTATCTATCATCATTTTTCATAATCCCTCATAGTTCAAAATATTTTTTTCCATGCAAGTGCAACAAGGATATTATCTTATTTTCACCATGTAAATCATTCAACAATCTCCCTATATTAATCCATCATGACCCTATCTAATTAACTAGACATGAATGAGAATAATCACCCTAGTACACTCCAATCAGAACAAAAGGAATTGAAACACCATTCAAGATTCATATGAAAAAGATATTGTTCAGTCTGAAACAAATTTATACTAGCTACTGGATTGGAACACACTCTACTAGATGAGGGAGTGACTAGGGATAGTGATAGAGTGATTAGGTATGATGGGTGACAATGAGGGAATTATTAGGGACATTGAGGGATGAGGACATATGAGGAGGGGGTGATTAGGGATGATTAAGAATGATGAAGGTTGAGGATGAAGAGGGGTCTAATGAAATATGTTGAAGGATTGACTAGGTATGATAATAAATAATGATGGTTAATGAGGGAATTATCAAGGATGATGAGGAATGATGAGAGTAAGACTACGGATGATGCTCAAGATGATGAGATATTGATTAGGTATGATTAGGGTTGATGAGTTTTGATGACCTAGAGTGTTTAAGGATGATCAATGATAATGAGGGATTATTAGGGATGATAATGGAGTGACTAGGGATGATGAGGGTTGATGAGGGAGTTATTGATAGAAAAGATTGTCACGTCAACAAATCAACCCTTTGGCCTATCGTGAAGGTCAAATTAGAATCATGCCATTCTAATCATAGGAATCTAAAGGTTTATTTTTGGATCCTAAAGATGCAAAGGGGTTTATAATAATTTTGGGAAAATAATCAATAAGTTATCAAAGTAACTTATTCCATTATCACATTTGAGAATCTGCATTAATTAAGAATTAGTTAAAATAAGAATCTATAATCTATTCTATTTGACAGAGATAATCTATTAATTAGACAAATTCTTGAAGAATAGAAATTTGATTCTAAAATATGTGTATGAAAATACACTTAATTATATTTTTCCATGGTTCATTATCCAACTAAACGCTAAGAAAACACTTAACATAAAAAGATAAGAAAGACAAACAACAACTAATAAAGAAACAAGTAAATAAAATTGAACATAAAATACTAACATAAAAAATAAAGAGAATAAGAGATAAAGTAAAACTAAACTAAAACCTAGAAACTAAGGAATAAAATTCTATAAAACAATGTACTAAAGCATATTTAGAATAAAAGATAATCTAAATAATATTAATCTAAAAATTAGAAATTAAAAGAAGCAAAAGAAAAAAAACTAAATTAAAGCAATTAATAAAGAAATACTAAAATAAAATATAAATTATAAACTGTAAAAGATTTAAACTAAAAACTAAACTAACAGATAGTCCTAACTTACTATTAATAAACTTCTAAAAATACTAAACTAAACCATAAAGATAATCATAACGAAAATACATTCAAGAAAACATAAATTTATCTATTAAAGTAAGTCATATTTACAAAAGAGTTGTGAGTCTCAACATGAGATTCGTCTTATCAAAAAATCGATCTGAAATGAGAATTCCAACATTTCCAATACAAAACTTGAAAAAGATAACTCAGTAATTGATTAGATCAATGAAATGTCACAAACAATGCAAAGTGATCATCATTTCTAGGTTCAATACTTTGAATTTTACACATAGGACTATAAATAATTGTCATCAAAAGATATTAGACTTAGCAAACTTTAGATAATCGGTGATAGATGAAAAATATAACTAGATATACCTGTGTTGCATAAGTTATTACTCAACTGTTAGATAAAGTACCATTGGGTCTATCTGCAAAAGTTGTACTATCTCAGAGAAATTGCATACCAAGAAGAGATGAATGAATTATTTTAGAATAATACTTCAGTCCTCATTATTTGTTGAACTTTTGTCTTCAAATGAAAGTTTGATCTCCTTTTATCCTTCAACTTTAGTTTTGAAATAAGTTATAACTAACTTTAGTTAGTTATTAGTTAAGGTTAACAAATTGACTTATAAATTCAATTAGTTAATAAATAATATATGGAGAGATTAATTAAGACTCTAAATTCTTAATTAAATCAAACTATTTAAATGAAAGAACCTGGGTACTAATCTTAATGGGTGGGGACCCATCTTATTAACAATAAAGTAGGACACAAATAATTATAAAAATAAATAATAAATTGATGAATCCTACTCCTATTTAAACCATAATGCAATCTAAACTATAAATTTAAGCATATATTAATTATATCTCCAAATATCTATTTTATCCATGTTTTCAAAAATAAATACCAAGAAAATTTTTAAAACTGTATCAAGTTTTTTGAACAAATAAATTTATTCCCAATATTCGTCTAAATCTGATAAAACCTCTATAACATGTTTGTCTTGTTAATCAAGACAAACATTATATTCCATTCTAGATGCAAAAAAAGGCAACAATCTAGTACATGTCTCATATGTATCATCATCAATTTCCAAATTCACCCTTTTAAGCCTCCTGAGATCATTAGGTGCTTCAGATTCTTTCCCTTTTCTAGTAGTGTTCTTCTCAGCAACATGATCAAGGATATCAACAGATTTCCTCTTACTGCCAAATCCATTACCCCTCAAATTCATCCTTTTAGACCTCAATATTGGTTCACTATGATCCCTTGAAAGGTTCAATCTCTTACACTTCGCACCAAGTTTAGTATTTGATGGAATAAGGGTATTTGAGAGAGTGGCAATGTTTTTAAGCTTCTTAGCATGAGATACCTCTCTATTTAATTAGTTTTCCAACTAACTATCAGGAAATTGATGGGCATGGAGTGGCTAGTCAATTAGTTCTCCTCTAAAAATAAGTGGTTGTAATTATAGATAAGGATCATGTTCAGGATGATGTTCAAGAAAATGTGAAGAACTACTTTGAGATTGAGCATGGGCTCCAACTCTTTGCCCTTGAAATCCCCTATGACCTCTATGGTTTCTAAAAACACCATAACCACTCTGAATAGGAAGGGAATTTAGGACATTCAAGAAATCAAGATTAGAAGCATCAAAATGAATGGACATTCTTGTACCCCAAGGGAATCTAGGCCCAAAACATCTAGCACAAAAACCAACCCCACAAGAGCTCCAACTATGGTCTGACTAACTTCCTTGGTTTGACCTTTGACCCCATCCTCCATCATTACTATTCTCTATTGGTTATCCCCATCCAGACATTTTGAAATAAACAATAATCTAAAAAGACACCAAATTGAAATTATGAGCTTATGACCAAAAATTATTCATGACCTAAAAACATTTCTCATCATTGTATCGTATCTGAAAACCCAAACTAATTTCCATATTTAGAGTAAAACCAATTTCATTCTTAAATTATTTCCTCATTTAAAACTAAATTATTCCAAGGAAACATTCAACAAAACTTATACAACTGAGTAAAAATTAATCACATCTAATTTGCTACCATCTTTACAAACTCTGTCATGACAAGAAAGATTCATTAAAATTCCCAACTCGGAACTAGAATCTAAACTATGTCAGAATCTACAAGCAAACCATGGTGAAAAGAAACTAAAAGTAGCTTTCAACTTGTTTCATACTAGTACTTCTATCTGCAATAATTCTAATTTATTTTCATATTAAACATCCCAACACTAAAACCTAATAATCCATGTGAATAAACCAAATTGAGATGTCCAAACTTGAAAACCCTTAACAAATAATTCCTTTAACAATAAATTATTGCATGCCAGTTATCTTTAACTTTCTTTGCTCATGCAATCAATTTCACTATAAATTTGCAAGTAAAGATTACAAATACGATATATGGAAGAAAATGAGAATGAACCCTTATGCATGCATGAAATAAAACTTATCATCCACTATGTTTAATCCAATATTACACAGTCCATGTCATCTAAAAACTGAGAAGAGATGGTAATTTATAAATGCAGATGAAACCCTATATTTAGGATGATAATAAACTATTCTACCGAGGACAAGTCTAAACTACCACATGAATCTCCAAACTCTTAAGAAATATACAATATGAAACCCACATAATTATTTCAAACCTCAAATATTCAGACATTGACTAACATAATTTATAAGAACTCATATCCAAATTATTGCATATACAAGGTATCACCCAACCTAGAGAATGAATAGGCTTCATCAAAATTTCACCAAATAAAAACAAAGAGTTTGAAACTAGAATACAACCTTTTTGCAATCCATGACCAATAAAAACATTCAATGTTTTGAATACCCTAATTACCAGTATATGCAGAACTTGAAAAGAAACTATCAAATCTTTTTAAACCACAAACTCCCATTTTTAAGAAATGTCGACTGCATGCATATTTACTATATTTCCACTGAATATAGAAAACACTCAAATGCAAAAACTTATCAGGCCTCCAAATGAAATGAAAACAAAACCTCCATACCTAAAATCAAATTTGAAACCCTAATTGAATCTCTTTGCTCACCCTTCTTTCTATAACTTCTATCGAACCAAAATTTTGCTTCTACCAAAGCTTTCTAAAAGGACAACTGACTCAAGAAAACCAAATTTTATTTGCCAACCTCACCTCATAACTGTTTTGGGATACATACTCACTTCCCATTGGTCCTTACTAATTCTTGTCAAAGTTAGCAGTTTGCTAACCTATTTTGCCAAACTGTGAAAGTTAGCATTCACCAAAACATCTTACCAAATTCCATGCTAAACAACATGCTACAAGGAGATAAGTTTGACATTAATGCACACTTACCACTAATATTTACATGATCCAAAGCATCTAGAAACACTAAATGACAATGCTAACTTGCATATGCTTCGATACAAAAAATTTCCAAATCACCCATGCAATCCTGTCGACATCAACCTTATTCCAAGTATGCATGCCAACTCATCTTGTGAGGATAAGCTTAAGTGAATATATCATTCAAACATTATGCAATGTGAACACTAAACCATCTACCATGGTCCTTTTAATTCATAATCATAAACTTAGGATCTTAGAACTATTTAATCCCATATGTATTTAGAAACAAGCCATGACAAGGTCCATGCCATTAATAGAAGGCTAAGCTTAGTGAACCTAGACAGAATCTTATAATGAACCACCATTTCCTCAGAAAACTCATTATTTTTATGCATGTAAGGATCAATACAATTTCATTATTACGGAAAAGCTATAAAAATATAACGAAAATATTCTTTGATTTTCAAAACTATTTTAAAATGACAAAGTGATATTCATACATCTAAAACTAAATGAGATAGATTTATTTAATCAATAATAATACATCACAATGCAAATTCCTTGATATAACTGATCAATTTTTGTTGTTCCAAAATAATATCCATTAAATTTTCAAGATGAACAAGCCATATCTGATCCATAAATAATAATTAAATCTTATGACCATAACTGATATAAAATTATATCAAAAGATGTAACAACTATATTAGAACTACAATGCATATGAACTGAAACTACCAACTAAACTGTAACTGATCATGAATGTAAAAATATATGCATATTTTATTTATTCATCCACTTTGCTTTTTGAAACCATTGAAACAAAAATAAAATCATCAATCCATCATATGATTTCATAATCAAAATGCATCTACTAATATTGTTAATAAATAAGGGTCCTTGAAATAGTTTTAGGCTTTATGACTAGGTCATCACTATGGCAAAAAGTATGACTTTGAATTATGGAGGGGTATAAAAAATAAACACAATAGGAGTGATTATAAATAATTAAGGATGATGATAGCCAATGAGGGAGTGATTAGGGATAATGAAGGACAATTAGAACCGGTTAGGGAATGAACAGGGATGATAAGCATGAATACGAGGGTTAATGAGGGAGTGCTTAGGGATGATGAGGATCAATAAGTGAGTGTCCTATGTGAATTTGGAGTGATACACTATGACTTTATTCTACATGACTTTTGAATAATGCATGAGATTGGAGTTAAAGAATGCATGGATTAACAATCTATGTGACATTTGTTTTAGAGTATGGTATCTTTTTAGAATGAATTTGAATGGTGTATTGATTTATTCTATTTTAAATAGAGCCTATTAGGTTGATTATCTACATTCATGTCAATTATAAGTTATCATATCATGATTATAGATAGATGTCATGTATGAGTGAATGCATACATATATATAATAGGTATGTGATAGATGTCATGTATAAGTGATTGTATCATGACTATAGGTATGCTACAAGTTACATGATACAGCGTAGTCATTTATGCATATTGATAGACCCATTGATTGAAAAACCCACAAATTATTTAGGAATCCACCTTCAATCATAGGTAATGTGTAATGTATAAAAACAAGTCATCTAATCAAAGTAAAGTCACCCTTGTACATTGAGGTAGTTAGAGTAAAGAAGTTGGTGTAACCAACTCAAAACACCTACATTGAAAATAGGAAGAGAGAGTCATTTGGAAGGTTGAATGGCATAGAGGAGAGTTATTTAGAGAGTATAGGAATCTCTAGCTAAATAAAAATAGGGAGCAAAAGAGAAAATGTTTTAAGAACCTCTTAAAGGTTGACAGAACCTTCAAGGTCCATTCTTGGACTATATTGTAATGAATGTTTTTGTAAATGAATCAATAAAAGATTAATATCATGTGAATCATATTTATTTCATGTTCTTGTTTTATATTTGATTGAATTATCCTTTGATACTCTAGGAAATAGATATTTGGATAATGTTTGTAGGACAGAGTTATGTATGCATGAATACAAGTATGTGAAGTGGAGTTTGGGTTATGGTTATGGATCGTGGATTCAAAAATAAGGTTTTGATGTTGTTATTAACTCACTATGTGAATCATATAACCATGTATTTTATCATTTGTGGCATCTAATTTTGTATATTTTATGGAAAACAAATCAGTATTGGAGGATTTTATGTGTTGCCTAGTTGACTAGCAGAGTTGGAAAGTAAGGTTTGTGAATGAACATTAAAAGTTAAAAGGCCTGAAGAAACGTGTATATATATATGTAAATTAATATTTTTAGGTATTTTTATGATCTATACTATAATATAAAGGTTCATCAATAATGAGAACTCTCAAATGTTTTAATTCTCCCTATTACCCTATTTTTGTCTAGCACAGACAAGGCCTGAGTCAAGGATAAATTAATGTATTTTGGAAGTTTGATATGATTTAAATGGGAGTAATAACTATATTTTAATAATTATTAACTATTTTAAAGTATCTTGAAACATCTAGTTAGACTTAATGTATCTTTCAACCCCCTGTATTTCCATGTGCAGGAAAATTGAGACAAGTAAACTGTGGAACTTATGTTTTGGGAGAGAATAAGATATTTAAAGAAAGAATAAGTCATGGGAAAAAATTAAATTTTTTATTAAGATGATAAAAAAATTTAATATATAGCTATAACTTTGTTTTAAACCTTGAGTTAGTTAACATCAACCTTATAATTAATACATGCAGACTAATGTTCCTAAAATCCTATCAATTTGCATTTGGAAGAGGTAAGGAGTTTGAAACAAGGTGAAATATAGGTTGGGAAGTATTCAAGGGATGTATAAAGACCTATTAAATGTCTTAAACTAGTGAAAGGTGACCAAATACTCATCATATATCAATATTGGTGACTGCCTTGTTGTACACAATCATATTATATGTACAGTTTTACTATGTTTCTTGGTGTTTTACATATTTAATGCTTTAAAAGGATAAATAAAGGATATGGGTAGTTGGATAAGATAAATACAAACCCAACCATGGTAATTTTATCATTTTAAACTTCAATAAACTCAATTTATTTAATTTTAAGACCTCTAAGCCTTATGCAGATTAGGGAAACCCTAAGATTAGGGTTTGGCTTGTAGAATGAGTTTCCACTATTATAAAGTCTTAAAAATTTGTAATATATAATAAATTGATGTTTCCTAACTAATGGAAGTGGTTTAAATTTTTTACATATTGTACAAGTATATATTTGTGTAGTGATGGGCAAATAAGGCCTAATTAGGCCTAAAAGAGACTAGTTAAGGAATAAAAGAGTCCAATAGATGGTGAAATTGAAAGAATTGAGTGTTGAAACTTCATGAGGAATTTAAGGTTGATAAAATGAGCTATGAAATGTTTTTATATATTTATGAAAGGAAAAAATATTTCTCAAACAAAGAAATGTTGCTTAAGAAAAGGCTACAAGCCGTGCAAGGAGCTAATAAGTTTATTGAGAAGAAACAAAGGGTAAGTTGTGATCTAAGAGTTGAAAAGGGGTTAGATCAAATGGTATATGACTATTTAATATATTTCAAGACAAAATACTGAGTTCTTGATTCCTCATTCTTGTTTTGGTTATTTAAACCTAAATGGAAACCTAGTACAAGCAAAAGAGAAAACATCAAAGAAGAGTGAATAGAATAGAATACACATTAAATGTGACTATCATGAGGGATTTAAATATCATTAAGAAATGTTATAATATTTACATACATTAGGGACTTGATTCCAAGAACCTTAATCCCAAATAACTAATTGAAAGAGTAAACTTGTACATGGAATATGAAGACCAAACCCTCAAATGCATGTGACCAGTTGGATAGAGAACTAGAGAGAGATGAGATTGAAGAACTCTCCCTAATAGCTCTGCATTAAGTATTCAATTGGGTATGGCATACTCAAGTAGTTAAATTAGGTAGGGCATACTCAATTAGGTAAAATATGGGGCATAATTAATGGTATAGATTTATTACATACGTAACATGATCTGTAACCTCATTTCTCATTCTATCTTTTGATCCTGAAATTCTGAAAACTAAGTATTGGCTGGAATGGAATTTTAAAAACTAAATTTTAAATGGTAACTCCTACATCTTTTTAATCAATTTTAGAAGATGTTGAGTGGCCCTTATTTTTTATAAAGTATAAGAATATAAAATCTAAAATAAACTTAAATGGCAAATATATGCTTGAAAAACATCAAACATGGCAAAAAAATTTAGTCCAAGGTTCTTAACAACAACCTTTAGTTGCAAATAATATATATGTGTGCATCTTTCAATAACATAAAATTGAAAAAAAATTGCACTCTAAAAAGGGTGTGCATCCTTTATAAAGGGCATATGTCTTTTGCAAAGGGCATATGCCCTTTAAACATTTCAATTTTTTTTCATTTTCCCTCCAAATCTGCCTTGGGTACAGGCTTGGAGAGGTTCAAACCTACCTTGAAATTAGTCATGGAGCAACCCACTTAGTTTCTAATAAATTTAGGTGTCTTTTTCATCTTTGTCGACACATTTTTTTAAGCATCTTTTATTATTTAAAAAAAAATTATATGTATTTGTAGAGGAGAAAGTGTAGTTCTAGAATATATAATTTTTTTTAATGTTAGAATATTATTACTTAATTTATACATAACATATCTCATAAAGGACTATATACATATCATCACAAATTCCCTTATAAATTTTTGAATATTAATCAAAATTTTATCAAATTTATATCTCAACAATCTACACATTGTCAACTATGCTTTAAAAAAATTGATTTTCATGAAGTTAAGGTCAAAAAGTTGTGTTCGTACACTTGCAGTTTCAATTTCCCAATTGTCTTGACTTGTAAAATATTTATAAATTATATATAATAAAAAATATTATTACAATTTTTAACATTTCAACTATTTATATATGAAATTTTATACAAAAATTCAATCATTTACTCAAAAAGGTGTGTTTGTACACATGCACTCTCCTTGTCTTTTTACAAAAAATTACCAACCTATTGTCATAAATGTATCTATTTTACATGCTTTTATCATCTGAGTATTGAAAAAATTATATATTTATAAACTAAATTCAAAATTACATAATTCATATTTTTTTTTCATTGTCAAATTCCTTTTCAAAGTGTCTCTAACATTCTCTCCAAGTTCAACTATTGTTATTTTTAGAAGAAAAAAAAGTGTCACTTTATACCCCCGCTTTTATCCCCCATTATCCTGTATCTACCCTTATTCATACATATAATTTAAAAACTTGTATTATACTTTAAATATGTCTTATAACATGTTTCATACATGTATCGATCATTATAATAGGTCATCCATGACATAAAAGACGAGAACCTCTTTTAGGCCTTAAGGAGACCTAATTCAACTAGGCCTTCATTAGCACATGTTACCCTTTGATATCCTTGGAAAAATTTAAAACTCCACGCATGGTAAGAACACTTAAAATACCACTCAAATATATCCCCACTAATTCCATCTTAGGTCCATGTCACTGTCAACTTCAACCACCACTTGAAGCACACCATCAGTAATGTACACAATTAGGTCTGTGAACCTACAGAAAGTTTATCTTGAACTACATGAGATTAAAAACAAAATAACTAAAAAATGATGGAAATAATTAATATTAATATAAAATACATGACCTCATGGTTATCACCATATGTTTTATACTTCACAACTCAGGGAAAAAGGACTCAAACACGTCTCTGCAAATAGCCCACTCAAAACTGCCAAAACACTCCAAAACCCAATCATGAACAAATTGATATTAAACACATGAAATAATAATTATCAAGACTAATAATACATGTAAAATATTTTTTTACATATATATACCACTTTAAAATACAAAAATCACAAGGTATAATGTCAAATATTAGTCTTGCAGACCAATCTTTTGTCCTTAGTACACACAGTTAAACTAGAACCAATTAAGCCATTTTGGATTCATAATTTAATTTAAATTTATTGACTCTAAAAAATTATAAAAAGCATTGATAGGAAATAAATTTCCAAAAAAACAAAATTATATTCATTTGATACTTCAAATCGGGGCATAGAGTATCAAACTCATCATTGCAACTTATTTACCTAGAATTGCCAGTTTACCTTAAAACACAATCATGGTGAAAATGACCTTCAACACTTGTATGACCATTTACAAAGACTTATGATGAATTTATATGATATTATAATATCATTATACCATTATCAGATAGAAATATAATATGGCCAAATAAAAATATTGGTCTTGTAGACCAATCTCATAACCTTATATCTCACTGTCTCATCTGAACCAAATAGGTCAACTTATGAGCAACTTTTTCACTATAATTACTATCCTCAAAAACATATACTAAACATGAGAATGTATTACAATAACTAAAAAAAACCTCCATGCACTTGGTTATATCACTATTCCATGATAACACATCCCTAATAATCTTTTCAATGTTGCCTAGGTATCTCATTATTTCCACCATTAGGCATGTTAACGACTTGTTATCTTGGATGACCAGTTTAGCACACTTGAGAGTTTGAAATTGTATATAAACCTTAATGGACATGAAACAAGATTCTCAAGCTTCATCCTCCATACATTTTCTTTTCTTGACTTGGTCAACTCTGACTGCTACAACAAATCTTTGAAAAATGTGCACTTTCCTATAGGTTCTACTCATACACTTGACAACTCAATCACACATGGAGTTACCTGGGAGATTTGAATACATGATCCAATATTTTTAATCATTTAAAACCATTATGGGCTGTTTTTGACAATATCTTCAACATTGGGTAATTATTAGGGTTCTAAGAGGGTTTAAACATACTACCATTGTTAATGATTGTTCATAAAGCATAGCCCCTCAATTTAAAAACTAATGCCTATAATTTTGAGCTAGGACCCTTCCCAATATACCATGAATATATGAGGTTCCCATTCAGATGTTACATATTCAAATGAACACCTAATATTTCTTCTCGAGTTTGCATGCCTTCATTTTATGTACTTGAGAGACCTCAAAACCACTTTTCATGCCTTTTCCTGCAAACCATGACCTCAAAATTTGTGAACATGATTGAAATAAAATATAATACCTATTTCAATGCTTATATGAGCTTAAATACTCTGAAATATAATCATGACCCCTCATTAGGCCACACTCTCTTTCTTTGCTTAAACCTTAACTTTTAAATCATATTAGCCCTTAAAAATGACCTTCATGCCTCTTTCCATGTGCTCTCCAACACTCTAAACATACTCAGTCAACCTAATACATGATTAATCACTATCATACATACTTCATTTATCTTGACAACAAATCATGATGCCTTATTAGGCTAGGGAGGGTCTAGGAATGGTTCAGTTTCAGACTTGATCTATAGGTCCTACCCCTGTAGACTCAACCTAAGACTATCATGAGTGTTCCAATGCCTCACATGTATACTCAATAAACCTTATACATCCATTCATGCCTATGTGCACTCATCTTCACCAATCCACCAAGCTCATACCTTATCATAAAGACTTTACATGCCATGACTAGTGCCATGTCTAATCTTCTAAAGCATTTTAAACTTGACAACTATCCTTGAAACACTTCTAAAAGTATCTACACTTTACTTACATGATCAAAAAATGTCGAATAATCTCTCACAATTTTATTCTTACTTTATCAAACTTTACTTTGCACACCTTCTCATAAGGTTTAGACTAGGCTTCTTAAGACATCTTGTACTCAAGAAATAGTACTCAAACATGCTTACCTCAATGTTAACAACTAATAACACTCATTAGATAACACTTTTAGACCACTACAAAAATATTGACAATAACTGATATAAGAATAATTAGGTTGTCTTCAACTTTTCTCTTTGATCTAAACCTTGCCATCAACCTTGACATCAATCAATAGAAGAGACAGTAGGTTGCCTTAATATTCTCTCTCTGACCTATACCTTGACATCAATAACATCAACCTTGACATCAATGATAACACTTCTCAACATATACACATAATATTTTTAAACTTTTTCAATTAATGATGCTTTCTCTATTATAGGAATGTGTTGAGTCTCAATCTCTCTGAGTGTGTGTCTTAATGGGTACATCAAGAAAGGTGCGGGCAAACCATTGGTACTTCGTAGGATTGTTGTCCCTATACTACCACTTTCTATCTACACACACATATCCTAAGAATATTTCCCTAATCTTTCCCTCCTCTTTTTCACCCTCTTTTAGTCATTTTTTGCCTTCATTATCCCTTCCCTCACCTAAAATCCTTTTTAGTAGTTTATGATACATTGTCGAACCATATAGAGTCGACATCGACCATGACCAATTTCTTTTGTCAATAACAATATAGATTCGATTAGGATAACCCTGTAGGCTAAACTTTTAGAAAATACTAGGGTTATATCCATCTATATAAAGACATCCATTTTTTCATTTCTAAGATAAGAGATAGATATTTCTCATCTGGTTATCCGCCATTCTACTTGAGGACCATAGCTTATGGTTTCATACTTTCTTTGGAGATACACATATTATAATGTGGAGAAGTCTTTTGTATGCATTGATAGGTTATATATCCTAGATCTGATTTATCCTTTTCATCCTTACATACCACAACAACCTCTTGCGAAGAACCTTGGACAAGGGAGAGATTGAGGCTTGGCGGGTTCATCTTCAAAGGTAAGTATTCGTAACTTTATTCCTCCTTTGTAAGAGTGGATATATATGCATTTATACTTCTTATTGAAAAAATTTGACTTCTAGTCAAATTTGGGTTAACCCCTACTATTTTTAACTTTTGAATAAGGTTTTATGTGTCCTATGGGGTTTCCTCCTATGTGTCTCACTTAACATTCTCCTAGTCTTTATTGAAGACCAATTCCCTTGTACTAGCCTAGTCAACCAAATTCAACATTCGTCAACCATGTTAAAACTTATTAAAAGGCTCAATTTATTTTTAAAATGTCCTAAAATGGTCTTTGATAGGTTTCAAGGTGTATTCAAGTCATAAATTGGCCACTTGCCAGGTCTCACATGCAAAAAGGGTCATTTGGTCACCTTTTGAGCTCAATTAAATGATTTATAAGGACTTTAAAGTTAAAATATTTTTCATTATGGTGGATATAAATGTGGATGATGTCAAATTATTTCAAGATCAGTTAGGTGGTAGTTAAAATTTAGTTATATGCAGGAAATGATAGATAGTTTTTCCTTAAAAATAGGCCCCTTTGGGCACTTGTACAGACTCCTTGAGTTAATTTGTAGCTAAAAACGTGGGTGGTGTGACTATTAAACTCCCCATAGGCTACTTACACATTTTTTTTGTATATATTTCATCAAGAAAAATCATTTATAACTCATTTTCCTCTATTTTCTCTTAGCAAGCCTAAGAAGGTCAAATTCAAGCACTTGTTATGGGTTGTACAAGTGGAGTCAAGAATAATTGTCTTGGGGTAGATATTAATCTTATTGTACTTCACATCCATAATAATAAATATCATATTGGTGGCACATCCTTCATGAACAATCACTTACATTCCAGGCAACTTTTTATGAAATTGTATTCAAGAGGGGTATAGGTTTGCATATATTTCTTATTTTCAGATATTCATGGACTTGTATGAATTTTATGGAGTGTTTTAAAGTTTTAATAGGCCCTATCCATGGTGTTCTAATCACCCAACATTTCCTCTCTTAATTTCCTTGAAGGAGATTTCCCAATTATGCTTGTTTCTCAAGTTTGCAGCCATAGATGGGTAATCTATGTTATTTCAATGTAGAAGGAGATCCACGAGATGTTTAGAGTGATTGGATTCATGTTTTCAAAGTTTTTTATTTTAATTATCCTATGATAATATCATATCAACATACTCTTCAAGTCAAATTTTCCTCTTTCTCTTATTCATTGCCTTGTCTACAGAATAACACTTACAACTGCCTTATACAGGAGCTCCAGGAGGTTTTTACAGAGGTATGAATGATAAAACACATGATGTAATCCATTTTTAATCCCCATAATGAAAAATGTAACATGAAAATATTTTTTAAGGTGTCAACGTAACATAAAAGTCTAAAATTAACTTGGGAAGGCAATGGACTGTATTGGACTCACAGTTCCTAAATGGACAAAACAGAGCTCCTAGGTGTTTTTGTGGTTTTCACACAATGATATCATGGTTGTTTTGAGAGATTATCATATGTTCACCTTGTATTCCTATCCACATAAAAAAATTATGCCAATTTTTAGGAGCAAAAGATGAGTGGAGATGGGAGTTTTCAAGGTCTAAAAATGGCCAAAAAACCACTGAAAAAGGATAGTGAAGTCTATAGGGTGTTGATTGAAAAGTGACATTTCACTTCAATTTGATAATTATAAACTATTCCATCAAATTTAAATCATCCCAAATGGTTCAAAATTCAATCTTGAGCCAAGACGATAGAGACAAGGTAGAATTTGATGTTTTGAGACCTCTTAAGCAACCCCCCTATCCGTACAATAGGCCTAGAACAAACACCTACAACCAATATTTTAGATAGTGATCTAATTTGAACTATACATGGTGTTTTAAAGGTTACAAAGTAATAATTTTGGTTCA
Organism: Torreya grandis; assembly: GCA_037957365.1. Taxonomy (NCBI): domain Eukaryota; kingdom Viridiplantae; phylum Streptophyta; class Pinopsida; order Cupressales; family Taxaceae; genus Torreya; species Torreya grandis. The sequence goes on along the minus strand of JARHVA010003332.1, from coordinate 1,710,253 downwards.
AATCAATTAATGTGATCTTAAAGGTAATCCAATAGGTCCTATTACATTAAAACTAAAGGCTAGAGGCTCCATATATGCACCTACAGGGATGTAAATTGCCACCTATAATTGAGACAAATAGTGAGATGAAATGGAGGCTTAGGTGGAGGTCTAAGGTCCTCAAAATTAAAAAAATTAATCTCAAACACAAACTCATGATATTTTATATCATGAGTAACCCCTGTGCAACATCCACAAGGCCTAATTCTTGCCAAGATGCACCATACAATGGTAAAATAATGGTTGTTACAGTCAAGGTAGGGGTATCCTAGTTGAGGACCTAAGCATGGAATTTATATGGATTGAAGGTTTACAAGTGAATTAAAATAATTGGGATAATATAATTACCTAATAAACATGAATATAAGTTCCACACTCATAAAACAAAGCTCAGACCATCACCTCCAAGTAGGATTTTAATGGTGTCTCAGTCCTCAACAAATAGTGGCCTAGTCTTGGGAATAAGAGATAAACTATTGAAAAGGGGTTGAAATTAAAATTGTAAAAATGGTATATGATAACTAATATTATCTTCCTAAAATCAGGGAGGTTTTTAGTGTGTCCTTAAAGCATAAACCAAGCTTAAAATAACCTACAACCAACATATTAAACAATGATCCCCTTCTAAGCAATCATAGACCTAATCCATGATTCCAAAATCATAGAAGGTGTTTGATGGTCCAATAGGACATAATATGGTTTAAATAAATTTTTTTATGAATTATATATCCATACATGTCATGAAAAATCTTAATTCAATCCATAAAACCTCTATAATACAACTTATACCCTACCTAGCCTCACAGTTTGCCTTATTCATAAATCTGCCTAGAAAATGTCAAGAGTTGGAGGGTCAGATGGATGATTTGAAAGATAAATTTGGTAAAAATAATACTTGGGGCCCATAATTCACTCTAAAATTATCTATTTTATAATTATAATAGGGAAAACCCTCTTTATTTTGACTTAAAGTAGGGGCAATTTTCTCAAGCATGAAAATGACAGTTTTGAGAAAAGTGGTGAAATTGATGACCAAAAGGAAATAAAAGACAAAATTAAGGTTTAATAAGCTGTATAAAACCTAAAAAATATTTAAAAACCTTTTTATAATGTTTAAGGGAAAACAGGGTACCTTACACAACAAGGGTTACAGTCATTTGTGAGGGAAATCCTTAGGCCTAGAAGCCAAGTTGAGGGTCATGTATATTTATATCCTTATACATGATTTACACTTGAATAATTCATGATTTTACGGGTATATTATATATTTTTAATACATAAATATGAAAATTAAACCATTAGAGGGTCAGGTGGAGTCTTAAGTGGTAGGCAGACCTACTGGCAAGGTCTACAATTAATGCCAAATAGGGGTCAAGTTTCATCTTTAGCTCTTGAGGAGTTATTCCAATGATGGGAACATGTTTTTGGGATGAATATATAGTTTTTTTAACCTAAATTTGACAAAATAATCATCATAAATCCATATTTTGACTTTCAAGCTCCTAAACCCTCACAAAATGAATGCAAATGGCTCAAGTGGTCAAGTTGAAAAGCTCAAAAATTTCATGAGATTATGCATGGGACCTAGAGGTGTTTATGGAAGATGTAGAGGGTAATTTAGAAGAAATAAATGTAATTTTTAAATATTTATAATGTTTATCCTTCATGAACAAATTTGAAGAGGGCTAGTCACTCCAAAACCCTTGAAAACCCTATTTTATGACCCGATTGGAGAAATGAGGATAGAAGTGTATCTAAATGGATGAATTTAACCATGAGTGTGAAAGATAAGTTGTTTAAAAATTTATGAGGATAAAATACATGGAATAATATTGTATTTAATCCATAAAATTCTTGCAATAAGTAGTTTTATTTGACATTTTTTTTGTGTTTTACAAGTCTTGAAGATGATCAATGGATACCAATCAATTGGGAGGGTAGATTGGGACTTGAACCAAATCCCTATGCCATTTTAAGAGCTTTTAAATACTCAAAATTTTAACTTATATGTATCTCACTTCATCTATTCTAAAGTGACATATTTAAGAGCATGTAAACTTAAGTTTGAAAGCCTTTTAAGGTATGGCTGATGGTGCCAAGTGTCAAGACAAGCATGTTGGAGAGTGATCATGGTTATAAGTCATGATTGGGATTGTGTAAGAGAATATACATGATTAATAAAAATCATAATGTAGGTGGAGACCTCTTTGTAACTCCATCTCCGCAGCACACATAAGACACTTGTCCCTAATTTGCTTTGGAATGCTCAAGAAAGCCCATGATGAAGGTAGTTTCACAAGAGAGAGTGATTGAGAAGATTGTTACCCCACATATGGAGAATAAGTTAATTTTGGAAATAATGATGTGTAAATCAATTTCATGACTCCTTTTCCACCTCAATTCCATTCATTGTAACTTAATTTCACCTTTGGACACTTATCCTTGTGCCTCTTCAACTTTTCTTTTCTCTCTCTTCTTCTAAGTTCTATAAATGTAAGCCATTTTGGCTATTGAAAATGAGACCATAGCTAGTATGGTGAAGCCCTACTAGTATGACATTAAATTTTTTCCTTGAAAAATGAATACAAGTCTAATTTTGAGTTATGAACATTTGGTCTAAGTGTGTGAGTGATGAATAGTGGAGCCAAGTGATAGTATCATCCTTGTTCCCTTTATCCTTCATGTTTAAGCAAGAGTTATACTTTTAGGAGGTCATGTGAAGTGTGTTTATTGTGATAGGATCTTATTCAAGCAATAAATTATTTATATGGTGTGAAATATGCCCCTAGGTTAGTTATCTTATTGATTATACTGGGTATGCTACCTTCATATTGAAGTAATTACGTTAGAGTCATTCAATGCCTAGAATTGGTCTTGGAAAGATATGTTGCTTATTAGGAGTGTGATATTCTCTGGGATATGTTTTGGTGTATCACCTCTTTAATTTAGTTTCCATTTCATGAAAAACTTCTAACCCTTTTCCATGTTAAGCATTAGATTAGGTGATAAGCACTTAAAGAAGAATCTAGGGAGCTAGCCCTCATAATCTAGAGATTCATCTCTCTTACAAGTTTTCCCAAAACTTGAGAGATGACTCAATGTTTCATCAAATTGTAGGATTTTCATATACTGTCTTACAGTGCACAATTTGATTTCAATAGTTTTATCATGCCCAGTGGGACAATTGGTCCTAATTTTTTCCATGTCAAGGTGAATGATGGTTTTGACAAGCCCAAGGTTGCAAAAGTGGTTCTAATTCAACATTTGATAACTCAAAAAGGTTAGAATCTCTCATTGTAGATTAATTTATTCACATTATACTTCATGGTCTTCACTAGATCATCTTATAGTAGAGCATTCAATCAAGTCCCTCTATCTAAAGCTCCTTTTGAGGAACAACATCCTAAACCATTCTTAACATTTAGAGATCCTGAACAAGAAGGTTTTGAAGAATAAGAATGAATTGAGGAGATAGGAGATCAAGAGGAGGAAGAAGAGATGGTTAGGAAACATTCTTTCCCAGCCTTCAACACCCAAAATCCAATTAATCTCCCTACATATTATCCTATTCCTCTCAATGCTACCAAAAGTCTCCCTAGCTTTAATGGAGAGGGCCCTATTACCCCATCTGAACACATTAGGGACATTTTATATTTTTTCAAATTCCACAATATCACTCAAGTTAACATATCTATTAGACTACTTGCCATGTCTCTAAGAGGTAAAGCACTTTATTGGTATAGGACATTGGAGGGTGGTTGCATTACTAATTGGGATGACTTTAGAGAGTTGTTGGTGAATAGGTTTGAGAATAAGAGTGACCACATTTCACTAATACATCAACTGAATGTGATAAGGAGAGGTCTTAATTAATCTATAAGGGATTTTAATGAAATGTTTCAAAGGACATGGTATAGATTTCCACCTATCATGAGGCCTCCTCTAAGCTTTGTATTCCCCACTTATCTCAAGGCCATTGGTACTAATGTGGCAGTAATGTTATAGTCAATGGGAGGATTTACTCTATCAGAGGCATATGAGATAGCTATTGAAGCTAAAAATAGTTTGATACAATCTATAAAACTACCTCCAAGAGTCTCAATGCCTTTGTTGTCTCATAGTTTAGTTGAAACTTCAAGTTTATCACAAGTTCCCAATGTTAATGCCAAGTCTATAACCACTCCCAAGAAGATGGATAATGCTATAGACAAGGATGAAATGATTTGGTCATTACAAGTTCAGCTCAAACAAGCTCAATTGTATGCAAGTTCTCCACCCAATCCCCAATATTATCCTTTACAAAATTACAGACCTCTACCCAAATACAATTACCAAGGAGGAGGACAAGGTCAACAAGGTTTCAATAGGCAGCCCACTATCTATAATCCTAATTCCATTTCATCCACAAGGGTTGTTGTTTCAGACCATACTAACTTGATTCAAGGAGAGAAAAATTTGGATCATTGGGGACAATCTCAAGGTTAGTTTGTGTATGATGGTAGAGGAGGTTCTCAAGCCTTAGTGGCACAAGAAGGAGCTACTCCTTGCCTCACATAAAAAGAATAAAATATCATGCAAAGGGATACTCATAGAGACAGCAAAAACCAAAGTACAAGTTTTATGAACTTTCAAGAGGAAGAAAACTATGTGAAAAAGGTTGAAAAATCACTTGAAGGATTGTCATTTAGTACTTATTCTCTATTGCCTTCACAACTTGAGAATCAGTTGATTGTTCTTAAGACTCTTCAAGAGTTGAAATATGATGCTACCATAGATGAGTTCCTTGAACATATTGATGATGATACCTCAAGTATCTATGATGAAGAGATTGTCATTGGCACACCTCTTCACCCTAGTGAATCAGTTTTTGAGCTTGAGGAAGGAGTTGATGACATGGATTAGTAAACAGAGGTTTTGGGAGAAGAAGACACTTTAGCTGTAAGACAAGAAGTAGACCTTGAGTGGATTGATGAATTTCCATACTTCATGGAAGATGATGATGATCAACTTGCAACACAAGATGAAGAAGAAGTTATCATTAGCCAACATGATGTTTCACAAGAAATTGGTAAGAATGTTGATGAAATTCAAGTCCTTTCTATTGATCATGAAGAGTTGGCATTTTGGAATGACCTTGAGAAATTTTGCTTGAGCTTGAATGATGCATATTCACTTCATGAAGATCTTGAGAAAAGTTTTGGAGAAAATTTTTCATCTAAACCTACTAAAATTCATGAATAACCTCAACAAGAACACAAGGTACCAAGAAAGGTAGTAGGTTTTGAAGAACCTCTCCTATGCATCCAGCTACTTTGACCACCAAAGTTTGATGAAGATCTTACGTTCCAAAATGAGCATAATCTTGATGATGGAAAGCCACTTGAAGTAGAAGTTGAGGTTGAGTGTGAGGATCAAAATGAATCCAAAATCAATGAAAAATCACTTGAACCAAGGGATATGGTTTCCATTCAAACCAATCAAGAGGAATAGTTTTCATTGAACACATGTTCTTAGTTGAAGAACCAGATGAAACCAATGCAAGCACCATGGGAAGTGAGAAAGGTGTTGAACAAACAAGGAAAATTCCTAAGTGGAATCTTAAAAATTATTCTAGTCCACTTCAATAATATGGTATGAAAATCTTTCCTTTTGATCTAGGAGGATCAATTCTTTCTATTTAGTTTTTACACATTAGAGTGTGTTTGTTTCAATTTGTCTTGTGTTTCCTAAGTGTTTCATTGCAAAAGTGTGTTTCCTTCCTTTTATTTTGTGTGTGTCTTTGATTTTTTGTGTGTGGGTGAATAAACTTGTCTTACTTAATTAAAATGTTTGTTCAGGTCAATTTGAGTGCCCATATGCATGACTCCATGCTCAATGGAAGGACTAGGCAACTGGTCTTAGGCATATTTGGCATACTACCCCTAGGAATCATGAAGAATGTTGACCAAATTTGAATTCTAGTCAAATTTTGATCATACAATACTATTTTTAACTTTTTAATAAGGTTTCATGTGTCATATGGGGTCTCCTATCATCCTATATGTCTCACTTAACCTTCCCCTAGTCCTTGTTGAAGACCACTTCCCTTGTACTAGCCTAGTCAACCAAAGTCAATGTTGGTCAACCATGGTAAAACTTATTCAAAGGATTAATTTATTTTTAAAATGTCCTAAAATTGTCTTTGATAGGTTTCAAGGTGTCTTCAAGTAATAAATTGGCCACTTGCTAGGTCTCATGTGCAAAAAGGGTCATTTGGCCACCTTTTAAGCTCAATTAAATGACTTCTAAGGACTTTCAAGTTAAAATATTTTTCAATAAGGTGGATATAAACATTTAAATGGTAAAATTATGTTATGATAAGTCATGTGGTAGTTAAAATTTATTTATATATAGGAAATGATAGTTTTTCCTTTAAAATAAGCACCTTTGGGCACTTGTACGAACTCTTTGAGTTTAGTTACAGCTAAAAACATGGGTGGTGTGACTCTTAACCTCCCCATATGCCATTTCCACGTTTTTTTTCAGATATTTCATAAAAAATTTCATTTCTAACTTATTTTCCTCCATTTTCTCTTGGCAAGCCAAAGAAGGTAAAATTCAAGCACTTGTTATGGGTCATACAAGTAGAGTCAAGAAGAATGGTCTTGGGGGTGGAGATTAATATAAATTTAATTTACACAGATAAAAATAACTCTCATATTGGTATCTCCTCTTACATGAACAATCACTTACATTTCAAGCAACTTTTTATGAAATTGTATTCAAGAGGGGTATAGGTTTGCATCTATTTCTTATTTTCAGAGATTTATGGGGCTGTATAATTTTGATGGAGTGTTTTTAGGTTATAATAGGCCATATCCATGGTGTTATCATCATCCAAAATTTCCTCTCTTAATTTCCTTGAAGGATATTTCCCAATTATGCTTGTTTCTCAAGTTTGCAACCATGGATGGGTAATATGTGTTATTTCAACATATAAGGAGATCCATGGGATGTTTAGTATGCTTGGATTCATGTTTTCAAAGTTTTTTATTTGAATTATCCTATGATAACATCATATCAACATACTCTTCAAGTTAAATTATCCTCTTTCTCTTGTTCACTGCCTTGTCTGTAGAATAACATTTACAACTACCTTATATAGGAGCTCCAAGAGGTTTGTACAGAGGTATAAATGATGAAACACATGATGGAATATATTTTTAAGCCCTATCATTAAAAAATTAATATTAAAATCTTTTCTAAGATGTCAAGCTATCACAATAAGTCTAAAATCAACTTGGGAAGGCAATGGACTGTATTGGACTCACATTTCCTAAATGGACAAAACAGAGCTCCTAGGTGTTTTGGTGGATTTAACACAATGAGATCATGATGGTTTTTAAGGATTATCATATTTTCACCTTGTATCTCTATCCACATACAATAACTATGCCAATTTTTAGGATAAAAATACGAGTGAAGATGGGAGTTTTCAAGGTCTGAAAATGGCCAAAAACCCACTGAAAAAGGGCACTGAAGTCTACAGGGTGTTGATTGAAAAGTGACATTACACTTAAATTTGATAATTCTAATCTATACCATCAAATGGAAATCATTTAAAATTTTAAAAAATGATATCTTAATCCAAGATGATAGATACAAGGTAGAATTTGATGTTTTGAGACCTCCTGAGCAATCCCCATGTCCGTACAACAGGCCTAGAACAAACACCTACAACCAATATTTTAGACAGTGATCTAATTTGAATTATACATGGTGTTTTGAAGGTTAAAAGGTAATAATTTTGGTTCAAATCAAGTGATGTGATCTTAAAGGTAATCCAATAGGTCATATTACATCAAAACTAAAGGCTAGAGACTCCATATACGCACCTACAGGCATGTAAATTGCCACCTACAACTGAGACAAATAGTGAGATGAAAATGAGGCTTAGGTGGAGGTATAAGGCCTTTAAAATTAAAAAAATGGATCTCAAACAAAAACACATGATCTTTTATATCATTATTAACCCCTATGCAACATCCATAATGCTTAATTCTTACCAAGATGCACCATATAGGGGTAAAACAATTATTGTTACAGTCAAGGTAGGTGTATCCTAGTTGAGGACCTAAGCATGGAATTGATATGGATTGACGGTTTAAAATTGAATTAAAATAATGGTGATAATATCATGACCTAATAAACATTAATATAAGTTCCACACTCACAAAACAAATCGTAGACCATCACTTACAGGCAGGATTTTAAGGGTGTCTTAGTCCTTAATAAGCAATGGCCTAGTCCTGGGAATAAGAGATGAACTAGTGCAAGGGGGTTGAACTTAAACTTGGAAAAATGGTATATTATAACTCATATGAGATTAATAATATCATTTATGTTTTTATTGTGTCCTTAAATCATAAACCAAGCTCTAAATAACCTACAACCAACATATTAAATAATGATCCCGTTCTAAGCAGTTATAGACCTAATCCATGATTCCAAAAGCATGGAATGTGTTTTATGGTCCAATAAGATATAATATGGTTTAAATAAATCATTTTAATAATTAATTATCCATACATATCATTAAAAATCTTAATTAAATCCATAAAACATCCCAAATATAACCTATACCCTGCCTACCCTCACAGTTTGCCTTATTCATAAGTCTCCCTAGCAAATGTAAAAAGTTGGAGTGTAAAATGGATGATTTGAAACATAAAATTTTGTAAAAATAATCCTTGTAACCAATAAAACATTCTAAAATTATAAATTTTCCAATGCTAATATTTAAAACCCTCTCTATTTTGTCTTAGAGCAAGGGCAATTTTCTCATGCATGAAGATGACAGTTTTGAGAAAAGTGGTGAAATTGATGACCATAAGGAAATAAAAGAAAAAATTAAGGTTGAATAATATTTATAAAACCTAACACATCTTAAAAGTCCTTTATATAAGGTTTTATGGCAAATAGGGTACCCTACACAACAAGAGTTACAATCATATGTGAGGGAAATCCTTAGGCCTCGAAGCCAAGTTAGGGGTCATGTATATTTTTAGCCTTGTTCATGATTTAAAATTTAATAATTAATGATTTTAATGGTATATTAGACATATTTAATCCATAAATATTAAAATTAATCCATTTGAGGGTTAGGTAGAGTCTCAAGTGGTAGGCAGACCTATTGGCAAGGTTTAAGCCTAATGTCAAACAGGGGTCAGGTTTCATCTTTAGCTCTTGAGGAGTTATTTAAATGATTGGAAAATGTTTTTGGGATGATTATACAGGTTTTTTAACCTCAATTGGACAATAATATCATCATAAATCCATATTTTGACTTGCAAGCTCCTAAACCGTCACAAAATGAATGAAAATGTCTTGAGAGGTCAAGTTGAAAAGCTCAAAACATTCATGAGCTTATGCATGGGACCTGGAAGTATTTAGGGAATATGGAGAGGGTAATTTAGGATCCCTAAATTTAATTTTTAAATATTTATAATTTATATCCTTCATGAACAAATTTTAAGAGGGCTAGTCACTCCAAAACCCTTGAAAACCCTGTTTTATGACCCGATGGGAGAAATGAGGCTAGAAGTGTATCCAAATGGACGAATTTAACCATGAGTGTAAAATATAATTTGTTTCAACATTCATGAGGATAAAATAAATGGAATAAATTTTTATTTAATCCATACAATTCATGAATAAAGTAGGTTTCTTTGACATTTCTTGTGTTTTGCAGGTCCTGAAGATGATCAATGGATACCAATCACTTGGAAGGGTAGATTGGGACTTGAACCAACTCCCTATGCCATTTTAAAAGCTTTTAAATACTCAAAAGTGTCATTTATATATCTCTCAATTCATCCAATCTAAAGTGACATAGTGAAGAGCATGGAAACTTAAGGTTGAAGGCCTTTTAAGGTATGATTGATGGTGCCAAGTGTTAAGACAAGCCTGTTGGAGAGTGATCATGGTTATAAGTCATGATTGGACTTGTGTAAGATAATATGCATGATTAATAAATCTCATAATGTATGTGGAGACTTATTTTTAACTCCCTCTCCTCAACAAAGATAAGACCCTTGTCCCTAATTTGCTTTGGAATGCTCAAGAAAGCCCATGATGAAGGCAGTTTCACAAGAGAGAGTGATTGAGAATATTGTTACGCCACATTTGGAGAAGAAGTTAATTTGGGAAGGAATGATGTGTAAATCAATTTCATGACTCCTTTTCCACCTCACTTCTATGAATTGTAACTAATTTTCACCTTTGGACACTTGTCCTTGTGCCTCTTCAACTTTTATTTTCTCTCTCTTCTTCTAAGTTCTATAAATGTAAGCCATTTTGGCTATTGAAAAGGAGACCACAGCTAGTATGGTGAATCCCTACTAGTATGACATTACATTTTGTCTTTTAATAATGAATACAATTTTAGGTTTGAGTTATGAACGTTTTTTCTAAGTGTGTGAGTGATGAATAGTGGATCCAAGTGATAGTATCATCCTTGCTCCCTTTATCCTTCATGTTTAAGCAAGAGTTCTAATTTTAGCAAATCATGTGAAGTGTGTTGATTGTGTTAGGCTCTTCTTCAAGCAAGCAATTATATCTATGGTGTGAAATATTCCCCTAGGTCAGTTATCTTGTTGATTGTCCTATGTATGCTACCTTCATATTGAAGCAATTATGTTTGAGTCATTCAATGCCTAGAATTGGTCTTGGAAAGATTTGTTGCTTAGTAGGAATGTGATAGTCTCTGGGATATGTTTTGGTGTATCACCTCTTTAATTTAGTTTCCATTTCATGCAAAACTTTTAACCCTTTTCCATATTAAGCATTAGATTAGATGATAAGCACTTAAAGAATAATCTAAGGAGCTAGCCCTCATAATCTAGAGATTCATCTCTCTTACAAGTTTTCCCACAACTTGAGAGATGATATTTATGTTGCATCAAATTTTAGGAGCTTCATAGAGTATCCTAGGGTGCACAGTTTTATGTCAACACTTCTCTCCCATACATTAAGATTTTGTATACATTGATGTTAGTATATGTCTTCTATTCATGTTTACTTTTACTATTTATTGCCCCCACTTTGTGCTAGAAGCTTTGGTGAACACTAGATTAGACTTTACTTTACTTGTTATTAGTTTAGTGAATATGAAAACATATGACCTAGTTAAGGTTTTTACATAGTATTATTTGACTGGAGGCTTTGTAACTCTCCCTAGTGATATTATTGTGGTAAGATATCCCTTGGCTAGGTTTAGGAGATCCATCTTAGTCATGACCCTGAATATCTAATGTATCAACAATCAAAAGAGTAAGTAGGATTTATCTTTTCGGAGCTAGGATTGATTTTTAGATGAATTGCATTTCCCTTTACATACAATCATGACTTTTTGTATATGCTTAGATGTATATAAATTATCCATATAGTCTAGTTGATGTATATTTAGTGAGCAAGGAGATTTTGCACTGCAACATTACTAAGTAGACTCCCAGATCTATATTTTTGATGTATTAAGAAATAGTATGCACCATGATATAAAACATCATGATGACCTTTTTGTAATGTGCATAAGGACTGACCCCCAATCTAATACATAATTGATAACAACAAACCAATGATTAAAAAAATTGTGATGATAATGCTGACAAATGCCAATTGATTGACTCAAGTACAACTATGTGACATTAAGCACCATGATGATGACCCTGCTATGATAATGGACTAAATTAAGGAAACAACAGAAAAAAGGAAATAAATAAGAAAAGATAAACTTGAAAATAAAAGAAACATAAAGCATCTTATTGTTTAACCAAGTCTAAATCCATACATGCAATAGAAGGACACATCTCCAAGTGGCTAAAATAATTGGAACCAATAATAAATCTACCCTAGTAGGGTAGATTTGGGAAGGACACAAACCAACAATGGTGTAGGACCTAAAAGGATTGTGACTGTATTTATAACAAGATAAATATTTTTGAATTTTGTGAATTTATATCTCATATGGATATTTTAAGCCTATTTTGATTTTTAAGATTTTTATAATATTCAAATGTTTTTTGGATTTTTGACATCTCAAATCAATGGAGGATTACGAGAGATAGAATGTTTAAAACTATGAGTTTAGCTTAAGATGCTCACAAAATGGTGAGAGCATGGGAAAGGAGTGATCGATATGACCTCATAAATTAATCACTACCTACATAGTCCAAATGGACCTCAGGTCAATGTAGCTCCACCCATAGGGTTTGAACTATTAACCAATAATAGGGTAGAAATTAGGAATGGCACAAAATAAAATAAATGGCATATGATTTAGCAAGGGGTAAATAATAATGAATGAAAATGAGGCAAAGGATTATGAATATACAAGGACCATATCATGTGAGAACTAAATGTGTCCAGCCATCATATTATTGCACATATAATAGGCCAAAAATATTTCCTAAACAAGTCTTAATATACCTTCTACTTATGTAACAAGGTCAAGACAGGAAGACTAATGGACACAATAAGATAGGCTGGGTTAAATAGTATTACATAGATAAAATGGATTGAAATGGTAAGAGAATGGAAATGGTCTATAATGTAAATAGGGCTACCCCCCAGTGTCAAGGTACTTGTAGACAACAATTATTTACACAAGATTCCAAAAGGTTTTCATCATGGTATTTATCCAAGATGCCATTTGCATGGTTTTCACCATTGGACAAATTATTTTTCTTTCTCTTTTGATTTTTTTGATTTGATTTTTTTTAGCATCTCTACTCAATGAAGGATTATGAGATATGCAATGTAGACCCTTTGTTGTCTAACCAATACCTACTCGAGATAGTTGCTTTGTCTGAATCTTGTTGGTGTTGTGAACTGCACTAAAATTGTTGTGATCTTCATTAAGTATTGATCTAATTCTTTCAAACCTCTAAAAAAGATGTCTTCATAGCCTCTTTGAAAAAGAGTGTTGCTAAGAAGGATGAATAAGTGTAAGAATGGGATAAATGATCTAGTTGAATAATGGAAAATAGGCTATGAATGGAATGTATAATGATTGGAGGACAAATGAAAATTGGGATTTTCAGTCACATACATTGTTGTTGATTCTGAATTCAACTTGATTTTGGTTTTGATGGGGCTGATACTAACTTTACTAACTTCTTCATCAAGAAACGAGGAACTAATTGGCTTAGTTGTTAGTTCCTTGAAGAGGTTTTCACCAATAAAATATTTTTTATTGTCCAATAGTACCTTAGATAAGGTTTAACTAAGGGAGGTTGATAATCTATTTTGATTGTCCCTTAGCACCTTAATCAAGGTTTCACTAAAAGATTCTATTTTTTTTATTTTGCTTATCATCTAGTGCCTCAAACAAGGTTTCACTAGAAGATGTTGAGTTTAAAATTTAATTATCCCCTAGTGCCTTAAATAAGATTTCACTAGGATATTGCTATTTTGATTTGATAGTGTATTGCTTCCTCAAAAAAATTCCACTAAAATGTCACCATGGATTCACTTTAACAATGTGTCATTATGTCAGTCCCAATCGACGTTTGTGGGAGGTGGAATGTGAATATAAATCTTAGGTTGGTTAACTGTAAAGGCATGTGTAATGGTAATAAAAGGGGAAAAGGTAACACAATTCTCATAGAGGCTATTGGGAGAACTTGCATCGATGTTGAAGGAAACATCCTCAAAAATTATAGAAGATTCATAAATGTTTTCAATTGGATATGTTGGAAGTATGGAGCCAATTTCATTACATAAATCAATATTTTCTATTCTGAAGTTGATTCTGACTCAAGGGGATCTAAATTCAATGTTAAGATTGACATCTATTCTACTTTTGATGTTAAATCTAATATTGGTTTCAAGATGGAATCCAATTCTGATACTGATTCTAAAATATAAAATGATTATGATGTAAATGTAGCTGCAAAAAGGGTTTATTGAATTGTGTTGTCCATAATTACCTTGTTCACCTTTTGCTTGGAAATAGAGGCTTTAGAATGAAGAATAATTTGGAAATTGGGAATATTTCACAATGGATGAATAAAGGGATTTAGCTCAACAAAAATAGGTTTTTTAAATATGGGCTCATCAAAGATGGGTCTTGTGTCAAATAGAGGCTTTTCATCAAATACAGGTGGATCATCAATAGTTTGGATTTGATCAATGATAGGTGATATGAAAAAAATGTCTTCAATGGTTTGATTATATTAAGATTTTTTTGGAAGTGGATGTATCTGATCATGATTGGGAAGGGCATCATGACATATTTTGATCAAGTAGCTATCAGACTTCAACACACTTGGCTTTTCAATAGATATTGGCCCTTGGAGGGGAAATGGCATAATAGGTCTGGATTGTTGGCTTTGTTGTGGTGTATCTTTGAGATATCTAATCAAATAGTGTAATTTTATTATAGTAAATCCATTTACAATTTTAGCACCCATTTCCCATAATCTAACAAGATATTCATCTTTATTGTCAAATAATTGTCGATCAATTTTTTCTTATTCGTGATCTATACTATATGACATATTTGGGAAGTATTTTTGATGTAAAATGATCTGTTGGATTTGTTGCAGTTATAAGACTAGCTTGGATTTTGTATTAATGGTTGAAGTGTCTAAAATAGATGTAAAGTAGTCTATTTGTTGACTAGGTTGAGTGATTTTATCTATTACTTTTTGACATAGGACTGGCCATGCTAGAATAGGTTTAGGAACACAAGATGCCATGACTTGAATTAACCCTAGATTAATTCCCCCAATCAAGGATACATGGAAGGGGAAATGGATAAAAAAAATTGGCCCCCAAAAAAGGTGGTCTTGGTACGAATTACAATGGGCCCAAAGAAGGGTGAATTGGCACATATTGGAATTGGTTAAAATGGCATTGATTTTATTGGCCCCAAAGAGGGTGAATTAGAATAGATATGATTCAAATGAAATAAAGGATGGATAATGACTTTGTCATTCCCAATCGACATATGGAGGAGATTAAATGGAAAGACAAGAAATGGTTTGAATTATCATGTTAGATTTGAACTAGAATGGTACATAATCAGTTAGGTATGTGGTTCAAGATGCATTATATTTGCCTTTGACTGGCATGGTACATAATTGGTTTAGAATGGTGTAAAATTGGTTTGGTACATGGTTCAAGATGAACTGGCTTTGGCATTGAATGGTTTGGCACATAACTAGTTTGGTATAGAATTTGAAGTTTAATTTGACATTAATAGACATTGAATGTTCGAATTGGGTATGTCAACACAAATGTCAAATGGACTAGTTTTATTAATGTTAACTTTGGCATAGTTATACAAATGAATTAGCACTTTGGCATAATAACACAAGTTGGACAAGAATTTGAACTTTAGATTTGAAATGTTGAGTTTAAATTTAAACCTGGTTTAAACCTTAGATTTTTAAAAGGAGTGGACTTTGACACAATTTGAACTAGAATTAGAACTTGGCATAGTTTGGCATAGAAATTAGAACTTTGACTTGGAATTGGTATCATAATTTGACCTTGGATTGGAATTAGAACTAGGTTTAGAACCAAATGGATGGCACATCGACATGGTTTAGACAAGGACTTAGATTTTTGGTCTTGATTTAGAAGTTTCAATCTTGGAAACTTGACTTTGTGAATAAATAAAGGAAACTTGATTGATTTGAGGCTTTTTTAGGACCTTAGAATGTGTAAAGATTGGCACAAGAATTGGAAATTTGGTTTTGAAATATTGAATCAAGATCCAGACTTGGTTTAGATATTAATTCCTAAAAGGGGTTTATCTTGGCACAAATCTAACTAAAATTAGGAACATGGTTCATAACTTAGAACTTAGAGTTTGTAATTAGAACTTAGAGGGAAAATTAGAATGGGCAATTGGTTATGAACTAAATCAAATGGTATAATTACACACATTTGACAAGAAATTGGGATTAGCTCTAATCTTTCAAAAGACAATTGGCTTGGTTTTAAATTGCAATTGGATGAAATTTGTAATTTGGATTAAAACAAGACTTTTTGAATCAAATTGGATAGCCTAACAGCATAATTTGGACAATAAAAATAAGGTATTGAGACCAAGTTTCAACATGTAACTTTGGTTTGACCCAAAATTTTTGGAAAATCAATGCTTCATTGTGTGGGTTTAAAAGTGGTTGGATTTATACTTGGTTTGTTTGATTTGGTCTCAAGTTTAAACAAGCTTTCAACATAACAATCAAACAATAACACACAAGCATTACAAGGCACTTTAATAACTGGCATGGATTTGCATCACATCCATTGAACCCCTTGACTTGAGAAAGGATTATAAATTTTAAAGTTCATTAAATAAACTATTTAAATTATTAGTAGGGTTTTTAGGCCCCCCTTTCTCTCTCAAGGTTTGTACGATAAAGGCAAACTTTGAGGATTATTACCTTTGCACCCATGTATCAATGTATGATATACAATAAAAGAGGCATCTAATTTTTTTACAATTGGCTATATATATGGTCACTATATAAAACCCATAATATGTAGTACACGGGCATAAAAATCCATCGAATAATAAATCTAAATCAAGCAATCCATGGAAGGGTCTTGTCCCCACCATGATCATGCCAACCTTGCCTTTTAAATAGTAGTGTTGCCAAAGCTGGATTCTTAGAAGATGTTGTCTGATGGTTTGGTGTACTATTTCCCCTTACCTTCATAATATTATTCTTAGGGAATCATAATTGGCCTTTAATGATAACTATCTTCCATTTTTATACATCGTCAAATGTATGAGGTTGGTATGTACATTGGGGTATCCATTCCCAATTGTCGCATCCTATGAGGCTTTCAAAAAGGTGATGAAATCCCAATTGCAAAGCCTAAAATAAAAACATGGAAGGTATCATTTGGACTAATGTATCTTTAGGATAAAATAACTTGACACTTTTGCATTTTTGAGTCACCCAAAAAGGGGAGAGCATACATGCAAAAAAATTCACAAGATAATCAAACAACAAGCAAAACTTGCAAAAAAGTAAATAAATTTAAAATGAACAAATTTTGTTATACCCAAATTGAAATGTGAATTTGGTTTAGTTCCCAAATTAAAATGTGAGATAAAATTGATTTATTTGACTCAAAATGCCACTTCTTTGGCAAAGGTCTTGCATCAAACTAATTAGTAGTTTTTTTGTTTTTGCTTTTAGGTAGTCTTTGGAAAAGAAAAACCTACAAAATACAAATATTAAAAATCTCCCAAACACCAAATATCTACAAGTTAAGATAGATATGTGAAAAATTAACTTGATAACTTTTATAAAAAATAGAAAACAACTAAAATAAAAATAAACAAATAAAAGGAACAATTAGTAAAATAACCATATCTCACAAAATATGAACCAAAACGTTACAAAATTTGGAGATAATTGAGATAAGTCAAATACGCATCAACTGAAAAAAATTAAAAGAAAAATCATATGTGGATTAGAATTTATAGTTTCTTTAACATTCATTTTTCTTAAAACAATAGATAGTGATTGATTTAAGCATATCTACTAAACTAAAGAACAGAATGAGACAAACTTTGGAGAGTAATATTTTAACACCAATAAAAAATATGCATACCAAATTTTAGATAAAACCAGTGAAACAATTAAAAATTATAGCCATTTTTGTTTTCTTTTTCTATTTTTTTTTGCTTAATAGAAGAAAAGAGAAGAAAATTTTGTAATAAAAAAATGTGGGGTGTGCAATCGAGTCCTACAGAATGTGTCATTATGTAGATAGAAATCCAAGAGACATTAATCAATTATTAGTGAACAAATCAAAAACAAATTAAAGACATAACTTATCAATTCTAATACCTGGGTTGAGCTATGTGATAATCAAACAAGAAATACAATATTGGAAGATTAAAACACCATTTATACGTCCCTTGAAGATTTGCTTGAAAATTGGTTTGAAGAGATTGAGCTCAACTTATGATCTAGAAATATTTGGCAATGTTAGTTCCTTGTGGGCAACATCTCTCCTTATTCACCTTGAATGTTGTGGTTTGGCAATTGATATAATAATATTGAATCTTCTAAGGTTATTTTGGAATAATAAGCTTACAAATATTGGATCTTACTAGAGGAATTTTAGCATAGTAAAATTAGGATGAAGAATATTTTTAGAAGGATTCCTGCATAGTAAGTATATAATAGTTATGTTTGTCTAAATTGGAGGAAGAACCTCCAATTTATATACTTTTGAAATGGATGCAAACCATACATCTTGAGATGAGGATCAAGGGTTCAAAATCTATAAGATAGTACAAGAGAGAATGTTTTAATGCCTCAAACTTATCAGTTTCAAGTTACTTTTTGAAGATGTTTGCACACTAATCTTGAGTGGGGTAATACCAGAACTAGATATTGTGTTGTTGAACATGTTCATGTATGAAATGGACTTGAACTTAAATGTTTTTACTGCATTTATGAAACACTAGATTGCGAATATGTTTAAGAACACCCTAATTATCACAGTTCAAAAAATATTGGTTGAGTCTGTGGAACTCCAAATCTTGATAGTATGTGATGTAGCCATATCACCTCACAGATAGCTCCTCACACAATGCAATATTATACTTTAGCAGAATAATGAGAAAGAAAGTACTACTTCTTATTCCCCCATGATATTGGACCAAATCCCAAAATGGATACAAACTCATAAGTGGCTTTTTATCATCAATTGAACTTGCAGGATCTATGTTTGTGTATCCTATCAAGAATAACTTGTCATTATTATTGTATGTTAGGCCATAATCCATTGTGCCTCAAATATATCACAATAACCACTTCATTGATTTTCAATGGCTTACTTTTAGATCTGACTTGAACCAAGAAAGATAACTGACATCATAGTTGATATATGGCCTAGTGTTTTTGAGGTAGATGAGACTCCCAATCATCTAGAGATAAAGAATGACATCTACTGGCAATGATGTATATGATCAAGATAGTTGAAGTCTTATATCCATAGGTGTAGCCATTAGTTTGTAATCCATCATCTGAAACCTATCAAGCATTGTTTTGGTATACTTTATTTGAGACATGAATATTTGGTGCTCTTTTTAGCATACTTCCAATCCAAGATAATAGTGTTAGAGCCTGAGATCTATCATGTCAAATGATTGATTGAGATATTTCTTTATTGCATCAATCATCTTCACTGAGCTACTAGTGATGACTATAGTGTTGACATAAACAACAATAATAATGATCTCCCCTTTTTTATTTTTGATGTATTTATTGGGATCACATGGATTCCTTTGAATCCATGCTTTATGATATGCTCATCAATTTTTATATACCAAGCTCTAGGAGCTTGTTTGAGACCATACAGGGATTTTATGAGTTTGTACACCTTCTACTTTTGTTCTGGTGTGACATAACCTTCTGGTTGAGTCATGTAGATGTCTTCTTATAGATATCCATTTAAGAAGGAAATTTTAACATCTCCTTGATGAATGTTCCACCCAAACTGTGTAGCCATTGAAAATATCATCCTAATTTACTTTATCTTAGTTGTAGGATCAAAAGTCTCCTCATAGTCTATACCTTCTTTCTGAGCATATCCCTTTGTTATGAGTCTTGCCTTATGCTTGGATATACTACCATATAATTTATATTTGGTCTTAAAGATCCATTTACATCTGATAGGTTTTTTCCCTAGTGGAAGATCAACAAGTTTCCATGTATCACTCTTCATGAGAGACTTATATATTACATCCATGGCATTTTTCCAAGGTTTGGACTCTAGGGCTTCACAAACTATGGAGGGCTCAAATGTTTTTGTAACTATGCTCATTAAGGCTAAATTTACCTCTATAAGATCCATACAATGAGTCCTTAGTCCTTTAGTTGAGGTGTTTAGAGGTCCATCCAGGCTTTCATCTTGAATTATACTCATAGACCATTTAAGCATATGTTGAATAGTAGTTGGTGGTGCTGGAGTTTTTGACTGACCATCACCACTATTTTTATTTGGAAATTTTATGGGTTTGATGCCTATATCAGATGTATGTGTGGAAGATGAACTAATTTCTCTTTTCTCATCAAACACTGCATTCATGATGATAAGTATCTTCATAGTCTCTAGATAAATGAGATGATGTGCTTTCGACTCGTTATTATACCCACAAAAATTCAATCCTAGGTTTTCTTATCTAAATTCTTCCTTTTCTTCTTTGAGACATGTATGTATGCCTTGTAACCAAAAACTCAAAGATGAGAGACTTTTAGCTTCTTCCTAGTCCGTGCTTCCTATGATGTACTTCCATAAAAATCTTTGGTGGATGACCTATTTAGCAGGTATATAGTTGTGAGACACATTTCTACCCAATATGAATGAGTCAATTGTGCATCCTCAACCATGATTTAAAACATCTCTAGAATGATAGGGTTACACCATTTTATTATGGTGTATAAGGAGTATTGTATTGACAATGTATTCCATGTTTTGAAAGGTATGTAATGAGATTTTTACTAGTGTATTCCCCCCCATGATCTAAGTGGAAGGCTTTGATTGTGTGTCTAGTTTCATTTTCAATGGAGACCTTGAACTCTTTGAAGACTTGGAATTCTTGATCCTTAGTTTTTAACAAGGAAACCCACATATTATAGGAATGATCATCAATGAAGAGTTGTGAAATATTATATCCTTTATGGATAGGATTCATAGGTCTACATATATTAGTGTTCACCAAATCCAGTGGATAAGGAGATCGATATTCACTTTTGATAAAAAGAACTCTTCATTGTTTGCCAGCTAAGTAACTAGAATAAATATAAAAAGATTATTTGAGTGTGGGAATACCTCTGACCATGTTGTGTTTTCTTAATGCAATCAAATACCCATAACTCAAATGACCATATCTTTTATGCCATAGCTGAGATTTATTTGTATGCTTTATAATAAGTGCCCGATGGTTGTTGTATACAATATCAACCTAAAGCATATTTCCTGCATTTAAATCTTGTGCAATGGTTCTAGAGACTTGAGACTTCTTATTGATAAGGAAAAAATTCTCACCATGTTTGTGATCAAACTCAATTTTTATATTGTGATCAAGAAGTTGATTTATAGATAACAAGTTTTTAGTGAGTCTTAGGACATACAGGACATCTGTGATCTTGGTAGTGTAGTTACCAAGATATAAAGAGACATCACCTTAACCTTGAATAGTGTATGATGATTCATCACCAAGAGAAACATTACCTTGATATCTTTATTGGTGTAAATTGGAAAACCATTTTTTTGTCCTCTCAGGTGCCTTTTGGAACTAGAATCAACATACCAGATAGAATTTGAAGAATAAGGTTCCTCATGTGTATGTGTAGTAAAGACATGATTGTATTCTAAAGAATGATCATCCTCAGCAACATTCCCATGTTATTATTTCTTCATCTAATGATTTTTGTAATGGGTTTTTGGCTTTGGTGACTAAGTTGGATTTTGTGAAGTGGGCTTCTTGCTGGATGATCCTTGTGTGAATCCATTATACTAGTAATATTTTAGGTCATGCCCTGTCTTTCCAAAAAAAAGACAAACCTTATGTGAATAGGATTTGTGTCCATGCTGGTGTTGTTGATTATTATCCTTAGGGTTTTATTTATAATCCTTCATGGGCTTCTTCCCTTTTTTAGATGAGGTAAGTGCATGCTCTTCATTATGTTCCTTTGCATTTTGCATGCATTCTTCTTGTTATAACATGTTAATCAATGAGAGAAGTTGTTTTTAGAACTGTGACATTCAATGTGGTCAAAAAAATTATATATGCGGGGGGCATAACCCTTAGAACAATATGAACCAAAGAATCATTTTTCACTAGTTCACCTAATGCTTCAAGCGAAGCCCTTAAGGTTGCAAGTCTACCAAAAAAAGCCTCTAATTTTTCTTTGGATTTAAAATTTAGACTATGGAGTTGTCTTTATAGATGAATAATCTTATTTTTATTCTTTATCTCATATACTATTTAAAGCTTATCACAAGCATATTGAGTTGTAGTGGCATTACAGAGATGAGGTTGTACCTCATCTAAGACTCTAAACATGATTATGAGCTTAGAATTATGATTGGATTTGTCATATTTTTACTACTGATCAATGTTAGTAGCATATTAGGCCCATATTCCATCAAAAATTATCCTATCCTCAAATTCCAAGTGTGTTTTAACCTTCGTTTTCCATACTACATAGTTGTCACTTCAAAGAAGTTGAGTGTCTGGAAGAACATAACACGGTCTATTTCTAGCCATGTGTGTAAACATAATAAAAATATATAAGGGAGATGTATTGGTGCATTATAACTCTAAAAGGTTCCCCTTTCTATATACTATCACACTAATATACCATACCTCTCTATATGCACACCTTCTTATATACTTGTTGGTACTAGAAGAGTCTGTCCTTTCGATATACATATCGATATGTGAAAGAGACTTTAATGCACATATGAGTAGAATGGTAATGGGTACTTAGACATTATGTTAAATAGATTAATTTTATCACTAACACCTGTTTAGAAGGAATTATGCATACATGGGTATAACTTCTCTATATACTTGGAAATTATAACTATCAATATTTATGTCTATCAATAATAATGAATGGGTAACATAGGGATGGTTTAGGAAATAAACATAGTAGTTCAAAGCACGATGGCATTACCCATAAATGTGAACTAGAGGTATCAATAAAACTATACACTGTGAATGAGATTTTTATAATCGCATTGATTTTGGTCGATGTATTGATTTGGTTTTTGCCAAAAACAAAGGACTTTTACAAATGTTTTCAATCTACAATTTAAAATTACATGAAATGTAAATTAAAACTATGTAAGGAAAAATAATTAATAATATCCCTAAAATTTTGTCCTTTTCTCATTTTATCTTTTTTCTTGGTTTTGTCTTTTAGCAAAAGTACAAAATTATCTTAAAAAGAGATTTTGGTGATTTGAAGTCTAGACCTCTTATGGATAGAATTTAGTAAAAGATAAATCTACCAGTCCTCATATATATCATTTAAAATCTATAAGGGACAAAACTCAAATATAAACTATAAAATCATACCTCATGAAGCAAAAACCACCATGGATAGCTTACTTGGCAATAAAAAACTGAGTCAAACGACTCCTTTTAATCCATGTAGCAAGCCTGAAAAGAACACCTTCTTAGAAATACCAAAATATTTGTATGACATTATGCTCAAGTGCATGTTATCCTTGGAGATGAAATAAAATATAGTGAATAATAATGTCCAACAATAAAATCTAGAAAAGCATGTCCATACAACCAGCTATGGAGAAAAATTGTATTGCTCCTCCATCTATTGATCCAAATGATTGTTGTGACTTTGAGTCTCCCAAATTGATGTAAAATAGCATGTAAAGGTGTAGGGTAGGATTTGGGATGATAAAACACTAAACAAATATTAGTCTTCAAAAATTAGATCTCAAAAATATGGTTTGTACAGCTCGTATAGGAAGAAAACCAACTTACTATTGTGTATAGAACAAAAATAGTTTGTAATTTTATAAAATGTGGTACAACCTACTACAAATATGTATGGAATTTTTTCAAAATGTTTAGATAGGAATGATAGAATTCTCTAATAAAAATTAGGATCTAAATGTGACTATATAGACCATAAGAGTAGAAAACTGTACAACTACAATGTAAAATAGATAATCAAGATTAAATTGATGCCAAAGGCCCAAAAGGTTGTATGACTAGGGTCAAAATGATCTATTTAAATTAAATAAGGTGAAATATTAAGTTAATAATGACTTTATATATAAATCACCAGCTAGTAATGAGTGTACGATCTTTAATGGAAAAAATTTGTATGGCAAAGTGAAGAAAACTTGGTTTCTAAGTAACCAATGACACCATAAGCTCTGCAAGTGTAAACTAAATTACATAAAAAAAAATTTAACAGAGTATGGCTCTATAAATTCTCATCACTAATGCCAAATATGAGCATAAATCAAATAAGATTTATTGATCTTAATGAATCATGAATTATAGAGACATATTTATAACTCTAAATATGTTCATAATAGTTCTACTAAATAGGATGAGCAAATAAACTAATAACAATATGAAATATTATAATATTATTCTATGACTAACGTAGACTAATGTTAATCTAAATACTATGTTATTTGTTTTATATAATAACAAATAAGTTTACATAATAAACTTCAGAATTTATTTATTTTAAAAATGGCAAAACCCTAGCTTTCTATATTCAATGTGACATTGGGGGAAAATGGGTTAGTGGGCACATGGTGTCGAGCTAACCCCAATGACCCCATTTTAAAAGGACACTACCTACATAGAGAATACTTTGAAGAGGGAATTAAACTGATGTATTTTTCCCTTACATGTTGGATTATGTGTGAATCATGCAATGTGTGTGAGTGACCTAACTTGTAACTTTGGCAAATTGGGGTCTTGGGTTGTTCTTTTAGTACTTCAGACATGTAGATGTGTCGTACCTATGACTGATATGGAAAAAAGGAAGATTTGATTAATTTAATGCTTGATAGAGTTATTTTTATATGTGCATTTATCTCTTTGGTCTTTTCTAGGTGTTCGTAGGGTAGCAATGAATGAGGGTTAAACTTGTATTTATATCAATCCATTTGGAGTAATAACTAAATCACTTAAGCCAACCATTGAGATATGTTGCATTTTAAAATTGGATGATTTGAGGGCACTATACACTTGCATCAGGGCAGGACAGTAACATGGACACTACTGTCTGACTTGGATGTTAGTGTCTAGGTAGTAGCAAAATTGGTACAAGATTAGAACTTGTAAAGGTGTAAGATAAGTAAATTTTAAGAATTATGAGTAAGATAGAATGTCTATATCATCAATATAATATTTTTCAGACTAAGAGATAGGCCAAAAGGCATAAGATAGAGTAGATGTGAGGCTTGTAGAAGTAAGGAGAGTGTATAATTAAGAGGAATAGACAAGTTCTAAGTTTTCCAAGTGTACAAGACTGAGATGTTACATAATCACAAAATATTATCTATACACACCCTTCTCTATCCACATGATTATATGGGTCTAACCTACCTAACTAGTTATCACTCACTTATAAAAAATCCCCTTGTTTATGCCTAACCTATTTTAAACTATACATAAATTGGCTCTAAATAATCAGATTAGTATTCTTGTCTTTTAAATGAGTCTATTAGACTTAAATAAATATGGAATTCTAGGCTTGTAGGATTCTTCCAGAACTATCCCCATGCCTAACAAAAGTTAGTTTTCAAATTCAAATCATTTTCACAAGCTAACCCATACATTTAACATGTTAGTGGTGTGATAAAGTACCTAAAGAGTCCCATATAAATATGAATTAAGTTTAAGCCTAACTATTCATTTAGCATTCATCAAATAAACATTCTAACACTTGCACATTCAAAGGAACTACCCTAAACTTACCAATTCAAAAATTAGTTACAAATAATAGGTCCTAGCCAAAGTATAAAACACCTAATCTATGCCAAAGTTTCCATTTATCAAGTGTTGAAAGCTAGATTACAGGTTTCATTCATTAAAAAATCACCATTGCACACATACACCTAACAAAAACAACTACATGTGCTTTGATATCCCTCTTCAATGTATTGGATACATATGCAACATTCAATCATTCATTGAGAAGTAGTGGTTGGATTTAGCTCAACCCACCTTCTTCCCCCTTTTTAGTTTTAAACCTAATGTTGAAAGTGGACCTAGGGTTTCAAAGAGAAGGAATTATGTTTATGGATACCATACACACAATGAGTCGTTGATATCACATAATAAGGAGGTTTACATGCAAGCACAGTGCTCTCTGCCAAAATAAACCTCAAAAAATGTAGAGGATAGTAATGGAAAGGATTGGACAATTATAGATTTCTTAGGCATCCAAACTTCCCTTAGGTGTCCAACAGTTATTGAGATCCTTATTTTCACAAGATAGTTTGGAGACACCTTTTTAACATTTTCAAGTCTTGTGCCAACCCCTATAATTGAAAAATATACAAAGAAAGCTAAGTACATATTTCTCTTACATTGTTTATTCATTTTTATAAATAGTAAAATTTGAAATATAACATCTTCCTATAGTATCTATATTTGGTTAAGTTAGGCATATCGTAAGTGATTTGGTTGTTCAATTTTTTTATCTTAATTATGTTTATAAATAAATAAAATAAGGTAAAACAAAAGTATACGTAGTTTAGCTTATTTATAAACAAAGATGAAGTGCATCCACATTTTTCCAAAAAAAATATAGTGAGTTTAGTTTTTTGGGGATTATTGTTTAATTACTTTTGAAAAGTGTTTTGGCTACCCATTTGGGCACATTATTATTATTTGAATCAAAGAGGAGAGTGGATATGTGAAAGAGAAAAGGAAACCCTTACAGATAGGGGTTTTTAAATAAAAATTCATAAGTAGATATTGCATGACATGTTTTAAATGTTATGAATCCCTGAGAGTGAGATATGAACCTCCATCAAATCTCATACATTGTGTCAACAAAAGGTTAAAATAATGTTTTTTTCCCTTTATATATTAATGAAGACTGTTTGGTCTAATTTTTTTGTCATATGTCATTCCATGAAGGTGATTGTGGTGGTGCCATCACCATGATCTCACCAAAGGATTCCCCCTTTTGGTGGTTTTGGGTGTGGACCCAACCAAACAAGTCATTTGTATAGTTTTTGACTTTGATGGTTATTCTCTTAGAATTGTAGCCATCTATGCCTCCAATGACATCGTTGAGTGGGTTACCTTTGGGTGGTGGTTGGCAAAGGATATTTCCATTTATAACTGGGAGATTTGTGGTAGTTTTAATATGTTTAAATCATCATAATATAAATAAGGCCTTATCTATATGTTTTGGTTCATCAGAGAAAGGGAGACATGGCTTTACAAGAGAAATAATCTAGGTTTTTAAACCCATAATCACCACTGATGTAATTATTTCCCAATGTGTGATTTTCCTATACTATCCTTTGTTTGGGACCATATTTATTTTATCAAATGGTTGGATAGAGTCATCCTTGCTAATAAAAGTGCCTTATCTTTCACCTAGTTCTTTGACAAGCCAATTAGTGTAATTTTTGAAGAAATCCTCTCCTATTTTTTGCCCATATAGTTTCACATTAATCATTAAACTTCCATGGCTAAGGTTTTAATGGATCTATTTTATATGAATACAACACTTTTGAAACACAACTAGAAGTTTTACATATCTCTAGGGTTAGAAACATGGTTACATCACTTATAAAGATAAGAGATGAATTGAATGGTTGAAAGATGCAATTATTCACACTACCACATTTCTATAGGTTTTTAGAATGATAATTACCCTCTATATAAATGAGACTAATGAATCTAACCTCAAGGAATTCAAGAGGTTTTCTCAAAATTTATAGCTTTACCATTTTTATGAAACCAGTCACATTGAATTTAATACCATGTGTCATAAAATAAAATTGGTTAAATCTAATCAAGTCTATAGATCTAAACTCAATCCCATTAGCACTAGATCAAAATGGTGATAGTGTTTATAAGTATTGTTTTCCAAATCCTTAGAGATTGACACTCCTTTTCACAAATTAAAGTTATTAAATAATAATGGTATTATCTAACGCTTCTACCAGACATCCTCCAGTTTTTTTGCTCACTATAATAAATTTATTCAAGATCAATCTGATATTATTGAGAGAGAAACCACTCTTTCACATTATATTATATTTATTAAATTCAATCTCACTCAATCTCAACAAGTGTTATGTGATATACCTCTCTCCATTGATGAGCTTCAAGATGTTGTCAATTAGCTGGCTTATTATAAAACTCTGGGTATTGATGGATTACCCTATGAATTTTATCAAATATTATGGGATACTATAGGGCTTGATATTCACAAATTTTATCTTAAATATTAAAAAACTAACTCACTTGGGAAATTTATCAATAATGGAAACATCTATTTCATTCGAAAAGATAGGTACCATGAACATAACACTAGTTAGAGGCTTATTTCCCTTTTAACCACCTCTTACAAGATTATTGATAAATATGTATCCCTTAAAATTCAACATTTGTTCCCCATTATTGTTCACACAGAATAAATGGGCTTCATTATTTTCATATATATCTTGAAAAAAATAATTTTAGTTTTGGAGGGCATGTAATGGACTCACACCTCTCACTAGAGTTGCATTTTTAACAATATTCTTCAATAGGAAGGGGATACTACAATAGAGGGAGAGGTGGATGATTTATGGGAAAATGCTATATGTGTGTAAAAGTGGATCATAGGTAACTTGAATTCCCATATGAATAGAAAAATAATGGTAAAGGAAATGAGTCCAAGAATTATATTGCTCAACTTGATTAAGAGAGAGTTTCCCCACTCAATCACAAGGAAGAACTAGAACATGGAGAAACTCTCATGATGAAGAGAGTGTTTTTGAAACTATCCAAGGAGGAAAATGAGGTGATGTAAAGGAAGAGTATTTTTAGAACCATATTCAAATCTATAGGTAAGTGTTGTAAAGTCATTATTAATAGTGGTATCGTGGATAATTTGGCATCTAGTGAGATGGTAGAGAAGCTCGGGTTGAATAATATCGTACACCCAAACCTTTCTTGGTTGAAAAAATGACATAAAATCCTAGTAAGGGAGCAATGTTTTGTGAATTTTTAGATTGGTTACTATAAAGATTGATTTTATGGATGTTATGCCCATGAATGTTTGTCATGTCTTGTTGGGAAGGTTTTGTAAATTTGATAGATAGACTATACATGATGGTAGGATGAATTCATACACTCTTGTGAAGGATGGAGGAAATTTTGCATTGAACTCATTGAAGGAAATATAAGAAGAAGTGGAGAACAATTTTAAGGTTTATTTTATCTTAGGAAAGGATTTCCTAAGAGTGGTGAAAAGGAGAAAGCTTATTTTCCTGTCATTCCCAAATCCATGAAGGTTGGGCCAAGGAGCACAATGAATAAAATTTCACATGAGGTGAATATTTTTTTTAGAGGAATATGTTGAAATTCTCTCCAAGTAATTTTTGAATGGGCTTCCTCCCATGAGAAGCATTATCCATCATATTGAGTTGGTACCTGGATCAAGCTTACCAAATAAGGTAGCATATAGGTTAATGGGAATGATGAGGTGAAGAGATCAGTCTAAAAGCTATTGGATAAGGGTTTGATAAGAGATAGATTTATCCCATGTGTGGCTACAAATGTACTAGAACCCAAGACAAAAAAATAATGGTGTATGTGCACAAATTCATGATCCATAAACAAGTCAACAAGTCAATTATAAAGTATAAGTTTCCATTGCCATGTTTGGATGAATTGATGGATTTATTGAGTGGAGCTAAGTACTTCACAAAGATATATTTGAAGAGTGGGTATCATCAAATATGGATTAGCGAAGTGGATGAGTGGAAAATTGCATTCAAAACAAAGGATGAGATGTATGAGTGGCTTGTTATGCCATTAAAATTTAAAAATACACAAAGCACATTCATGAGGTTGATGAATTAAGTGTATAAACCATTTAATGATAGGTTATTTATAGTTTATTTGGATGATATCTTGATATTTAGTAGAACAAAATAGGATCACTTTATGCATCTAAGGCTTGTTTTGAAAATATTGAGGGAAGAGATGTTGTTTGTCAACTTGAAAAAGTACAACTTTATGAAGGAAAAGTTAATGCAATTCAGATTTTTGATTTCCAAATAAGGCTTGTTGATTGATCATGATAAAGTGAGAGATATTGTTAAGTGGCCATCATCAAGAAACATGTTTGGGGAAAGAAGTTTCCATGGGTTGGAAAGTTTTTGTATAAATTTCATTAGTAAATTTAGTGGCATATATGCACCTATCATGGAAACATTGAAGGGCGGTAGGAAATAATTTATTTTGATAATTGCAACAAAGAAGAGATTTCATAATTTGAAGAAAAGAGCAACATAATATATGATTCTAGAATTTCTAGAATTCAACAAAGTGTTTCAAGCTGATTTTGATCCTATTTGGACAACAATTGGTGGATTTTTAAGTGAAGAATTTAATACCATTGTTTACTTCATCAAGAAGTTGAAAGCAACCAATAAGAAGTATTCAATCTATGACTAAGACTTTTATGCCATTATTAAAGCATTGAAGAAATAGAGGAACTATTTTCTATCCAAGGAGTTTATTTTGTTCAGGACCATCAATCAATATAGTTTATTTAAAACCAAGGTAAGTTGAGACAAAATCATATTAATTGGGTCGAGTTTATTCAATGTTACTTATTTTTTTAAAGCATAGGAGTGGTAAATTGAATAAGGTTGTTGATACATTGACTCAAAGGTATATTTTATTACAGAGATGAGAGTAGAGGTTGTTGGATTTGACTCCATGAGAGAGTTCTATGAGGATAATTTAGATTTCAGGGAAGCTTGGGAAACATACAAGAGCCTGAATGAGATGGATAGGACTTCATTTTTAGATTAATTCATTCAAAAAGGTTTATTATTCAAACAGTAGATTTTTTTCATACCTCATAGGTCAATGAGGGATAATGTGGTGAGAGAAAAGTATAGTGGAGGTCTGGCCAAACATTTTGTGGTGGACAAGACATTGGTGCAGCTATGTGAGAATTATTATTTTCCAATAATGAGTGTGGATGTGAATAATGTTGTGTAAAGTTGTATATGTTTATAACACACCAAGGGAAAGATTCAGAATATAGGGTTGTATTATCCATTGCCAAAATTTTAAAGACCATGGGAAGATGTGAGTATGTATTTTTTTTTGGGTTGTAAAGGACCCAAAAAAGGTAATGACTCTATATATGTTATTTTATCTAGTTTTTTAAAATGGCACAATTTATATCTTTCAAGAAGACAAGTGATGCCACTCATGTTGTTACTTCCCTATTTATGGAAGTAGTAAGATTAAATATGTTGTTGAATATCATTATCACAGATAGGGACATGAAGTTTTTGGGCCATTTTTGGTGCACTTTGTGGAGTTAGTTGGGCACTATGTTGAGTTTCAATTCAGAATACAATCCCCAAACAAATGGGAAAACTGAGGTTATCAATAGAAACCTCAAAAAATTGTTGAGATGTTTGGTTTGGAATACACCATGGCTATGGGATACTATTTTGGCACAAGTTAAGTTTAAAAACAACTCAATTAACATGAGTACAATAAATAATACTTTTCAAACATGTATGGGTAAAATCCTAGAGGAGTGGATGAGTTGAGAATTACAATGGATTTGGGAAGAATGAGTATTATATAAAAATATTTTGTTGAATATATGCATGAATTACACAAGCAGGTGAAGGAGAACTTGTAGAATATCACATTGAGATGCAAGAAAGATGATAATATCAAGAGAATAAAATAAGAATTTAAATTTGGAGAGTTGGTATTAGTTCACTTGAGGAATTAAAGGTTCACAAAATGAACTTATAACTATTTAAAATGGAAAACAATTAGATGTTATGAGGTCTTGAAGAAATCAAACAAGACAAAACTCTCAGAAGGGGTGGATATCTCACCAATATTCAACATTATTGATTTTTACCCTTATCACGAGGGATAAAAAAGTGGAGAAGCAAGTATAGGCTTAAATTCATCAATGGAGGATCAGGTAATATAGTTTCTTGAGAAGTTAAAATATGAGGTAGAAGTAGTGATTGACTCACAAGTAATAAAAAATAGAAGAGGGAAGGAATACAACAAGTATTCTATGAAGTGCAAGAGCAAGATATGTAAAGAAGCAAAATGGATAGATGCATCTATTTTTTAAAACATGGGATCCCAATACAATGTTTCACATAATGTTCATGAGCAAGATCTCATGAATCATTTAACTTACCTGATAGGTATGATGTAGGAGCATCTAGGCCCACATGCAATCTTACATCTCCAAAAAAATATCATTATTTCAATTTTGATTATATTTATTTAAGTATACATTTTATCATACATGTGATGTTGGTTGGAATTTCTTCAGCCACCTCATCCAAAAAAATTAAATGGATTTACTAGGTTTGGTAAAGACATTGTCTCATAAGATTTGTTTGGAACAAAACAAAGCAAATTGGGATTTTGAAATAGAAGAAAATCATTCCAAACATGCCGAAAAAATAATCCAAAAAAGTTTTTGAATATGATTTTTCATATTCCATGATTAGGAGAGTCTAAGGGATGCCCAAGGTTGCTATAAAAATGTAGGAAATAAGAGTTTTGAAGATAGAAACAAGGAAAACAAAAAAAAAACTCAAAATAAAGGGGAAAGGGGAATATTTTGGGTGTGTGAGGGTTGGAATTAATGGTACAACCATTATATAATCTAAATCCATATTTTAGGTGGGTTTTTCACATACATAGAGTAAGGAAAAATGTTATGGGATAATTCCTCTTCAATAGTGAGAATTTGAGCTTTGAAAATCAATGTAAATGTTTGATAAAATGCATAATATCATATGTGGAATATGGTGATTGATGAAAATAGTTTATATTCATGTGGTAGGTCATCTTTAAGTATTTTTTAGCTTGAAAATTGTGTAATAAGAGATTGAAATCCATTTCATAAGTTGTTTTGGTAATTTGTGTGTGTGTATGCCTTGGAAAAGCCTAAATAAAAGTTTCCATAAAAATATAGTCTTGGTTCTATGTGAGTTCCATTATAGGTTTGTAATTTGTTATAATAATCTTTCATATTAATTTTTATTATGCATACCCACTGGTACCTATGTCATTTTAGGTAATTTACCTAGCTTACTAGTTAAGACAATTGTTAAATGATGAAAATTATAAATTTCTCACAAACAACCACCAAAAGGATGGGAATACCATAAGAAGGATAAATAAGTGTGATAAAAAATTTAGGTTTATAATACTAAGGTTTTCCTTCATTGGACCCCATTCCTAGACTAGATCGTCATGTCTCTCATAGCCTACAACCTTCAGCAACACCTCTACATATTTTACAAATACTCTTTGTACTCTTACAAGCTTCTATGGCCAAAAGAGCCATAACACACATGTTCATACATTACAAACACCTATACATCACTAAAATTATTAAAATCACTCATGTAACCTCCATGACATCCTTGCATCCTTTTACAAAGTTATAATGCATATCATGCAACACTCAGACTCTGGGCATGATCTACTTGCCATGTGGACACTATAAACCATGTCACACCATATTATTTGTAATTTATCCAACATGTACCATTTAAAAACATTGTTCACCACATTAAAATATTTTTCAACCTACCAAATATATATAATTCCCACTACCACACCTTCATGAAGGAAAACCATCACTCAGGTAAAATATGTATCATTATTTTAATTGTTCTCTTTTTTAAATTTATTTTTTGTATAATTTTGTAATGATGTATATTGTAAGGAATTTTATATAAATGTTCCATCCATTTCATTATCTTTAATACTTTCATGCCTTGTGTATCTTGTAGCACATGGTCATCTCTCTCATATGTTAGCATACCTTGAGTATCTAACATCTACAAAGTATTATACACACCTCCTAAACTAGAAAAAATAGTTAGGATGTTTCACCCCTTCTCTAATCATGGTAACCTTCATTCCCAACCTTTTTAGTCATTCACATTCTAGATAAACTAGTTATGATGTCAACTCTTATCTACCATACCTTATTCTTTCCAATGAATAAAAGTATCACTATCATTCTAATATTTTTTTATCTGAATGTGAAATGGTTGTTCCACATATTATTTATATTCCATTTCTTGTTATAAAAAATATTTAACTCTATTTAAATAGATTCATCTAGTTCAATTAGTTATAGATGTGTCCCCTACACAACCTTTTTGGGTGCCACATAGATCATTAGTGTCAAACTCTGTTACACCTTTTTTTCATTAGTTGTCTACACTAAGTTAGAGACTTGATATCAAGAGTTCACTCTTATTTTATTTGTTATATTCATTGGTAAAGAGAGAAATAAATAAAACAAAACCTAAATGGAACTACATCTTTTATAATCTATGGATGATAAAAAAATGTGTGCTCAAGGAGATCCAATATCTCTAGCACCAAAATCAATAAGTGAAATAAGCTCTCCATTCCAAGGAAAAAAGCTTCAGTCTTGTCATGGAGTAGCTAACATATCTCATGATGCATAGTGTTCATCTTATTGATGATATACTTTAAGTATTGGTTATTAATCTGAGGATAGATGTACTCACATCATGTAGAAGATATAACAAGAGTTATCTACCAAGTAAAAATAACTTGCACTACTTAGAGCCTAGTACATGCATTTCCAAACACCTAATATTATAGTTACTAGCACACCACCTTACCTAATCATAACATGTGATGAAAAAATAATGCTATATGTATAATTAGTAAGTTTGTGTCATTCCATGAAGTCTGATTCATCAATATTATTCTACAATTTGAATAAAAATAACAAGGTTTGTGGTTCCAATTTGGAGAATCAAATGGGTTATGAAGCCCAAGGCCTAAAAAAATGGATAAAGAACCAAAAATCCTTTATAAATGGAGATGAGTCCTTGAAACAATAGTATTTGTTACACTAATTTTAGAACAAGGAGAGAAGGATTAATACACTTCTCCTTGTCATCAAATGTGAATGATGCTCCCACATCATACTCTGTGGAACAAGGTGAAAGTGTTTTCATGTGTGTGCCAACAACACATCTCTCCCAAAGATTTGTATAAGACACAAAAACATCCTAAAAAATTATGTATAATTAATGTTTAAATGAGTGCAAGCCTCTTCATATTGATCCATGCATAAGTAGCCTTAAGCATGTATGTTGATTTCCCAAAAACAATATATATGTTGGAAATGTGTTATATACATTTTTATGATTTAGACTCTACATTATTTTCACTCATCTAGACTGTACATGTAGAATATGGGGACCACTTTCTCATAGGAATATGTCGATAACCCTAAGATAGATGAGATAAATGGCCACTAAGTTGTCTATCTATGGATTTGGTGGTAACACCCCATATTTGGAAATTATATAGGTGTTTTTGGGTGGTTTTATCCCATGTTTAATATATCCAATGGTTTTGGCACCCATTTTATTGTAATACCACTTGGATAGTTTCACATTGATGTACTTACAAATAATTACACATGTATTAGATTAAATTATAGATATGAAGTACATTATTATGTTGTAAATGGTAGAGTTAATGTAATAAGGAAGATGATTATTATGTTGGGGTTTTTCCTAAAAGAGATTTCCCAAATGATTTTTTTTATTTTGAGTGAGCCCAATTCCATTTATGTTATAGCTTTATACTCTATAGTCATTAATTCTACTATATTATTTCATCAATAAATTTTTCTCTTAATTTGGTATTAGAGATATGTTTTAGCTTTATTTGAAGAGTTAGGGTTTTTTTTCCAATTTAATTTTTTTATTGAGTGGGAACAATGTGTGTGAGAGTCTGTGTGAAGGAAAATGATAGGAAGCATAATAATAGAGATAAAAAAAAAATTTATGACCAACATTTTGATTTATCGAAGCTCAAGATGGAATATCTTCTTATGGACATAGATCATTAGATTATTATATCAAAAACACAACTATGGGTGTAAAGGTATAAAGTTGGGAGAAGATGGACTGAAAGGTGAATATTTTAATTATATTGTGTATTTAAGATTCAAATTTTATTTAATTTATATGTATAAAAAACCATTAAGTTACTTTGGGATAAGCTATGAGCTTTGTATTAGACAAAGTCTCTTGTGAACAATCTTTTTATTCAAAATAAGTTGTATTACCTAAGGATGAATAATGGCATATCTGTGACACATCATTTGAGATTTTTTTTACTTTATTATGTTTTTTCTTAATTCATGGGATAACCTTGTTATGGTCGTTAGTAGTACTACAACTACATGAAAATTTGAGGATTTACTTACAACTCTATTATCAGAATAATTGTAATGAAAGTCCATGGAGTATTATCAAATGAAGGTTGTTTTATTTTATAGAGGCCATTCCCCAAAAATAAATAAAAATAAGTTAGGGGCATACAATCAAAGTATAGAGTTAAATCTAAGACTCTAGGAAAGACTTAGAGGAAATACTAAAACTAAGGTAAAAATGGGAATTTTAAGAAGGATTTCCAATCTAAGAAGGTTGAAAATGGTATTTCATATGATGATTCACCTTATACAAAATTGAACACCTCTAGCGAATACTTGGATATATTATTTACAAATTTAAGTATGCATATATGCCATAATGCATGGTTGATTGATTTAGGTGCATCATTTCATATGACTCCCCATAAAGAGTGGTTTTATGAATATAAAAATATATATGGAGCCAATGTCTTATTAGGAGATAACTTGACATATAATATAATAAGTCAAGGATGTATCAATTTGATACTAAAATATAGAAGGATTAAACCCCTCGGTATTTTTCACATTGTAAGTTTGGATACAAATTGTATTTATATAAGCAAGATGTATGATGTGGGTGTGCAAGTGGTATTTAATAAGGACATTTTCAATATGGTATATAGATCCATGTTATTGGAATGGGGATTCCAAATTATAAATTTATTCAAGCTTGAGGCAAGCACTATAAGTTATAGATTTAATACTTTGTAACTTCTACGGTGAAAAATAAACTAGATCAAAATTTTGTGTTGCTTATAGAAAAGAGGATGGGAAATATTGGAGAGAAAGGCCTTCAAGCATTAAAAATAAATTTATGGCTAAATTAAATTATTATTGCCTTTATATTTTTATTTTTGTGAATATAATGTATTTGGTAATAAAAATTGAGTATATTTTCTTAGTAGTGCTACAAGAGCATAAAACAATTATTGTTAATAAATAGTGATGTTTTGGAGTTGTGAAGGTTCCATCACTAAGAAAATATTATTATTAGGTTTATTTTATAGATGATTACTTGAGAAAAAAACTAGGTATATTTTATCAATAATAAATATGAGGTTTACAAAAGTTCAAGGAGTTAAAGGCTCTTGTTGAAAATTAGATAGAGAAGAATATAATTTTTTTGAGAAGTGATAATGGTGGAGATTTCTACTCAAATGAATTTAGGTAGTTTTTTAAGCAAATTGAAATACAAAGGAAAATGAAAACTCCATATATACCATATTAGAATGCATTTTTACAAAGAATAAATAGGAACTTGGTGGATAAGGTAAGAAGTATACCCAATGGTGTAGGATTAGAAAGGAAATTAAGGGTTGAATCAGTCATGACTTATTGTTACCTAATAAATATATCACCCACATCATCCCTTTTTGATAAAAATACATGAGAAGCATGCACAGGATAGGATGACCTAAAATTATATTTTTTTCTATTAATAGACTAGGACTCAAATAAGGTCATAACAATAGAATATGTGTATACTTAGACGATAGGTTAAGGACCTAAAGTTACCATATACCTAATAGAGGGTAATATACACACAAATTTCAATATAAAAGGGTTTTAAATCCTAAGGCTATGACATGGGGTATAATTCTCACTAGGGCTTAATTTAGATAAATGATTATAACAGTGATTGCAATAGGGTGTATCAAGGATATAATAAGGATATCACATGCAAATAACAAATGAATAAGAGTAACCTAATCCAAGATAGCTAAAATTACTAAAATAATAAGAATATGATGTGGTGAAATGGTCAACTAATGGGTGGTATATACAACCTAAGGTGATAAATAGTAAACCTAAGTAATCATATACCTATATCAACACATTTATTATAAGGAAGAGCTTAATCAAAGATAAATACATACATTCACAATAGCAATAAGAAAGACTTGTATCATCTATCAAGTAAATAAATGAAAGATAGTAAGAATAGACATACTTACCTCTGGTTAGACTCATCAATGCACTCGTCAACTTCAATTTCCTCCATTAGCTCAAGTGGTACTTATCAAGAGATGTTGTAGGTTGAAAACTTAAAATTACAATATGAAGACCTAAGCGTACTTAGTTAGGGACTATAAATACCAAGTGTACCTTCTCAATTCAACTTATCATATTGAGATTCAAAGACATTATAAGAGTATATCTCCAAGATAAGACTTTGAACCTCTTACTCCTCTAGATACGTATCAGATTGCTCTAATATCTATAAACATCCAAGATTACATGAAAACCCTAGAATTAGGTGAGAGCAATGCAAATAAAAATTGATTTTCATATTAGTCCATTAGCCAAAAATTACAAAAGAGGTACATTATAAGTGAGAGATTAGGTCACCAAAAAGGAAACAACTCAACTCACTATTAAAATACATATTCAGTGTATTTTCCCCTAATGACCTTAACAACCTTGAGTAATCTAACTAAAAACCATGTAGATAAAACCATAAATGATAAAAATCCTAAACTAACACCACCTTGAGCATAACTTAGGTGGGTAGAATAATTGGGTCTCAACAATGAGGCTTGATGAATTACCCAAGCACAATGCAACTCTCATGAGGCAGACAAAAGGAGAAAACTTGTAGGAAAAAATTCCTTTCCAAAAAGAGAGAAAAGAAGAAATAGTGCATGTTCTAAGGACATTGTCCATAGCCAAAAAATCATCCACAAGTGAGAGAAACATAAAACATAGAGACAAGAGATAATAGTCTCCATAGAATATGTTGAATATTCCTATATTAGATCTCATAAAATGATGAATATTGTTGATGAGATCCTTTGCCTAAAGACTGAAGAAATGCCATCCACATTAAACAATGTTTCTTCCCTTTGCCAAAGGAATAATACAAATGGTGTACTGTAAATCTTTCCATTCTAAAGTGGAAGATGAAAGAGGAATAGTACAAATATATCTTGGTAGGTTTAAAAATAGAAGTGTGGCATAGGTCTGGCAAGATCGTGTACAAGCATTGAATGTAATGCCACTGAAGTGAACCTATCAAAAATATGTATAGTTAAGAGTGAATCACCCTATAAAAATGAATGTGGACACCAAGTGCCTAATGAATCTTCAACCAAGGTATGGTTCCTATAATAGGAATGAACTATGCTCCTCATGCATAGTAATAGGGCCAACTAATCTATGAAATAATGGTGCAATATAAGCAAAGGTTAAAATAGATTAAAAAATGCCTTGTACCTATGTAATAGACTATCTGATGTTTGATGAGTCTTACACACACACACACACACACACACACACACACATGTACCCTGTAATGTCAAAAGTGGACCATAGGTAGGTGGATCAATAACTAACTCCTTAATATCTATAAGGTGACAAGGAGATGGTGGAGGTGTGTCCCCATCACTACTATAGTCATTTATGCTAGAAGAAGAGTCGTCAATCTTAGAGATGTGTTTAGGATCAAAAGTATCATCAAGTACATGTGAGTCTGATGAATAATAATGGCATGGAGCATTCACTGAAGGAATGTCCATGTGAAGTGGAGAGTAGAACTTACTAACCTTTGAAGCTGAAGAATAAATTATATATGAAGCACATGGATCTTAAAAAATTAATATCCATGGGAAGAGAATAGTCATCAATGCTCTCACAAGGTGTACTCTCACTATAAATATTAGAGTCCTCTAAAGTATCAATATATGATGGCTCTGGAATAACAACATCATACATAGGAACAAAAGTAGAATGTGTAATGGAATAACTAAGTTCTAGCAAAATATCATATGTAGTGGTGGATCGACATAAAGAAGAGCACTATACAACATGGATGTGTTGTCACAAGAAAGAGGAGTAGGATGAGAGAGTAAAATAGTCTATAAAGAGATGATAGGAAGAGGAGGAGGAGTGATATAAATCTCAATAGGATCTCTAAAAATAGGCTAAAGGATGCTGCAAATAATGTTGGGACACATGGTGATGTAGATCCCATGAAACATGTAAAAGCAAGGTACCACGAACCTTGTCACAAGTGTTATCAAACTTAATGTACTTGTCAAAATAAATGGGAGTTTATATCTATCCATATAGGAATATATTATGAGTGTTCCATGTATGCACACCAAGAAACATAGTTGGTTTTTCTAAGAAGAAACACTGATGTAGAATCAACTTTCCCCCATAAGTGTCTCTCAAGTGAATTTGACATGACTGAGAGAAGACAAAAAATAAGTGCACAACTACATAGTACAAACTACAATCATCCCGTAGTTATAATAACAATGCATGCTCATGAAAAAGATGTCAGGCATAGCTAAGAATACATCCAAATGAGCAATAAGTGCAGGAATCAACACAATGCAAAAAAGGAGAGTGCAAAAGAGCAAGAAAAAATAGCACCACATAGTACCCCCTTAGAACTATCAGAGTGACACACCATTAAAGTTTTAAATACAAGCACACTCATATAGATGTCTGGCATAGCCGAGAACACATCATGAGTGATTAGTGAGTAAGTACAAAGAAATAGAGGGATGTCAGGCTCAATCAATTGTTCATACACAAGAGTATAATAGCTAGTTTGAAAGGAGTTGTAGTTGGCCCAAGATGGACACCAATGCATAGATCATGAAAAACAACATCTTTTGAAGAATATGACACTAAAAAAGAGTTATCGATCAAAATTTATAGCCATTTTAAGATTTGGGATTGTATAAAAAAATCTCCACCCAATATAAATTTGAAAAAGTTTGGGTTGATTGGAGAATTGATTGGGGCTAAGGTTAAGTATAAAAGACCGAAAAAATATTGACATAATGCACATGAAATTTTATTTCATGATTCAATTTGAATGAGCAACAAATTACAAATATATAAGCCAAGATATGGTTTATCAATTCATATTCAAGATGTCTTTTAAACTACCTACAAGACTCTTGAGTTAACCACTACAAAATAAAATCAAATTAATAACTACTCCTAAGAATTGGGAAATAATATATATAATAATATTACATCTCCCCTTAATCTATAGGGGTTATTGTGAGCGCAAGTATTCCTATGAACTTTTCAAAAAATTATCATCCAAGTGTTTTCATCAAGTTATCTATTGGTTGCTCTAATGTAGGTAAATGTTACAACTTGACACTGCCATCTTTCACATACTTTCAAATCAAATAAGCCAATCAAACTCAATCATGCCAAATATATAATAATGGTGATGGATTACTTCATAAAATGGGTAGAAGCTACAGTGTTAGAGATGCAGCTAAATTATTGTATGAGAACATCATAACCAGGTTTGGATGTCTTATAAAGTTGGTCTATGATAGAAAAATGCACTTCCTCAATAATACTATAAAGACTTTGATAGAATAATATATGATATGGCATCATAAGAGCATAGCTTATCATCTTGAATCCAATGGATAGGTAGAACCATCCAACAAAGTCCTTGAGGAAGATATTATAAAAATATGTAATGTACCCAAAGATGATTGGGAAGATCATATTCCTATGATGATGTGAGCATGTAAGAGTAATTATAGACATGTGACAGGGTTCAATCCTTTCCAGTTGGTCCATGGAATAGAAGTAGTTATGCATATAGAATATATAATTCTTAGCATTTTAATCACTTTAATAATGCAACTAGGAGATTAGGTTTCACTTCAGGCAAGGTTTATAGATATAACTCACATGGAGGAAACTATGTAGAGAGTGACTTGGACACATGAAATAAATAAGCAGATTCAAAAATCCTAGCATGACCGTAATATGTGATCTAAAATTTTTTATCTATAGCGGCCAATATTATTATATGATAGTAGATTTTGTTTACATCCATGTAAATTATGCATTTGGTGGAAAGTGTCATACATCAACTAGGAAGTATTATAGCAAGGAACAATAGTGTCAAGAGATATTTAAGGAGCCATCCTTCTGGGGCATGTAAATGGATATAAGCTTAAGCCTTACCACCAATGATATCTATTAATATCTTGATGAAAAATTGGGTGGGTGCTGAATAGCACCATGTAGTTAGGATTTTTGTTTCTTTTACTATTTTCTTGTCTTTTTATAAGTTTGTAGTGTAGTTGTGTGTAGTGCGATCTCTATATCATAGAAAATCAAAACATAATTTAAAAATTTAAATGTCACATAGTATGAATGGAAAGTAACAAAGTAATGAAAAATAAATATGAAGAAGGATCAACACAAGTTTAATGCAAGGTCAACATTTGGTCAATAAATTAACTCTTGGAATAGAGCATTGAAAAAAGGGTACATATGATAGGCAATAAACAGTCACTCACAAAGTGGTTAATGACAAATCACATCAAAGATTACATCTTTCCAAAAATATATCATTGTGTTAGACTTAGGTTATGTATAATAAATGAAATTTTATAATATAAAAGGTGACATGTCACATCAAATAATGTCGTAAACCAAAACAATGAACCTATTCAATGAAAATCCAATGTCACATCATAGTAACTGATGGCATTTAAATTAGAGAACATAAAAACAAGAAGAAAACTCAATAAATTCATTATGAAGTGTCATACAATTATACTTAGAAAAATATATATATAAGGGCATATCGATTGTGAATTATATTATAATCCTTTGATAAAATGAGCCCTTTGTGATTTGATTTTGATTCATTCACATACACATAGAATTGTCAACACAAATTAGAACTATATTCATCTATCAAGAGCATAAAGAGTAGAAAGAATGGATCAATCATAACTCTTGATAAAGTTGAATGATGCATAGAATAAGGATGTGGGAATAGGTTTGTCATTAAGGAAGACAAGGTATCATGATCCCAACCCCTTTGATTTTTTAGATTCAGTAGAGAAAACATTATTCTCCCTGGATCAAGATGTTATTATGTAATCCAGAGCCCTAGCCATGCAACATTAGCTGCAAGGGTCAGATGTTGAGAGATTGATCAAGTTCCCAACTTTTGGACAACTAGATGAGGTCGTGATCATGTTGTTATGTCATTATAATAAGAGGTAAATACACTTGTCCAAGGATATTACAATATAATTCAATGCAATAAAAATGGTTAAGGTAAAATGACTTATAGCCTAAGCAAAATCC
Organism: Torreya grandis; assembly: GCA_037957365.1. Taxonomy (NCBI): domain Eukaryota; kingdom Viridiplantae; phylum Streptophyta; class Pinopsida; order Cupressales; family Taxaceae; genus Torreya; species Torreya grandis. The sequence goes on along the minus strand of JARHVA010003332.1, from coordinate 1,667,081 downwards.
CTCCTATTGTTAAAAACCAAGAACCCTCTAATTCATTAAAAAACAAGAGCCAATAATGATATAGGATCCAAGGGAATCCCCCTTGATTCAATACAATATGCTTTGGTGTGTAATCTTTGAATTTATTTCACACATTATGGTAGACCAACAAAAGTGCATGCTATGAAATAAAAGGGATCATCAACATTATGTATCGCATGATCTAAGTTGTATGAGAAATTTAATTGGATAGATTTATGGGTGGATGAGTTAGTTTTCAACATAGAAAATATTTTTTCAAGCACATCATAGACTTTCTAATATCAGTGCCAATTATTATTGATCTGTTTTACTCAATGGAAGTCTCCAGATGGTCATGTCACGCTGATGGAGATTTTTGGCCTGCGACTACCTTATAGAATCTAGTTTAGACTAGGATAGGGAAGTAATATTCATAGTTGGGTCACTTCAACCAATGGTGAATTTAAGTACAAATTTTCATTGCATCACACCTTAGGTGTGCCCACTAATGTGATGTAGGTCCTTGCACCATAGACAAAGATCACCAAACTTCATGATGGAGTGCAAGTGTGACTACATAGGTTGACTAAAGTAACACATGTATCCTTTCAACTATTTATCACCATGTTGGATGTGCATGCAAACTTTATGAGGCAATAATCATTATTAGTAAGAATAGTGGAACCTCTACATTTTATGTCCCTCGAAGCATAAATGCTAGTGGTGCACCCATAAGTAGAGGCATAAGCACCACTAGAGACATTTGTGTCTTTGACACAAATTGATATAGGGAAAATGAAGGAACCAACATAAAGGACAACACCACCTCCACCACCAAATAAAAATACTTTTAGTACCAACCCTAGCTCAGTGATAGGAATTTTTTGAATATTTTTTCTAGTTTGAAATTGCACAACTTAGAGTCACTAAATAAGAAGTCTATAAGTATATGTCATAAGACATAGGCACCTAACTCTATGAGGAGGAGGAAAAATATTTTTTTCTTTTGGAAAGTAGTGTGCACTTGGTAAGTGTACAACAACATCCCAAAAATCATAGTGGTCAACATTCCCATACCTTTTAAATCAATCATAGTCAACACTATCATAGAGGAGGAAGAAATAAAATTAATAACAACAACCATTTTCCAAGGAGCAACAGGGATAGTATCCTCAGTAGCTCAGATAATAGAAGAATAATAAGGGGTCAAGTAAGGTGTATAGTAACAAAAAATCCCTCAATAGTTGTTCATGCATAATCCAAGGACAAACACAAAACCAAGGACCTATACTTCAATTTTAGAATGCATGGGATCCTTTTTCACACCAAAACTGGTGGAGGATATTGATTTTGAAGATTTTAGATAGCATAACATAACCTGATAAGATGACTCACACACATAAGCACTTAAAGAAGGTTTTGGTTTTACCTGCCTGATCAGATGCATTAGTTAATATGTGTGTAGTGGTGATGTCATTTCCCTCTTCCTCTCCTCATGATTCACTAGTTCATTTACACCTTCCCCCTCCATCTCCCCATTCCACATCTCATCCAAAAAATGAGGACATATCAGCATAAGAGGAAGTTACACAAGCCAAATCAAAGCAATATAAGGCTCAAAAGGAAGAAGAAAAAAAAGGCAAGGAAACAAGAAAATAAAAATAAGAATAAATAAGAATATGATCACAATAAGAGGCAAAAAAAGGCTAATGAAAAAGAATAGAGGAAGAAATAATAGGAAGAGGATCATAAAAATGAGGAAGAAATTGTCATGCAAAAGAAGTAACATGAGGAAGAAGATGTTGCACATAAGAATAAATATGAAGAATAAGAAGATGCACAAAATAATAAGAAGGAAAAAGAAGAAGAAGAGTGAAGAAGTTGTGAGAAATAATAAGGATCAAGTATATAGCATAGCATAGAAGGCATAGAATAAGAAGACCAAGATTGATGTAGTAGCCAAAGAACAAGAGGATACAAATACAAAAGCCCTACTAAAGTAGGAAGAAGAGAAAAATAAAAAGACTAATGAGAAAGATGTCAGGGATGTTAGATAGTAAGCAGAATAGGTATAAAAGACATAGGTAGATAAAATTGCCAGGGCAAAAGAGTAAATAGAGTTAAATAAGAAGGTTGACATCACAACCGATACTCTAAAGTCTAAACAACTAAAGCAACCTACAGAGCTAGAAAAATAGCTCAAGAAATAACTAATTCCTAATGCCCCATAACCTTTCAACACATTACAAGGCTTATGATCAACATTGGTAGGTGTACAAGAAGAGGCATTGCTAGAAAAACCTTATGAAAATATCTAATAGTTATGCGATGTACAATACCCACCCTTGTAACAACCAACCTTCACACTTATGGTCATGCAAATCTAATAGTAGTTAGCCCAAACCACAACTATTATGACTTCTTTCACTTTGACCACAACAAGCCAAGAGGCATCACTTAATATGGCCCAACTAACATTGGCAAAGCATATTGAGGGAGTGGACACATTTTAAGAGTCCATAGTGCATAAGGCCACTAAGTTGGAGTAATACGACCTCCAACTAAAGAATGAAAACATAGATTTACATGATCAATTGGATAATTATAGAAATATAATAGATGGCATATGTTTAGAGTTCATGATACATGCCCTGGGTGACCAGGCGATGTTTGAGGAAAAGTAACTCACTGCTCTAATCAATTGACACATCGAATATTAGGTTACTATATAGAAACTATAGAATATCTAAACATAGGGTCAATATTCAAAGCCCAAAATAGAGATCATTTTTTAGCTTTTCAAAGAATACAAATAGGTCTGAGACACTGCTACATAATACGCTACACATATTACTCATATTATGCTCAATTGGAATTAGTTGTTATAAGATACTTTGAGTGAGGTAACGATTGAATTTTCCAAGGTGGACAAATCCAAGATAGCCATGGAAAATCTTAGGTCCAATCTAAACCAAATCAATGTTTACCTAGATGAGCCTCTTAGCTCAAGATGTAATGTCATGGATAAGATGACTACATTGCAGAATGAGATGCTCAAAAACACAATCATTGGTGTATAGGCATAACGTTACATAGATAGGCTAGATGAAATGTTGTAAGAAATTCAACATAGGGAATCATAGAATAGGGCCATCCTTCCTATTATAGTAGATGAAGACATTTAGAACATCATGTAGTGACAAGTTCATTTGTGTACATTGATCAACATGATTTGGAATGCCCCACTAGATATAATCAATTTAAGCAAGATCTTTCAATTCTAGACAACTCCATTGTTATGATTATTAACATGCCCCATTTCATTCCATATCCCAACTTGTACATGAATTATAAAACAAAAAAAGGTGGCCAAAACAATGCACCAATAACCTCCAACACCTGAATTTGCAGTTACATCATCTTCAACCACAGTTTCCAAGGCACCATATTCTTTGACAATAATATCCTTTGAATCAACCCCAGTCATAAAACCTTCTTCTTAGCCTCCTTCAATTCTTGCATCACACTCCATGCCTCCTCCATCTCTATAGGTATTACACAGTTCTTAGTTTTGTAAATTTTTAAGTAGGGAAAGTCATAAGCATTAGGCACAAGGTAAGGATGACTAAAAATCCATAAAGGGTGGCTCCTTGGTTATGGAAAAATATTGAAAACTAACAAGGGTAGTAGATTGGTATGCTACTTAGTTTAAAACCTAGAAGGGCAGCTAAATAGTGTGAAAGAGGTGAAACCTAGTAAATAACACCTTGAGTGATTACCGTAAGCATTATTTTTGAACCAATAATTCAGCATAGGAAATTTCACCGGCTCCATCATTAGGCACACTTCTTATGACTTTGTCTCGAGATGAGACAACTATTTAAGTCTAGGAAAGTGTTGGTAGTAGACTTAGGATTGTAAAATCATAAAGTGTAAATGCATGACAAGTGTGTGATGTATAACATTTTGTATAATGTATATCATTTTTTATGTATTTAGCCTATGTATGTATATAAAAAAATTGTAGAATATGAAAAGACTCCTTCAAAGGAAGAAATGAAAGGTTAGAATTTGAGACAGCAAAGCATTGTAAGTCTATAAATAATGATCAGATGTAAAAGAAAATAGTTTTGAATGATAAGAGATTAATATAAATATTGATTCATGGTTCCTAGAATTTTTTTGTACTTGTTTTGTGCATAGTTGAATTTTGTTATGTTTGAATCTATTTAATCATATAATAATAATGGATGCTTTATAAAATTAAGTCTGTGTTTGAGTGGATAATCATTAATTCTGAAGAGAATGAATACTCAATTTGTTCCATTGTTCTGCCTATGTTATGAAAATGTATTCTACTTTGCACAATAATAAACATTAACATGTTCCTGATGGGTTTTCCATGAACATATACTAACAATCATGCTACCTAGGTCCTCATTTTTAGAAAGAAAGTTTGAACCATCATAAGTTCTCAAATAAAAAATGCAATATTGTGACTATTAAATTAAGAAAATAGATTAGAAAAATTATGAATTTCTTAAAATATATTGGAATAATTATGAATATGTTAGCACTTATATGCAACTTAAGTGGTAATTATGTAGACATAACATATTAGAATCGAACCTTTAACCTATACCAAAATAATAATTATTACAACAGAGGCATATTAAATGGTGAATCACTTATTATTTTTCATCTATGCACTTATTATTCCTAAACATATGTAGTCTTAATCAAAAACTAATAAATCATATTTTGTGCTTCCCATTAATTTGTTTATGGTGGATATTGAATGGATATGCCAAAAAAAACTTAATAAATCTCTGATAATGATGAAGTAGGACCATATTATTGAGAAATTTAAAATAACAAAACATAATAGATATTTGAATTTAAAGTGGATGAAATCATAAAATTTACAGGTAGGCACTAATTCAAGTAGCAACTGTGACTAGCGAACAAGGGTGGTTTATTGGACAACTTTTAAATCACCAGAATATTTCACAGTTAGTAGCTTTCTTTGACCTAACACAACCACCACACATGAAGTAATAATTAAGATCTCCTAGCAACATTGGGGCATTTAAACACATAGTTTGGCTAAGACAATAATTACAAAGTCTTGAACAGGATTGGTGGCATGTTAAATGTACATGTATTCAAGGAAGCACCCATGTATGATTTTTGAAGTCCTTGAAGGCTATCATAAATAATGCATATAGTTTAATCTCCTTAAAAAAAAATTATGCCACCTCACTCCACCCTCATCAGCACCATCATCATTCTTTATTTTATATATTATTTATATAATTTTTTAACTACTATGCACTATGATTTATATTAAATCTAAAATTGAAGAAACAAACATGTGAGACATCACACCTGTCATAAGATGTTTTCTCTCTTTTATTTACAAAAAAAAAATTGATATTATGGCATTTTTTATTGATTTTTTAAAATGGTAAATGATCTCATGAATTATACGATGTTTAGGTGCCTTTGTATTAACAACCATGTTTGGGATGTTGTGAAAGGAGTCCACGCAAAAAGTATGCCTATAAAATAGATTCTTATTTTTTCTTCCATGAATGCAATGGTTTTTACTGAATTGTATTATATTGGCCTATCTTTCAATTGATCACAGAGGCATCAATGGATCTTAGGCTACTTGAATCCTGAATGCTATAAAAATTATCAACTCACTAATAAGAGTGATGTGTATGGTTTTGGAGTTGTGTTTCTCAAACTCATGATGTATAAAAAGGCCATTGATTTTACTAGGGAGACTGATTATGTGAACTTGGCAATGTACGTGGCTCATGAATCAGAGGAAGGGAATTAGTGGAAATGTTGTTAGTTATTTTTTTTGTAGAAGAGAAAAGAGACGAAGAGCATGCAATAAGTTGTAGAGGAAATACATTATATTATCTAGCATTAAAGTTTCAAGTATTATAGGTGATAATGATCATGCCATTGCCATGTCTCTAAAAAATCACCCACTTGTCAGTGGACTGATCTTAAACAACACTCAAAAACTAGTGGGGTCCACACTCTCAACTAATCACATAAATCCATACCAAAAAGTGCTAAATATTAAAAAATAGATTGGTTACCCTACTAAAGTCAACTAATTTGTGTGTTGGTTACTCTTTCCCCTTTTTAGTGAGTTATTGATAGGGTTAGTGAGAGGAAACCATTTTATTCTGCCTAAGAAAAGTTGTCAAAGTATATCCATTTGACTTGTTGATTTATTTTATTTTATTTTATTGTAAGTTACAAGCTATAAAATAGTGGGTGATAAGTTCCTTGAGTGATTCAACTTATTTTAAGTTTATATGTCATTTTTGCACAAGTGGCTAATGAGCCGATGACTTCATCAATTTCCTAAATATTTGATGAAGCCTAGAATCAAAAAGCTTCATTGTTGTGAGTGTTTTCTTCTTTGAAAGAAAGCTATCATGGAATGAAAGAATTGATTTTGATAGAGAGATATCTTTATCAAATACCCAATAATTATATATTTTTATAAATGGTCAGTGGTGTCTTATTAGTCCTGAAGGGATAACTAAAGGAATCAGTTTTGCTTAACCCCTGATTACCCTATCCCTTTTCCACCAATAAAAATCCATTACTTTTTGTGTATTGAAAAAAATGCAACTTTCCAATAGTAAACTTGTGCATTTCTTAACAAAAAATATGTAAAGAGGCATTTATATATATTTTTATTGGATGAAATTGTTGACATGTTATTAAAAGAGAGAGTGTTGACGTCACGAATAGTACATTAAAATAAATGCAGACAAATAAATATTATTACATGGTCCACATTAGCCTCATGTCCCATTAATTTAAATTATTAATATGACTGGATACCTTCACCACTAAACTTTATCTGCTACAATCATCAAAATGCACATAAAAATATTAAGTTGGAATTTGATGTGTTAGTGTGTGACGGGGATGTTTGAGGTGAGCAATATGGGCAACTAATTCACATTCATGATTTTTTTTCAATGCATTTAATCTCCCTCAAAAGGTGGTTCATAATTATGCATGTAAAAAATTAATTATGTTGGCAATGTGAGAGATTGTCAAAGTTTCTTTGCAAGGGCGGTTTATCAGTATGCATGGAAATTATTTTAGAAAGTCTCTTAGATGATAGGAATGATGGAGGCATCAGTGACTGGATGTAAATGACCATCAAAGGATCCACATTGAGGATGGAAGGTTCTTGGTTAGTGGAGCAGGTTGGCAAGGCAGGGTTGGATGTGCTCTCTAATGGTAAAAAGAGTTACAAGGAGATGGTGATTTGCTTTTTCAATGCACTGAGCAGGGGAGCTTGAGTAGATAAAAGGAATAGTATGGTGAGCCAATGCACTGTTGAGTCATTTTGTTGATGCCACATAGATGGTAGAGGACCAAAGATGTATTCACAAAGAGAAGAGCTATGTACAAAAAAAATCAGTCAAGATAGATCAATGCAGAGTTCAGAACTAGGTCTAGATTTTTTGGGGAACTTTATTTAATGGGTAATATATATTTATGGTATATATTTTTTGTTTCATGGTTTTAATATTTGGTAAATATGGATCTCCTTTTTTCAATGAAATGGTTCTATACGGCCTCTCTATAGACAAGCATTGTTGTGGAGTATCATGCAATGCATGACCCCACAAGCATATTTCAAGACTTTTTTCTAGTTAGAAGAGAAGTTAGTGGAACCAAGTTGATTTTGAACACAACTCTTTTTTTTTACATGATTCACAGTGATGAAATTAATAGAATTGAGATAAATGAAAATGGCTATGCACACACGTCGATCATAGTGCTTCACTCATTGAGTGCAATCATATTTTTTGCATCATTCCTTCCATCATCCCCTACAAATCATATTAAGATTATCCTTACCAGGAAGGCATGGATCGATGAATCCTAATGAAGCATCACTTCCTGAAGGCATAATTATTTTATAAATCATCTTTATGTATAAATTATAAAGAAAATAAAGAAACCCTAAAAATGTATTTAGATGATGCTCACGAATAAATAAATAAATTTAACGACACATTTTATTCTCCTAAGGAGTTTCAGATGTCTACAAATATAACATTTAATGGTAGGAGGAGAGAAGTACGGGCTTAATCTCTTTGTTTTATTTATATAAAAATATTCATTATATACAATAATAAAAAATAGATTATTTATTATTTTTCATCTAGTTGCTATAATAAATAAAACTTTTTTTTAGCTTTTTGATATGTGTGTTTTTGTTTTTTATTATTGTGAATGGTGTCATTGATTTGGTGTATTTTTTTAGCAGTGACAACTTGTTTAGGGTTTTAGTGATAAGAATTGCCACAAAATGGCCCTTTTTGGAGTACTATAGGAAGACCTACAAAAATTTGTATGGTTTTGATCTGTGAAGAAAGTTTACTAAGGTGGCTTAGTCTTACAGACTTTTTTCTTCCCTTTTTTTCATTTTTTTAAAATAATGTGGCTCAGTGTCTAGTGAAGCAGAATGCCTTTGGTTTTCTGCATGAAGGATGCAAATTATTTTTATGCCTTTAAATATTGATGTTTATTTATATGTTTTAGGTGCTTTTAGTGTGAATATTCATAGTTTTTAGAATTTTTTATTGATATTTAATAAATTATTGATAACCCTCGAAACACACATGCCTTTTTCTCCCTATGTGTTTTGACAGTCCCCTATTTCATGAACAACCATAAATAATAGTGGGATGTCAAAGTATGACACTTTTATGCAATTATATATTGTATATATAGATTAAAAATATATAAATTCATTCAATCAGATGCCCCATATTTGTGCTTAGAAGATCAATGCAAAAACTTTGGATATTCTGAAGTGCTAAATTCCTTTTACCAATATCAATCCTAAAAATAATGTTTTTTTTATGCTTATATCTCAACTGCAACCAAATAATATAAATCTAGGTAAGCATGACTTAATTTCTTTGGCCAAATATATTGATATTTGCCCATCTTCAATGTCATGTTTTGCACATGACTCAAATATTTCCCCATCTCTAATGTTCTAATTTAGTCAAGGACTTATGTTGTTCAGTTAGATAAGAGGTGATTTCCCTTGTGGGGAGTCTTATTTTATTGCAATACTTAGTTTCTTTGGCACCATATTCCAATGTTTTCCCCTCTTCCAAGGTATCATGTTTTAGTCCCTGACATTATTTTTGGTCTGAATATGCAGACCTTGTTAGGTGTCATTTTTAGTACAAGATTTAGTTTTTTTATCTCAATGCACAGTTAATTTACATGTCTATTGCATATCCATATTCCCTCAAGATTCCAAAAATGTACAAAAGGTAATTAAATTTTGTCTAAAATCAAGGCTTTCCTAGCTTCAATTTAACATTAAAATTTCATGAACAGATCTTAGGAGAAAATTAAACCCAACTAAGTTGCTTTATATGGCCAAAATTATGTAGACCATGTAAGTCTATATTTCACTTAACAAACATTGGTCAATGTCATTTGAAATATACCAAAGCATAAGCCCTCCTGGGTTTTTTTTGGTTTATGCTATTCATATCTAAGTGAGCACTCACTACCGACAACTTGAATCGCATTACTTAGTTAAGGTTGATATGTCTTTTAACTATTATTAACCTAGGCCTACTGGTTTCATGCCTCAGATTTGAAGATAACTCCGGCTTATCTTTTAAATAATACTAAGATAATCCATATAACACTACATTGAATTCACTTATTCCTTGTATGTATCTTGAGGCAGAAAACAACACTCTTGTAAAGGAGGGCATGTTTTGATTCGAGAGGTTTGATTTTATTGTAATTTAATGCTACTCTTTGAGCCATGAGTTATAGACTCTTGTAATATAGGATGCCTAAGATGTTGTAAATTATTTAATATTTTTGATTGGTACTTGATATTTTATTTTGTATGCCTTAAATCCAATGGAATATTAAAGTTTATTATGTAGAAATACTTTATATTTATCTTTGTAAATTGATTTTGCTTAATTTAACAAGAGTTTATCTGAGCAATCCCTATTATTATGTTTCTTGATTATACTTTTTTGTGTCTTTGAGGTATTTTGTTAATTCCTAAATATTAATATTCTCTCTTTTATTTTTGGTTTCAGTCCAATTATTTGAGGCCTTTAAATGCTATGGAAATAACACTATATAATGCCTTGGAGAAGGGAAGTACATGACACAAAAAATCATTGATAGAGAACATGCATACGCAAAATCAATTGTAGTTTTCTACTTTCATCCCTATTTTGTTATGCAATTGATTTTATGTAGCTTCATTGATTTAGTTTTGAATTTATGGGCTCATGCTTGCCTGCAAAATTAAAGTGAGTATATTTTCCCTTGTGAAGTTCATTTTTTGTTTAATTTACTATGATTATTTTTATTACCAAATTATGAATTTATCTATATAACTTTATTATGTATGTGTATATATAGTTTTTGTCTCTTAATTAAGATTGTCTTCATTTTTTTATGATAAGGAGGAAGTGCATATTCAATTATGTAATGTAATAAGGATGAGATCTATAATTTTTTTGGTTGATATTTGTACTTATTTTTTGTTTATTTTGACAAAGTAAATGATTACTACTAATTAGATTTTTTTTTATGCAACATTCATGGGCAGTGTGTATTTATCATGTTTCATGTTATTGCTTCGTTGACTTATAATAATGTTCCAACTTGGCATAGGGATCTTTGCAAGTAATGTCTTGACAACACATATATTAATGATAGCTTTTGATTTAGTGGTTAATATTTATTGAGTCTATTATAATATATTTTCACAAATGGTAGTGTGAGAGAACATCCCCATTGTTCTTTGTGTAAAAAATAAGTTTGATGTGAAGAACAGGCAAGTGAAAGCCAAGCAAGTTACTTTTCATTTTTTGTAACATATTCTAGAAATCGATATACCAAAGTACCCTATGGACATAACTAGTACTACTTTTATTTTCATACTCAAATTCTCAAACAAAAATAGCTTTTGTTTGTCATGTGAGTGCAATGTTGTTTTGTGTTTGTCAACATTGTACTATTCATAAATGAATCTTGTTCATCATTAAGATCAATAAAAGAATAAACTCTGACACAGAATCTTACATAATTATTACATGGATTAGTGCCAACTTTGATAATAAATTTTAAGGCATTAACTATAAGACTGATCAGAAACATGTATTATTTATCTATATCTATTCATTTCTTTTACAAGCACAAAATTCAGATGCATGCCTATGCTATAAATCAATCCAAAAAAAATTGAAACATACTATTCATGAAGTCAAACTCATTGAATAAAGGAGACAACTCATAATATTGAAATGTTATATTAAACTAAACAATTTCATTTGTGTTGGTTTAGGAAGCATATAATAAAATAATTGCAAAGCTACATGATCATCTTAATCTAATTATTGGCAATTATAGTGATGCAAATTTAGTGCCATCATTGATTCCACATAAGCAAGGAATCAACAAAGTTTTTTTCCACTGCCCATTATACTTTTTACATATACGTTGTAACATAGCTACTACTACTTTGATTTTCATACTCAATTTTTCATAATATAATATCATTTGTTTATCATGTCAATGCAATATTATTTTGTGTTTGTAAACATTATACTATTCAAAAATGAATGTTGCTAATCATTGAGATCAACAAAACGAATGAACTCTGACACAAAATCTTAAAACTTTATTACATGGATTTTGTGTCAATCTTGATAATAAATTTGATCTTAAGGCATTAACTATAAGCCTAATAAAAAACATGTATTATTTATCTATATCTATTCATTTGAAATTGCTTTTAAGAGTGAATCTTCTAGGCATCAAAAAAGTTTGGATCAAAGGGCCTAGTAAGATAGTAATCAATGAACTATGAATTGAAATATGATTGAACAACTTAGTATTATCAAAACTTGACCCCAATCAGAATCATAGCTTCGAAACATCTAACATTATTGAATTTTATCAAAAGCAATCAGATCAAATTCCTCATACTTTATCACATCATTTACTTTATCTCAAGTTTGTCAATAACTCCTTGTTATATTTACTAGCATTCACATGAATATATCCTTGCGCAGATTTATTGTTAAATACATAATTTATTACAACCTACATCTAGTTTAATATTTCTTGGGATGATCCATGACCTTGTCAAAATACCTGCAGGAAGCTAAATATGGTGCTAAAGAAGCAGACTAATAAAAAAATAGCAACAGAACAACAAAAGCAACCAAAATGGTAATGTTTTATTTACAACTTTCTCTATATAACAAGAAAAAAAAAACACACAGGTTATTGTTTTTTTTAAACTCAATATTTTTTTCCTGCTTTTACCACCTTAACATTGCCAAAGAAAAAAATGTTCATGTGATTGTCACAATGCAAATAGAAATCTAGATATGGAACTAGGGAAGCACAATAACCAAGAAGCATAAATAGAACAACAATAAGCACTAGATAGGTAATCTTTTATTTCCCAACTTGCTCTAGACGCAATAACAATAGACAAAAAAATACTTTTTAAAAACTTTGGAACTTGTAAATTTTTTAACTATTCCATTTCAAAATCCACTACATTATGTCCCATTATAAAATATTTGTACTAAAAACTTGTATTTGGAAACCATGCATACAATTTAAACACATAATAATATATACCAATTTCAATCATCTCCATATCTACAAAAATATGTGGTAATGTTTTTTAAGTTGATGTATTAGTTGTTTATGTACCTAGTTTCATAAAGAATCCAAATTCACTAACAAATATAGAAATAGATCACGTGGATCTTGTTGATAAAATTGGTTAGATGAAAATAATTATCAACATCAACAACAAGCTAATAGATAAATTCTTGCAACACTTTTCACCTAGTAGCAATGTTCGTATTACAAACTTTACAATCAAAAATAGAAACTAATATGAAAGATGATGTTGATGGTTGCCTTGTATTGCATACTAATAGCACTATAGAAAACTTTATAAAAATTTACAAAGAATGTAGACATACCCTAAATACCACCGTACAAGGTCTTATGGAATCAAACAACACATATGCAATGGATTCATTTGTTGCCATTGTGATTAGCTATCAAAAACAATACAATCAATATGAACTTCATCTCAAGGATGATGAATATGAAAAAGAATATGCAATAATAAGTACTCACACCCAAACATCTTATTTATCTTTATTCATCATTGTTAATGTTGTTTGCATTATTTCAGCACATACACATGTATCTACTAATTTCTAAGAGACTAAAATTTAAGAATTGTTTCACAACTTATAATCAATGACACATACAAACATCTATATCCTACCCTGCACCAATCATTGTCATCAGCAGATACACCAATAATGTTTTTCAAAAACATTGTCTAAAATAGAACTAAAGGCATTCCCTTGCTTTGTGCAAGTCAATCCAATTTTATAGATGTATTAAATGGCAAGTATACAAAAGCTCATCTACAAATTTTAGCCAAAACAAACATTTAGGCAAGCATCTATTTCACATTCATTACTCTTAGATAAAAAAATATGACTTTCCATAATTTATAGTACTTCAATTATTTCATAGCATGATTAATTACAATTTTGATTTGTAGGTGAAAGGCCTATTTAAACCAAAAAATATTCATGCATCTCTTTTCCAGCAATTTTGCAATGATTGTGGGAAACTAGTCTTGACTAATGGTCCTTTAACAAATGATTTTTCACATTGTACAAATTGTCAGCAAGCTCGAATGTACTCATGCCAACATGCACTGCAATGCATCATACACAGAAAATGGTCAAATTGATTGCACTTTGAATCACAGTTTCGTTGAGTAAAATTTACTAACATTAACTAAAATCTCATTCAATGAATACAATCAAAACATTTCAGCAATAGTATTCTTGCTACATCACTTCCAACTACATGACAGTTTTACACTTGTCATAAAAATCATCATATTTTTTGTAAACAATAAGTGCTTCTCAAAAATCGCTATCTCCACTACTTTCCTAAAAAAAATTAAAAAATTAAAAATTAAAAAAAAATCATCATAACAATATTCTATTTCTTGTCTAGAAAGTCTCTTAATTTCACCGATCTTTGTTTCTTGCAACTTGTGCAGGTGAAAACAAAAAAAAATCTACATAAAACTCATATTTTTGTAAAAGGCTTTATAAACGGAGAAATTTAATTTCTCACATGTACACAAATTTATATCGTGGCCTTATTCACAAAACAAACTTAACATTCCAAAGCAACTAAAATGTTGAAATATTGTGCATTAAATTATTGTACCTTCTTTTGGTTTTTTACCACCATTTTTATATTTTATTTTTTACAAAACTACATGCATACAATAACAATTAAAAATTTTGGATTGATAGATAAATCAACTACAACAAATATATCATTATAAAGACCTCAAACAATTACTAAAACGTATTGAGTAACTTTGTGCTTCTTATTTTTCTTACTAGCGTAAAAAAAATGAAAAAAAAAGAATCATGTCTTTAAATTTTTAACAATATTCAGATTTTTAGTTATAGTTATTCTTATCAGAAATTTAATTTTCAAAATTTGTTAGCTTTTCTATTTTTTCCTTAGTTGCACCTCTATATTTGTAGAAGCCGTATTTTTTGGTATAATATTCAAATTTTCGTCTACTTTTTCAGTCTTAGATCTCTAAAGGTCAATTATTTCATTACCTGCAGTAATTTTAAGACATCTTTCAAACTGAAATTGTTCTAGATTGATTGTTTCTTGCATTTGTCTTAAAGAAATATCTTAATATTGTCAGAATAATCTTAATTGATTGTAATACTTGATTTTTATTTTCGTGAGAAGGGGAAAAAAAATATAGAAAACAAGTGCAACTATTTTTAAAAACTAAATATTCTTTCAGTCCAACAATATTTCCTCTAATAACTGAATTTATAACAAATTTAATTGTATCTTCAATCCATAAGAACTTGGCGCATAACACTCTTATTATTATAAAAAATAAAAACATCATATAAATCTCAATCTATATAAACTCCAACGAAAATATATATATATATATATATACAATAAAAGTATTTTTGAGATAGACATGTCTCATCTCTCATTGGCATAAAGACATGTTTATTTTTATTTTTTTAAATATTACACATCCACCTATCGTTTCACAAATACGTGTCATAGCTTGTTCAGATATTTTTTAATGTTTTATTAAAAAAATAAAAATAAATCTACCACATGTATTTCCATTAAATGATAGAAAAGCTACATGTGTCCAACGTTTTCAAGCTCTCCATGCTATATTTTATGATCTTCGTGCATGATGTTTTATGCAAGGTGCACATGGTTTGATATCCTATATTCTTTTTGAAATTTTAATTCAAATATTTTTGGCATGGCTTTTTTTTTTTTCCCACTGTCTCCTTGCATCCTTTTTTTTAATTTGGAAAATGAGTATGTTTAAGGATTCCAAATTGTTAAGCATAACTTGTAGGAAAAAATAAAATAATAAAATTGTAGCATTATCATAGGGGCATGACTTTATTAAAAATCAACAAAGTTACAAAAAGATATTTCAATGATACTCTCACCAAAAAGATAATTATTGGTCTTCCAAGTTTATTAATAATAAATTATAATCTTCTGTTTGACAAAGTATAACCTTTTCAGATTTAGATATTGTTGAATTTATGTGGGAATGAAGATAAAATAATTTTTTATGTGATAAAGTATAATCTTTTCAGGATTAGATATTGTTAATTTTTTATGGGAATGAAAAATGAAATTGTAGATACCTACAAATAAATACATTATCATAACATTTATTTTGTATTTTATTATATATTTAATATACATTTATTTATGTATAGATAAATAGTTTAATTATGGGTTTATCAAAATATGATAGTGATATTTGAAATTTGAAATTATTTTTATATATGTGTAGATTTTTAATTCTTCACTCAATATGTCTTTGTAAAATTTTCATTGAATATAGTATGGGTTATCTATACATTAAATCTTATTCTCATAAACAATATTTAATACATTATAAAACAAGATACAATCTTACAATTTTTGGTTCCCATTTTAATTTTGTAAACATAAATATCGATTAAACTTAGAAATGAAAAGATTTGTTTTCATTATGATAAAAAAATGACCAAAAAGTAAGAAAAAAATCAATGATATTACTATACACATAAATCTGAAAACAAAAAAAAATTGGTAAACTCATTATCTAGATTTCATCATTATGCACATGCCCACTTACAAGCATCGTGCCATATTAGTTTTGATCACATGCACAAATAGTTATGTGAAAAGATACACATTCTTTCATCCATGTATGCATTCTTCATATACAAGGAATTATATCCTAACATTCAAACAAAGAATTCCTATGGTGACCATGTTGCTTGTAAACGCATTGTAAAAAAAGATATTTATTGATTCTTCACTCTGAATAACATGGATCCAAGAATAAAACATGAAAAACTATTTTTCCTCATTACAGTTGAAGAAATGCTCACAGTAAAAGTATATCCAATATTGGAAGTAACATGTGCATGTGGTGGGCAACACAAATTTAGTGGCCACACTATCAAATTTTCACATGATATATCTTCCATTTTCAATTACACGACATGACATCTAACACCTTGACATCAAGGTTTAATTTCTCATTACGTCCACTTTTAGCTTTATTGTGATCTTATTTAGGTTAAAACATTGCAAGCCATATGTATAAATCCCTCCTCTTCAAACAATGCAATTAAAGAATCAACTTTCAAGTTGTGTAAAGTTATAGTAGTTGTTCATGCTCAACCCTTAAAATTATTTCAGATGATGCATCTGTTAAAATCTACACTCAAATAAATACATATTTTTTAGATGGCTATCATGACGTCTTATCATTTTTAGTTATACATTTATTTTAAAGAGCATTAATGGAATCTATCCTTTAAGCCAAATATCTTTTTCAATGAGGAAGCCTTTCCATTTTTTGTCTAATCCATTGTCTAATTAGTATTTAGGGTAATTTTATTTTTATTCATATCTAAACAATCTTATGCCTAGTTTTACATTTTACATGCGCCTTGGATTTTTGTCGAGTGTACAACATATATGTAGCCATTGGATTTTAGGCTATCATTGTTAGAAGTCATTACTTAAAATCATTAATAGTATCCTCTACATTGTTGTCATTGAATGTTCCCATCTTCAACGTCATTTGTCCAATAACATCTATGCCATTCTACGGTTTGTCTTATAAATTAGAATAAGAAGTCTTCAGTATGGCAATTGTAGAATCCATAAAGGAAGTTATAAGTACAGGGGTTGTGCATAATTTTAAATACATCAGACATCAATGGTACTTAGAGAGAGTATGCAAAAATTAGTAGGGATTCAAACTCAAGTCTAACAAACTACCCAAAATTGGCAGCGCTTATAGTTGTGGCTGCAATTTTGCCTTTCCTCCATTCACTGAATAAAGACAAATTAACACTAATGTTACTAATACAATGGTTGTTGTTAGTGTTACTAATAATGAAAATAGAAAAAGTTTTCAAATTTTTTTATCCATATCTATTTATATATAAAATCCTACATCGATCAATTATATTATATAAAAAGCATCTTT
This sequence comes from Torreya grandis, assembly GCA_037957365.1. Classification (NCBI taxonomy): domain Eukaryota; kingdom Viridiplantae; phylum Streptophyta; class Pinopsida; order Cupressales; family Taxaceae; genus Torreya; species Torreya grandis. The sequence goes on along the minus strand of JARHVA010003332.1, from coordinate 1,649,377 downwards.
CATTAAAGAAGTCGATCCATTTTTCAACTAAAATACAACAGTCCCAGCACATTGCCGGTTCCCTTACTCAACCAAAAATATACATCCACCGTTTATTGGAGAGACGTCACAACAAAGATCACAATATCCGTGGAGCAAAGTTGTGAAGACGTGAAGACCCTACCTACTACCCATATTTTTTTTAACGTTTACACAAAACTCCATGCACAAGTAACTCCAACGGCTAGTGTCGGAGGTGGATAATCCAAAGCCCTCGGTATGAGCGCCAAGATGGGGACGTGACCGGACGATGGTAAGAAAAGCATGGACAGCCTCTGTTATGTATTATTATCCCACTAACTTCACTTTCGCACTCCAATGAATAATCTCAATAATTGGAATTGGTAAGGCTTCATAAGCCATTGGCAAATTCACTGCTTCTCCCTCGGACCCGCCAGTCCAAATCACTGAAACAAGAGTCATGCCCGCCAGCCAGGCAGGCAACCAGGGGCCCTATCCATCATACGGGAGAAGGGTGTGATTAAGTCAATTGCTTTGTGCAGAATCTCTGATAAAAATAATGAATTTATGTATTTGGGTATATGCAAAAGTAAAGAGGGCCCTCAGCCCTGGCTCCAGGTACCCGTTTTTATTTATATCTACAGTGGACGTTCACATCAATATTAGCTGGCGTAGAGTGAATTGAGGATGGGCCAGATCATCTCACTCCCGTGATCATAATAAGTTCAGGTTTGGAGCGGTGGATTATCAGCTCCTATTTATACCCCCGTCACACAACACAAGAACAGGTAGAGATTTGTGCTTATCATCAGTCTCGACTCTCAAGCATGAGGATGGGTTTGGCGATGATGTTCTTGCTGGTTTTGAGCTGTGTAGGCTCTGTGATTTGTGAAAATGATGATGGAACTGCCAAGGTGTTTGATGACAATTTTAAGGTAATGTGGGCGGAGGACCATGTCAGGACCTCTGAAAATGGTCACGTATGGCACCTCGCTCTTGATCAGAAATCAGGTTAGTTTTTAGTTCTGTTAATTTGTCTCTTGAAATAAGGTATTAAGGATCAAGAATTGAATAAGTATTGTGTGCAGGATCTGGGTTTCAGTCAAAGCATAAGTACAGATTCGGATGGTTCAGCATGAAGCTTAAGCTCGTCCCAGGGGACTCTGCAGGAGTCGTCACTGCTTATTACGTAAGTAGTCCTTTTTTTACCACGTTATGGAGCTGAAGACTGTTTGCTGCATTGTTTAAGAAAATGGTTTAACTTTAATATGGGTGGGTGCAGATGTCTTCTAACAATGAGATGAACAGAGACGAGCTGGACTTTGAATTTCTGGGCAACAGAAGCGGAGAGCCATATGCCCTGCAGACCAACATCTATGCCAAGGGTAATGGTGGTAGGGAGCAGAGGCATATTCTCTGGTTTGACCCCACTCAGGAATTCCACACCTATTCCATCCTCTGGAACTCTCATCAGATAGTGTATGCCTGATTTTGTTTTAGTTACTTGTCTGATAGTGTATGTGCTTTCATGGTTTAGGCTGAAATTTTTTTGGCTTGCAGGTTTTTTGCAGATCAGATTCCAGTGAGAGTGCACAGACACACCAAGGCTACTACCCATGTGTTTCCAAGGGAGCAGGGGATGTACATGTTTTCAAGCATTTGGAATGCAGATGACTGGGCCACCAGAGGTGGGTTGGAGAAAACAAACTGGGCATTAGCTCCATTTGTTTCTTCTTACAAGAAATTCCATGCTCTGGGCTGCAAATGGGAGGATTCGTACTCTGCCTGCAATTCTACCAGTAATGAAAAATGGTGGGACGAGCCAGTTGCATGGACTTTAAATAATAAACAGAAGGAAGATTACAGGTGGGTGAAAAGTAAGTACTTGGTGTATGATTATTGCTATGACAAAACTCGCTTCTCCACACAGCCTGTGGAATGCTCTGTTGCTCCCTGGGACTGAACTTCACACCTCATGGATCTTCCCCAATCCATAGGCTGAGAATCAAGATAAAATTATGTGGTTATGGGATTTATGCAGTGCTAGAGAAGTTTCTTTTGGGGATGTTTGGGAGAGTTAAGCATATGCAGTGTTTGAATGGTAGGTTTGCAGTAATGTGTTTAACTTGCAAGGCTGATTGTATATATTATAAAAGTCAAATATCTGCTTTTAATATTATGGGTTTAAGCTTGTACATTCACCATCCTTTGCTTGAATGGTTTGCGGTAATGTTTTTAACTTCTGTATATAGAAGTCAAATATTTGCTTTTAACATTAATGGGTAAATTTGGAGTGGGTACATTTTAAAAATAGATTTCAGGTTTTTGAAACTATTTGGAAAAAATAAATAATTAATTATTAATGTTTGAAATAAAATAATATTATTTTTTTATTTATTATTAAAAAATTTAATTATAGATATTTTTTATTAAAATTTTTGAATTATATTGATATTGGTATTTTTATTTATATTTTAAATTATATTTAATGAATTATAATATTAAGTATATATCTAAATCAAAACTTTCTTTTAATTAAGATGTTATGATTAAAAAGAATCGATCTATTAAAATCAGATATACTTATCTATCCAACAATTTTAATAAAAGTTAAATCAAGATTATGTAATTATATCAATAGTATTCTTAAAATTATTTATTATTAAAAAAAAGAAAAATATTTATAAAAATTTTGATACAATTTGATCATTGGTGGTGCATCTTAAAGTTTCTTCTTCCACATAGTGTAGGATATGTGTGTGTGTGTGTGTGTGTGTATTCAATTTTTACATAATGAAATGTTACATGAAATAGTTGTATTTGAGTAAACTAAGTATATATTTTATTTTTAAAAAATGTTTAAAAAAATATTGTTTTTCATGTGTTCACGTAAATGCTCATGCTTATGCTACTATCGATCGAGTGCCCCCTATTTGTATTATGTATGTAACAAAGGTTGAGGTTGTTTGGTTCACCAAAAGTAACAAATGCAACACTTTGGGCCTACATTGAAAGTTGGGGTGCCAAAGCATGTGGAGTAACTAAGATCATATGTTCTAGGTGTCCATGTCGTAAATGATGTGTTTTTGTCTTTAATCTACCAATATATATTGGTTTATACTAAACCAAAATAGAGGCCCAACTAGCACATGAGACTTCAACTTTTAAGATGGGATTGAACCCTTAAGAACTTGATAGGGTTAGATATTATGGTCGTATGACCATATTAATGATTTTTAGCTATAAAATACAATGGAAATTGTTTGAAAACCATATAAAAGGAGAAAAATTCAGTTTAATGTAAAAAATGATTGAGGATTATAATTTTTGAAGGGCGATGTTGAATGGATAATCATCATAAAAAAATCACTTAAAATAGAGGGTTGACCATCAAATTTAATCTTGGAAGGACTAACCAAGCAAAGTTTACTTGGAAAAGCAATGCTTTTGAAAGTGTACTTTCGCACAAAATATATGAGGTTTTTCGTTATTTATTATACATATGCCCCATATATTTGGAGGCACACCATCCTCATTTCCTACTATTCAAAATAAGTTTGGATTATTATCGGGATTATGTCTTTCCATTCAAACAATTAAATATTTTAAGTATTATAATTAAATGTATTTAACATTAAAAGTTATAAGATATCAGTAAACTATTTGAATGCCTAGTAACTCCTTTGACTTGACTACCGAGGACTATTAGTCACCCCATCAAGATATTATCCTTCTTAATTATAGTCACACCATCAAGGTATTATCTTTCCCAATTGTAACCCTTAATTATGAAAAACAAAATAAATCCTTGCACGAATATTATTTTACAATGCAAAATACACATCTAACATAACACAATAAAAAAATTAGTATCTAAATCAACAAAACAAAATAACAAGATTCTAGTTGAGCATAACAACTTAACATTAGTTATGCTCCAATGCACTTGATAAGTAAACATAACAAATAAATATTGAATGCTTTTTCTATGTGATAGTATGACAAGTAATGTATATGTCGACACAAAATTATGATCTACAAGTTACAACTATAGTTTCATCAGTGACTATGATCTTAAATACTACAAGAATGTAGTGCCTGGAAGTATTTAAACCATGAAAGTGTACGATAAAATACAAATTCATAAAACAACTTCCAAATGCTAATTAGCCCAATATTACTAAAATATATGCACAATAATGATAATGAAATACAAAGAGATTTCTTACCAAAGACACAGAGGAAGATGAGGAAGGCAACATGATGGACAAATTTACCTCTATTTATGTTAACTCCAAAAAATAGAAAGATGGTTAGACAAAGATTTATACCGGAGAATGATGAAAGGAAGATGGTAATCTTTATTTGTAATTCTTTACATTCACATTGATTGTTCTAAAGTTAAATTATTATGAATACACATATTAACCAATAAAATGATTGATTGTTATGAAATTAATTTATTATGAGAAACACATTAACTAGAATAGTTGTTAGGACGTATCTTGAGGGATAGTAATTTATTACCAATAAACATTTTAGAATAGTGTGAAATATCATTTCCAGATGTAACCTTTCTTTTAAATTTTTATATATAAAAAATTCCTTCAGTGATGACAAGTGAATTCAAAAAAATTATTTTATTTTTTATGGGTGATTTTCAAATTTAACTTCTAAAATAGGGTTGAACCCCTTGGAAGGGCTAGGAAGGGTTTTAATTTGACCACCAGTGTTCTTCTTGCTTTGAAATTAGGGTAACCCTAAGGAATTGCTTAAAGAGGTGAAAATATCCCCCTTTTAAAACTTTCTTAATAGTACTTTTGGACTTCCTCGCTTCTCAAGTTTTAACATGTTGCAGCCATTATGTCACTTTAGTTACAACAAGAGAGTCATGCCAATTGCTCTATTTTTCATCCAACATTGTATCTTTTTAGCCACGTCAACTGGTCCACCGTTACCCACTAGCACCATCAAAAGTCCAACAAAATACATATATATGTTGACATTAAAAGTTTGATTTACAAGTTACAACTATAGTTTCATCAGTGACTTTGATCTTAAATGCTACAAGAGCATAGTACCTAGAAGTATTTAAACCATAAAGGTGTACAATAAAATACAAATTCACAAAACAACTTCCAAATGCTAATTAGCCCAATATTACTAAAATATATGCATAATAATGATCACGAAATACAAATCTAAGATTTCTTACCAAAAATACAGAGGAAGATGAGGAATGCAACACGATGGATAAATTTACCTTTGTTTGGATTAACTCCAAAAAATAAAAAGATGGTTAAACAAAGATTTATATTGGGGAATGATGAAAGGAAGAAGGTAATTTCTATTTATAATTCTTTACATTCACATTGATTATTCCAAAATTAAATTATTATGAATATAAATATTAATCAATTAAATGATTGATTATTGTGAAATTATTTTATTATGAGAACAAATATTAACTAAGGTAGTTGTTAAAATGAATCTTGAGTGCTAATATTCTCTTACCAATAAACACTTTAGAATAGTGTGACATATCCTTTCTAGTTGTAGCCTTTCATTTAAAAAATTATTTTAAAAAAAAAAAAAAATCTTTTTATAAATGATAAATGAATTCAATATTTTATTTTTATTTTTTATGGGTGATTTTCAAATTTAACTTCTAAAACAAGTTTGAGCCCTTTAAAAAGATTGGGAAAGGTGTAATTTTAATCATAGGTGCTCCTCTTAATTTGAAATTTGGCTGACCCTCAAGAATTGCTTAAAGAGGTGAAAATACGCCCTTTTAAACCTTCATTAATAGTACTTTTGGAATTCCTTGCTTCAAAAGTTTTAAGATGTTGCAACCATTATGTCACTTTAATTACATCAATATATTCAAGCCAATTTCTCTATTTTTCATATAAAAATGTTTCTTTTCAACCATGTTAATTGGTCCACTGTTTCCCACTAGCACCATCAAACGTCCAATGAAGTAGAGGAAGATATCATTGTGATAAATGGCAGTGTAACATCAAATGACTTCATTCATTTGTATTTTAAATGCCAATTCTCTATGATTTTCTCTACTCTTGCATTCCATTTTCTTGAGATTTTCCTTGCTATTACATTTTCTTGTGAAATTTTTGTCTAATGGCGAACTACTTAAGGGTGAAATTTATTTGTGAGTTCTGGTTTTGATTTTTTTTAGCATCGACAAAGAAGGATCTTCATAAAAAATCATGATGACAGTTTAAAAGGGTTGGCACCATGAGAAGAAATACATGTCAGAAGTTTATAATAGTGTTTAAACGCAGCTAGAAGCCTTTTTAATTTTCTAATACTATTACTAGTGGTTGGAAATAAATAACATTTATGATCTTTGTATTGGATGATCATCATTGTGAGTTATAAAATTTATTTTAATGGGATTCTTAGTAAATTTGTGCTTGTATGGGTTTCTTAGTTTTTTATTGTTTACATTGATTTTGATTATTTTTGTAAATAAGTTTTTTTGTAAGAGTTTTATGACTTTTCTTGGTGACAATCTTATCTAACTATCTTTCACTTCACCAACTTTGTTTTCTCTTTTCCTGTAGGTTTTCTTAGATTTTATAATTTTTTTCCTCATTTTTTGTATTATCTTTGGTTGTGTCTGCAAATGTGTTGTATTTGAATACTTCAACAAGGGTTCTGTATATATAATCTAACTATTTTCTATTTTTTTTAAATTGTGTATTTTTTCATCTCAAAAATTATAATTGGTATGTATTTTGTTTTCTCTTCTATGTAATCATAATTATCTCTTGATGTGTCTATTGTTATATTTCTTTTGATGTTTTTTTCCCTTATTTTATATATTTTATACAAATTAAATGTCAATTAAACTTAATTATAAAAAAATGTGAATTTAAAAAATAACCTTGACTATAAAAAATAGATAACAAAATTATTTCTTACAAAAATAAAAAAAATACCATGCAAAAGAAACAATGAAGAGATCCAACATAAGGATATCTAAATATACCCCTTTATTTCTTCTCTATAAGAAAAATATATATTGCTTATGACGAACACCCCATGATCTTAATAAACTAGAAAAGACACGATGTGATAAAACATGTTTTTCATTAAAACTTTATTTATTAGAAATTAATACATTATGCTTGATTAAAAAGCAACAATGTATGTGCATTGTATCTAGTTATCTCGTAAACATCTCCAATCCAATCCAATGCTTAGGATTCATGTCACTACATAACTGTTGTTATTACTTACCATCCATCACTATAAATTACAAACCAATTATTTAACAATACAACATTTCATTTTGATTGTTTCCGTAGAAACTACTTGTGTGAATTAAAGCATTTGATTATATAGGGTAATTCTATGCGTATTAACCATGCTTTATTGAAACACTTTGACAGAATAATTATGTATACAAATTTCATTCATGAATATAAAAGGAAGATAAAAGTATCATTATCAAAAGAAAATAAGATTGAATTTAGAATTTTAATAAATATAAAGTAATTAATATAAATTAGATATTAAAAGGTGAGGATAAATATGATATATTTTAATAAAGGTTATGTGTATAATTTTGTCTTGGATCTTTATTATTTTATTGTTTTTATTGTGTATTTTTTGTCTCTTATGTGTAGTTAGAGTTATCACTTGTTGTGTATGTTTATTAGTGTATTGTTTTTGATGTTTGATGTTTTTTTAAATTAAGAAGTACAAAATTTTGTGAACACCGACATTTTTCTTTGTGTTTTGGATTAAAATTGATGAGTAAGAATATATCAAAATCAAAGCATTCTTATGGTTAAGCACCCATGACTAGGAAGCATCTAAGCTATCCCGCTCCTATCTATTTAACTCTCCATATTAAATATCTCAAAAGATTTGTACCTTGTTTGATGCTATAAAACACCATCATCCTCACTAATCAAACTACAACTTTATCAATAATATTTAATGTTTAATTATCAAATAACCTTTAATAATATGTTGTGATTTAATTAAATAACACACTTTACGTTACATAAACAACATACTCTTAAGTTTATCCATGTTATTATGAAAAAATAAAATAAAAACATTAAATATAATGTAAATATTTATTCTCCATAAACTTATTCGTAAATTTTATATGTTCTTTAAAAACATTTTTATTTATTTATTATATTATCCATAAATAACACTGCCTATTAAATAACAATGTGTTTTTTTCATTTGTCATTGCAGTGAAAATGTCTACCATTGCCATATTGTTTTTGGATTTATTTTTTCCTCAAAAATTAGACAAAAATGAATTAGAATTTTTTGTTCCATAATGGGAAGCATCAAGTAGGGTGAAGATTAAAGTATTTGATTTCTGATTTAATTGGAATAACTTAAAGGGGTGTAAAAATCATCCCTTTTATTCATTCCGTGACAATCCTTTCTAACACCCTCACTTTGCAAACTATTACCATATTAGGAGAAGCACATGAACCACTCTATTTTTCATCCACCACTATATCATTTTAACCATAACAATTGGTTTATTGTGTCCATTTGATGATGTTAAAATTTTGAAGAAGTACGGAGAGGCGTCATTATGAGACATGCGATGTGACATCAAATGAATTCTTGCATTTGCATTCTGAATGTCATTTATTTGTTAATTTTTCTAATATTACATTGATTTTTCTTGTAATTTCTTTTGCTATTATACATTGCATCAAACTTTAAAATTAAAGTATTTTATTTCGATTTTTTATATATTGAAGTGAATTTTAATTATCAATTTTATTTTTTTAGTATAGTAACATAATTAAAAAATTGAATGGTTTACGGAAGTAATTCATAATGAGTTATTGAAATAGTTCACAACATGTTATTAAAGGTTCCCTAGCCTTTAGTTTGACTAAAGATACAATGTAAGGATTATAAACTATATTTGATTATGATATTTACTCATAATAAACATGACCTTTGACGTGACTAGAGTGACAATATAATGTGGCTAAAGTGACATAGTGGTGGGAAAAAAAGGAGGTTTTGCTCATAATAAACATGACCTTTGACGTGACTAGAGTGACAATATCATGTGGCTAAAGTGACATAGTGGTGGAAAAAAAAGGAGGTTAATTGGCACTTATCTCTATCTTTTTCTCTCTATGTAATCCCATGTTCCTCTCTTTCTTTGGTTTTCCTTTTATGAATGTGTTCTTGTGTTCATGGGTATATTTTCCCTCACCTCATTCATCCTTTCTTCTAGGACAGAGTCATAGTTACTACGGGTTTGATCAAGGTAGACTTGTATGGCCTACGAGTTAGCCCATTTTACTATTGTGGACCTTTTCCCCTGTCTTGGCATCTTTTTTATGTTTGGTTTTATTTGTTGGTCTTTTGCGTTTTGTTGGTCAGATTTTTAGGTGCCAATTATTCCTTAATTAAAACATGAGAAGCCTACAGATACAAATAATTGGCATTAAAAAAAAGAAACATAAAAATCACAATTAATATCTTAAGATTAAATTTCATTTCAAGCTTAGGCACACCTAAGAAGGATTAATATATGCCTAAAGGACTTGCATCACATCATTGGATCTTGTACCAAAAGAAGACCTATGTGAAATCTAGTTGCATCTCCACATATGGAGAGAAGGTTGAATTTGTACCTCAAACACATCATCTATACATTGCATGTACTACAAAGGGTATAATTCCGGCATGCAAGATATGAAGCTTACAACCCTACTTTAATGTATGTCTAACCCAGCTAATTCTCCCTTCTCTCTTGGATTGACTTCTCATTTGTGCCAAGATAGGTCAAGAAGGAAATAACAAATTTTGTAAATTTTCCTTGTGAAAGAGGAGAGTGAACATATAGGATAGAACAACATTAGAAAATGAAGCAGCCTTAAAGAGTGTAGACCCATAAAACCTAGACAATTCAGACACAATGCACAAATCTACCTAGCAATGATTCTAACTAAGATAGACTTGATGATATGTATAGCATCAAAATATTCCACCTAGGAGATTCATATTTTACACACGTGGCAAACAATCTCCACATACTAGATCTAGTTTCAAACATGATAGACTCATATATTTTTTAATAGGCATTGAGTCTATATAAAAGATCCAGATTTCACACATAGGTGATAAACAATCTACACATCCTACATCTGGGTTAAGATATCCATAAATCAATTAAGGTGTGATCATTCCACCTCATTTACTAAGATTTACATTATAATTATCATTGATAACCTACACTTGAGCTATGTCCCAAATTTAGACACTAGAGTATATCTAATTTAAGTACATTACCGCCATATTTGTTAGACATATTCATTAGTGTAATTTTTTAGCCTAATTTAATTTAAACCAAAATTAGTGTAAATAATGGCCATTCTAACTTCTTGAAGACTTATCTTAGAATAAAAAAGGATTTATTTTGTGAGGGGCTAAAATGGGAAAACTAAAAAGTTATGGAAAAATGTATGATGTGTTAGAAAAATAAGGGTGAGACAATTAAAATCTTGGGTCATGTGAAACACTTATCTATTCCTACCCAGAGGTGGGAGGAGGTTTCCATAGATTTCATCACAGGATTACCCAAGTTTGAGGGGGGAAATGTCACCATGGTCCTATGGACACACTTACCAAATATGCCCATTGTTTTGCTTTGTCACATCTATTTATAGCAAGTATAATAGCAACATATTTTATGGATACATTTCAAAGGTTACATGGGACACTGAAGATAATAGTAAGTGATCATGATCCTATATTTATCAATAATTTTTGGACTAAGTTAATCTCATGTTTGGGGATTGAATTGGCTCATAGCTTGGCATGTCATCCCTAATTTGATGGGAAAATTTGAGGTTGTAAACAAGTTTTTAGAGGGTTATTTCCATTATTTTGATTCAAATAAACAAAATAAATGGGTTTAATGGTTGCCACTAGTAGAATGGTAGTATGACACTTATTTCCATACCTCATCTAAAATGTCTCCATTTTGGCATTATATGGCTACCATCTACCTTTCATCACCACATATTTGAGGTTCCAACAAAAGGTTTGATCAATCAAAGAACATTGAACACTAAAAAGAGGTACTCTAAAGTTTTAGATAAAAATTGGCAATGGAGCAAAACTGCATGAATAAATAAGCTAACTAACACCATAATGAAAGACATTTTTATTAGTAGAGGTTCTTGATATTTCATCAGAACATGCTAAGATGAGGATAGTTGTACGATAAAGCTCACAAATCATAGAACAATTCGGATTGGTCATAGAAAATAAGAACAAATAAAACATCGGTATTCATTTTATCCCACGAATTCACACAGATTAAAAACATACCAAGAATTATAATTAGAAACAAGGCAATTGAATAAAACATAATGGAAGGGGATCGTTATTATTCATAAGATTGTGCACACAAGGAATAAAATAAGGAAAACCTATAGGTAACCATAACCAAATCTCTATATTGGTCTCTTACAATTGTGAAACTATTTCTTCTTACAATCAAATGATATAATAGACTTTTATAAGCCTTTAACTCTTTGACTTCTAATCAAACTTGGCACCAAGAGAAGACTCTTCATCTTTCAGCTTATTACAACTTTTGTAAATGAGATATAAGACAAATTACAATATAAAAAAGATAATATGATTGCATTTCACACACATGGCACATACATATAATCTATGATTTTATAGTTGTATTCTCCTACCAATACTTTCCTAGACTTAAAATTATTATCTCATCTCGATACAATGTTGCAAGAGACTTTGCACTTGGTACACCTATAAGAGCTATCTAAAATTGGGTAGACTCAATATGAGTCACAATAATCTCTTAAAGTGTAATTTTTAATTTTCACCCCTTACGCACTAGTTAGCCACCATTATAGGTTTTCAACTAAGTAGCATACTAGTCTACCACCCTTTATGAGTTTTTAATAGACTAAGCTAACCAAGTGCCCATCCTTTATGGATTTTCAACCAATCTAGACCCACTTATCATGTTGAACCATCCCATAGCAAAATTTGAGAAACATACTTTAAAATTTAGTACCGCACAACAACTAATTGGAAGCTGGAGTGGGCATTAGTGAAGTCGGTGATGAAATTATCTATTAACTCTACGTAACTTTGCATTGTGCGATCTATGGTTGTAATTCAATTGAAGGAATGAATGCTAGAGTATTGACGATTGGTACAATTAAATTGTCTAAAGGATACAGATCTATCTTGTATGCGTTCCAATCTAGTATGTGTTCTTGGACCATTCATATCAATGTACGAAGTGGGGTTTGAGTGGCCATCAATTGTTTGATGTCATCATCATATGTGATGAAAATGGAGGCTTTGGAATGTATAACCCTTGTCTGTAACTCTTGGATTAGTTCCTCTAACTTGTCTATGTATCATTGACCCTGAACTCCTACGAATGCATTCCTTGTGACCTGACTCTACCAATCCTATAATTATTCTTTAATAATGTCCCTTGCCTTTATGGATGCATAAAATGCAACATCCATTTTAACCATAGTATCGATATGGCTTGTCATTATTGCTTTGATAATGGCTATCTTAACAAAATCCGCACCAAAATTGCTCCATGTTATGTCCAATTGTTACTTCAAGTCAAGCAGTTTTCTAGATATGTGATTTTCTTGCATCATAGTGATATCCACATGAGTATTATTCGAATTAATTTTCACATTAAATGAATTTAAATATGTATGGGAAAGTAAAAATTAAATAGTAAGGTTGATATTTACCGTGAGATAAATAGTAACAAGTTGTTAGTAAATTAGTATTTACTATTGTTATTAAGTGTATAATTAATATGGTAATATTGCATTAGTTAGAATATTGGATTGTTGAAATATATTATTAGTTGTTATAAAACATTGGAGATATTAGAGAAAACATTATTCCTATATATATGTTTGTAATATGTTCGAATGTATTAATCAGAGAATTCAGAATAGAAGAACATATTATTATTGTATAAATTAAATTATTTGTTTGGCTCTTTCACTGTGTAAACTCCGGCAATTTACAACAGTGGTATTAGAGCAGTTATGGGTATTTGAGAGCCTATGAGGGGTAGTTTTTTTGTGTTTCACTTCAGGAATGAGACAGTAATATTATATTGAGAAAATCTGATCAGAAAGACTATGCAGTAAATCTATTTAGATTTCTGTTGGATAATTGTTCCACGAAGCTCTCAGAATTAGATCGGCGATGAGGTGTTGACCTGTGATTTATTCAATATTGAATACGTCATTTTGATTTTTTATTCTGGCAATTGCAAATCAGTTTCATCCTTTGCAATCTGAGAGTATTTCAAATTTGAGATTCTACTAAAGTTTTATTCGGTGGCCATCAGGATTTAGATCAACCACAGCTCACCAGAACTCTAGTGATCAGTTCTCATTCAAAAATTGTGCGCCTCGGTCATCTACAGGCCATTATTCCAACGTTTCACATGTATTAATTTAACACTATTATCAACTTACAGATCTGATTATGGAGTGCAATTGTGAAAAAAGACATTTTAATCTATCAAGTTTGCATCATGTTGCTGGTTTTGTTTGATGGCTTAGATGCACCATCAAAAACACTATATCACACTATCCGAGTGTAGATTTCTGAACTGCTCACTGTCGAGCCACACATTTGGAGTTTAATACATCCTGCCATCGACTTGAGGCTCATCTACAAACCGAACAACTCATCCTATTGTAAATGACTTGTTTATATCCTGTTGTAAACATTACCAGCCCTCAGATTGAAGGATACATGCATCAGTGAAGAAGGAAATAATTCTCTTGGGCACCAACTCATCGCTAGCCCACTGATCTGCATTGAGGCCCGTGCATGCTAATCATAAAGTGATTTTGTATTGTTTATGTTTATAGTTTGGTCGATATCTTTAATGTCAAGTCGTTCCAAGTATTAAAGTTGCCTAGTGTTAATTCTTGTATGATCAAGTAGTTATAATGTTTTATTAAAATGGGTCTCAATATCCATGTGTTAAGAGTCTTTCTTTATGTCAAAAAATTTGTCAATTCATTATGGTTAAAGCCATTTTTTTTTAAAAGTATTTCATTAGTTTTTAGTAAAGTTTATTTTTGTGTGTCATTTATAAGTTTGTGTATTAAAAAGTTTTGTAAATTTGTATTGTCATCAAAAATTAAAGTCTTAATGTCTATCGTCAAAAGTATAGTGTTGTATAAAAAGTTTTTATGTCATTGTTCAAATTTTAAAAATAAAAAAAATTGCCTTACGAATGTATTTTCAAGTGTACTCGACATTCGATGAGCATGTCAGTATTATGGGGGGACTCCATTTTAGTCAAAACAACATGCAACTAAGCTTCATCAAAATATTCGCTAAGTGAGCAGCTTTATAAACTGGAGGTTAGAGGATACACAGAGGAAGAAAGTCTTTCAACAACCTCTTGTCAGTCACCAATGACGGGACCACATCAATGTTTTGGTGATGAGTGTGGTGTGTATTTCATTTTAGCACGCTGTGGATTTTAGTTTTTTTAGTGTGGTGTGGTAGTTACTGTTATTTTCAATTGTGTGAAAAATAAGAACAATTAAACCTAGTCACTTGCAATATTCCCATGTAACCCTTTTGTATATTTACATTGGAGAATATTGATCTAAAAAAGCAATGTAGCAATCATGATGTAAGGTTAGTGGTTAACTTGTGAAAACTATGTTGTAAGATTAGTGGTGAACCTAAAAAAACCATTATGTAAGGTTAGTGGTGAACTTGAGCAAACCATTTTGTAAGGTTATTGGTGAACCTGTGAAACCCATTTTGGAAGGTTATTGGTAAACTTAGAAACCAATTGCAAATAAGTGTGAAGGAAGAGATGTGCGATGGCACATGTATGTAGATCATGAGCACATAAAGGTGGAGCATGCTACAATCAGAAATAGAGATATATTGTACCATATAAAAACTATGGGAGGAATGTTAGGGTTAGTTTTCACATTGAGTGAATTTAGGTATTTACGGGAAGGTAAAAAGTAAATAGTAAGGTTGATATTTATCGTGAGATAAATGTAAAAAGTTGTTAGTAAATTAGTATTTACTATTGCTATTAACCATATAGTTAATACGGTAATATTGCATTAGTTACAATATTAGATTATTGAGATATATTGTTATTTGTTATAACAATATATTGTAATAGGTTTGGAGGTTTTATAAGTGAGAGAATATTGGAGATGTTATTGAAAACATTATTCCTATATATATGTTTGTAATATGTTCGAATGTATTAATCAGAGAATTTAGAATAGAACATATTATTATTGTATGAATTAAAATATTTATTCAGCTCTTTCACTGTGTAAACCCCTACAATTTATGATGGGTATGGTATTCCTCTAGCATTTTCATAATGGTTTGTGTCTCATTTTTGATAGTTTTCCTCTGATAGTGAAGCTGTAATATTTTATGAGTTGTGCACCACTCCTAAGTGAGTTGAGTAAAGAGGGTTGTTAACCTGCACTTATCTGACATAACTTGGTCACTAATGACTCAAGTAACTAAAGTCAAACAGTTATTTGTGATTATTTTATTGGCCTCTTGCAGTTGGTTTTAGAGTTCTATGTTTTAAGATCTGGCTTGGTCTACCTCTTATTCAAGTGATGCAACTTTCTACGTAATAAACTCCTGAAATATTATTGCTCCCTCTAATTTCTTTGATAGTGGCAATCTGAAAAGATCCAAATATGTTTCCTACATAGTTGAACCCTAGTCAAAGCTCATGTTGATGTCATCGTAGTTGTTATTGGCATTGGTGCGATTAGGAGGGAAAATGTTATGCACCTTATTGACATAGTTGGAACATCTCAAACCAAACTCCTCAAAATGGTATCGAATATTGAAGATCACTTTGATCCTTTGCTTCTATTTTGGCCTGCTACATTGTAATTCCTTGCTCTTGATCTTGGTCCTGCTCTTAGTCTTTCTCTTTCTCTTCTTATTGTGCTTCATCCTCCTTAGCTTCCTTATTCTTCTTGTGTTCTTTTTGCTCTGATTGATGTTTCACAGTAGCCTCTTATTCTCTTATGGCATTTTCCTTCTCATTCTCTACTTGTTCTTGTTCTTATTTTTCCTTCCTTTGTCTATTGACTTTTGCTTCCTCTTCTTTGTTACGTTACTTTATTGCTTCTTCGTCTTTCTACTTCCTTACAATTTCATCCTATCTCTTCTTCTTAGCAACCTCTTCGTCTTGTGCTTTATTTTTTTTCTCTTTATCTTCATAATCATCCTTCTTCCTCTACATTTTAGATTATGCTTTTTTCTTCTCTTGTTCTTCCTCTTTGAATTTCTTCTTATGTTCATCCTCTTCCTTCTTTTTCTTGACTATGACCTCCTCCTCTTTATTTTTTTCATCATCTTCCTTGTTATTTTACATTGATTATGACTTAGATTCCTTGGATGCATCCTCAGCCTCTTTCTATGTTTGTTCATCCTCCGTAACTTTCTTTCTTAGAGCCCCTACATCATCAACCCATTTCTTTTCCTCAACTTCTTCAACCTGTTGTTTTGCTTGGGTCGCATGTTTTTACCATTATTCTTCTTATTGGAATTGAGCCTCCTCTTTCTTCTATCTCTTTTGGTGCTTACATACTCTACTTTATATGACCCTTTGTGTTTCTTCCCATGTAGCTTATTATTCTTTAGTAGTTGGTTAGTCCATCATTGGCTCTCAATGTCTGGGATTGGCTCTTCCTCTGATGAATAAACTGTTGCTTACTAAAATGTGTCCTTAAAAACATATGCCTTCTTCTTCCCAAGGGTAACCAATTTTCACTTAGCTATCTATGATGTCTCTACTGGAGGGTGTTGTTCCTCTTGCACTGGATGTTGATCTAATGTAACTTAGCTACTTTCTTTTGGTTGTAAAATCCTTTGCTTTCTTTGTGATGGTAGGAGATAACCATGGCTTCTGGTTCATTCTTATCTGATAGATTAGGGATTTAGGGGAACTTTCTGGTAATGGTGCCAATGGTTTTGGTCAAGTGGGACTTGCAGGCTGATTGCTTTAAAAAAAATTAGATTGTGATATTTTTGTGCTTTACTTCTTATACCTTTGTATCAACTTCAATGGATGGAGGACAAGTTGAAAGATCAACCCATAAGTACATAGGTACCTAATTTTGCACTTATATCATACACACTGATTTTCAAAAGAAAAAATCTTTTTTTCTTCCATTTCGTACAAATATCCAGCCATGTCTTCATGCATGATTTGATATACTTATTGCTCATTTATCCTCATCATCAAAAAATCGTAGCTATAGAGAGGATTACATAACATGGTTAGTCAAGCATTAGTCTAATAAATCAAAGGAAGAATGCATAATAACAAACTGAATTAAGCCTATCTATTCATCTAAGTACTACAAAGGATAACAAGAAACAAATGAAAGAAAGCAACATCATATCACCTTCTCAAATGGATTCACCATACCAATGTGGATCAAAATCATATTCTCCCTTGATCAAGATATCTTGTCTTCAACAACAATGGTGGCCAACTCCTCCAATGTCTCAAGAACTCTTTGTAAAACCTAGGCTCATGATTTGAAATCACTAAACTAGCCTATCAATGAAGCTTGAAACTAAAATCAATGGTCAAATATAAAGGATTGTGGAGAAATTTCAACATAATAACTTTGCACAAATCAAGCTTAAAAATGATGTCCATGTCCTCTTTATTTATAGATTTTTGATATTGATCAAAATCAACCTGAACCATCCATCTCAAGATTGAGATGTGTGGCTAAAGATTAATTCAATTATGTAATTAAAAATCCATAAATAGGCTCATAAATATTTTGGATAGAGGAGAATGTAAGAGGTATTGAGGGTCATAATGAGGCATGGGAGACCCATAATCTTGAAACTTATGGCATTTATGGCCTAGAGATGTCTTCCCAAGAAATGATGTCACTAGGTGATGCAGTTAATAGAAATAAATTTCTAAAAATAAATATTCAATAAATCTCATGGAAAATCCACTTAAGCTCTTGATTTGGATCAATTAGCCTTAAACAAGGTTAATCAACATTTGTGCAACTATTTGGAAATTGGCCCTCAATTAATCAAAATGGTCAGAAAGCCATATTATTGGGTCATAATTTGATTGGAGAAGAATTGGAAGGTGATGTTAGATGCGTTGGATCCACCATCCCATTTAGGATGTTTTCAACACAATAACAAGGGCACATGTCTCATTCAAGATATTTGATAGAAAAAATCAATCCAAGACATCTAGGTGCAAAATTAGAATTCTGACTTGAAATGATCTGATAAAAGTTAGTTGGCTCATAAAATGCATTGCCCCATTTAGGGATACTTTGACCTAAATTGGCACTTTTAAATTACAAGTTTGAATCATTTAGGGTGTTTTATGGATTTTAGCCTAAAATGTGCATTTGAGTACAATTCGAGTAAGATTGACAATTTCAACGCAAATGGTGTTAGGAATTGGATGTCTACAGTAGCTAGCCACAACCCTTGATATATGTGGGTCATCTAGCCAAGTCAAATTTCTTCATGTTTTTCTCTACTATGGGGGAGTAGAATGTCTTTCTACTGGATCTTTTCTCTTCCCTATATATGGTTACAATGAACTAGCCTCCAATAACTGTGAAGTCAAAACTAGTGCACTTATCAGTATCATTTATAGTGGTGTTTTTATTCTTTCTACAAAATCTTTCTACCTTTCAACTTTGGCCTTCACTATTTTCATATCAATAAAATATGGAAGAGGAGGAAAAGGTGACATTGGCAATTCATGGATCCTGATGGAAATCCACTTTTGTAACTTGGTCACTGATGCATGTTGTCCTAGATATTGCATTACATCTTGTGGGATTCTTAGGTGCAAGGCTATCATCTCTAGGATTTCCATCCACCATTGGTTGAACTTATTCTGATGCATGAAATACCAACTTTCCTTGGTTCAAATGAGGTTTTGGAATGCAAGTTAGTATTTGATGTCATGATGAACCCCCCCCCTCTGGTAATTTCTAATACATGAACATCAATATTCATTTTATCTTATGAATTCACATGGATTAAAAACATAACACGAATTATAATTAGAAACAAGGAAATTGAATAAAACATAATGGAAGGGGATCATGATTATTCACAAGATTGTCCACACAAGAAATAAAATAAGGAAAATGTATAGGTAACCATAACCAAATCTCTATATTGATCTCTTACGATTGTAAATCTCTTTCTTCTTACAATCAGATGATATAAATAGACTTTTACAAGCCTTTGACTCTTTGACTTCTAATCAAACTTGGCACCAAGAGAAGAATCTTCATCTTCCAACCTATTACAACATCCATAAATGAGTTACAAGATAAATTAGAATATATAAAAGATAATATGAGTGCATTTAGCACACATGTAACATACATATAATCTATGATTTTATAGTCGTATTCTCCTAGAAATATTTTGTTGGACTTAAAATTATTGTCTTGTCTTGAGATAATGTTGTAAGAGATTTTACACTTGGTATACCTATAGTAGCTATATGAAATTGGGTAGACTCAACATGAGTCATAGTAATCTCTTAAGGTGTCATTTCTAATTTTCACCCCTTACACACTACTTAATTTCCTTTACAAGTTTTCAACTAAGTAGTATACTAGTCTACCACCCTTTATGGGTTTTCAATAGACTATGCTAACCAGGTTGCCACCCTTTATGGATTTTCAACTAAGCTAGCCCCACTTATCATGTTGAACCATCTCATAACAAAATTTGAGAAACATACTTCAAAATTTAGTACTTCACAACAACTAATTGGAAGATGGAGGAGGAATTAGTGAAGCTGGTGATGAAATTGTTTATTGACTCTGCATAACTTTGCATTATGTGATCTAGAGTTATAACTCAACCAAAGGAATGAATGTTAGAGTATTCATGATTGGTGTAATTGAACTTTACAAAGGATCCAGATCTATCTTATATGCATTCTAATCTAGTATGTGTTCTTGGACCAATCATATCAATGTGTGAAGTAGGGTTTGAGTGGCCATCGATTATATGATGTCATCATCATCTATGATGAAAATGGAGAGTTTGACATTTATAACCCTTGTATGTAACTCTTATATTAGTTCCTCTAACTTATCCACGTATCATTGAGCCTGAACTCCTATGAATGTGTTCCTTGTGACCTAACTCTATTAATCCTACAATTGTTCCTTAACAACATCCCTTGCCTTTATAGATGCACAAAGTGCAACATTCATTTAGACCTTAGTAGCTATATGACTTGTCATTTTTGCTTTGGTAGTGGATACCTTAACCAAATCCACACCATAATTATTCCATACTATGTCCAATTATTGCTTCAAGTCAAACAGGTTTTTGGCTATGTGATTTTCTTGCACCACAATGATATCCACATGGCTCTAGTATTCCTCCAACATATCCATAATGGTTTGTGTCTTAGTTTTGATAGCTTTCCCCTGATAGTGAAGTTATAATATTTTATGAGTTGTGTACCACTCTTAAGTGGGTTGAGTAATGAGGTTGTTAACCTGCACCTATCTGACATAACTTGGTCACCAATGACTCAAATAACTAGAGTTGGATAGTTATCTATGATTATTTTATTGGCTTATTATATTTGGTTTCATAGCTCTAAGTTGTAATATCTAGCTTGGCCTACCTATTATTCAAGTGATGCATCATTTTGCATAATAGACTTTTAAAATGTTATTACTCCCTCTAGTTGCTTTGACAGTGGCAAGTTGAAAACATCCAAACATGATTCCTACATAGTTGAACCCTAGTCAAAGCTAATGTTGATGTCACCATAGTTATTCTTGGCATTAGTGTGACTGGGAGGGAAAATGTTATGCACCTTGTTGACATAGCTAGAACATATCAGAGCTAAACTCCTCCCAGTGGCATTGAATATTGAAGATCACTTTGAGCCTCTGCTTCTATTATTATCTTCTACTCTACGATTCCTTACTCTTACTCTTGATCTTTCTCCTTCTCTTTCTCTTCTTGTTATGATTCATCCTCGTTAGCTTCCTACTTCTTCTTGTGTTCTTATTTATTTAAATTTTGTTTCACAGCATCGTCTTATTCTCTTATGGCCTTCTCATTCTCTGCTTGTTCTTGTTCTTAGTTTTCCCTTCTTTATTTATTAACTTTTGCTTCCTTTTCTTTGTTACACTACTCTATTACTCCTGCTTCTTTCTACTTCATTAAAAATTTATCTTGTTTCATCTTCTCAACAACCTCGTCTTCTTGTGCTTTATTCTTTTTATCTTCCTCTTCATCATCATCCTTATTCCTCTGCATTTTAGCTTTTGCTTCTTTTTTCTTTTATTCTCCTTCTTCTACTTTATTCTTATGTTCATCCTCTTCCTTATTTTTCTTGACTATGACCTCCTCTTTATTTTTCTTTTCATCCTCTTCCTTGTTCTTCTATGTTGATTATGACTCATATTTCTTGGCTGCATTTTTAGCCTCTTTCTGTGTTTTTTCATCTTTCATAGCTTTCTTACATAGAGCCTCTACATCATCAGCCCATTTTTTGGCCTTAAATTCTTCAGCCTATTTTTTTATTGAGTCACCCATTTTTACCATTCTTTTTCTTATTGGCATTGAGCCTCCTCTTTCTCCTATCTCTTTTGGTCCTTGTACACTCTTTTTTATATAACCCTTTGTGTTTCTTCCCATGTAGCTTGTTTTTTAGTAGATGGTTGGTCCGTTTTTGGCTCCTCAACGTCTGGGATTGGTTCTTCCTCTAAAAAATGAAGTATTACTTCCTAAAATGTGTCCTTAGAAACATATGCCTTCTTCTTCCCAAGGGTAACCAATTTTCACTTGGCTAGCTACGATGTCTATGTTGGAGGGTGTCGTTCCTCTTGCATTGGTTGTTGATATAATGTAACTTGTGTAAGTTACTCTCCTTTGATTGTAAAATCCCTTGATTATTGTGTGATGGTAGGAGATAGACATGGCTTCTTGTGCATTCTTATCTGATAGATTAGGGCTTCAGGTGAACTTTTTGGTAATGGTGCCAATGGTTCTATTTAGGTAGAACTTACAGGTTAATTGCCTTCAAAAGTTTTGATTGTGATCTTTGTGTGCTCTACTTCTTATCCCACTGTATCGATAACAATGGATGGAGAATAACTCAAAATATCAACCCATAAGTTCATAGGTACCTAATTTCACACTTGTGTGTCATAAAAAATGATTTCCAAAAGAAAAATTCTTGTTCTTCTTCCATTTTGTATAAATCTCTAGCCATGTCTTCATGCATGATTTGATAGACTTATTGCTCATTTATCCCCATCATCAGCAAATCACAGCTAGACACAATCCTTGATATATGTGGGTCATCCAACCAAGTCAAAATACTTCATGTTTTTATCCTCTATAGGGGAGGAGAATGTTTTTCTATTGGAGATTTTCTCTTCCCTATATATGGCTATGATGAAATAGCGTCTAGTGACCGTGAATTCAAAATTGGTGCACTTGTCAGTATTGTTTATAGCAGTGTTTATATTCTTTCTACAAAAGCTTTATACCTTTTGACTTCAGCCTTCACTATTTTCATATCAAGTAAATATGGAAGAGGAGGAAAAGGTGACCTTGGTAGTTCATGGACCCTGATGGCAATCCCCTTTTTTAACTTGGTTACTGTTGCCTATTGTCCTAGATATTGCATTACATCTAGTGGGATTCTTAGGTGTGAGGCTATCATATCCAGGCTTTTCATCCACCATTGGTTGAACTCATCTTGATGCATGAAATACCAACTTTCCTTGGTCCATATGAGGTTTTGGATTACAGGCCAATAGTTGATGTCAGGATAAACCTCCCCCTATGGCAATTTCTACTATGTGAAACATAGTAGAAGTGTCAAAAATTGATACTAAAATGTTTAGTGTGTAGATGCTAAGAATTTATCAATATTTGTGATTAACGCTATGATGAATAATTATAGACAATTGAATTCTTCTTCAATATGAATCATTTGATATGTGATGTTGATAATAACTTTAGTAGCTTGTTTCACAACCTAAGTCATTTGCCAAAATATGTGGGTGATGTATTTTATCAAAATCCTCACTAGCTCATCTTGGATGTCTTCAAATAGTATGCCCCTTGAACCTCAAGCATATGTATCTCTAACTCCTTACATAATTATAGGGGATTTTGACTTGTATGGTGTAAAGGGCTTCCCTCTTTTTGACAACCCAGTTTCCCTTGTTATCATTTGTGTTGATGATGTTGGCGATGTCTTATGATAAGTAGATCTTGCCATCATTGTGATTTAGGCAACAATTTGAGGTGAACATTCGGTGACAGTTAATTCCTCAAATTTGGTATTGTTTTCATTGTGTATTGTCCTCGAGTGATTATGTCCTCGAGCGTTGTATTGTTTTAATGTTGGGACGTATGTCCTTGAGCATTGTATTGTTTTAATGTTGGGACGTTAAATTGTCACCTGTTAATTCCTCAAGCCACGCAATCTCCTGAGGTGGTCTTCAAAAATATGTATAAATGCATTGTAACCCGAAAGGGGAAGGCAGACATCTCTTCTCAAAGATAAGCGTATGTTTTGTTAAGTAATACGACGTCTCTTCTTAGAGAATCTATTGTTATTGTGTTATTTTTGTGCTATTGAAATATTTGTCAACTAGAACTTTTGAGTTTTGGATCAGTGGTGTCAGACCAATTTGTCTTGAGAGTGTATGTTCTCGAGGATGAGGTTAGGATACAGGAAACTTGGGTGGGAAGTGATAGAGCTTCCAAATGCTCCACCTGTGTGCCCCAAATGACCTCAAATGGTAGACAACACTGAGACATCCAATCCTTTCAAGGAAATGGTGAATGAAGCCCTACAGCAGCAACAAGCACAGATGCTCCAACAATTTGCTCAAATTCTTCAAACACTTTCAATGGGAAATTTTGGCTCTGCGGCTACACATCTGGGCTCCTCATCGAGGGAGCTTCCTTTTAGTGCCCCAACACCCTTTAAGGTTTAGGTAAATTTTGATATTCCCACATTTGAAGGCAAAATCAATGTTGATGTAGTGGAAAATTGGTTGGATCAACTGTCATCCTAATTCTCTGTAAATAATTTCACCGATGGAGAAAAGATCACTTTTGCTCTTTTGAAATCATCATTTCTCATGAAAAACTGGTGGGAAGTGTACAAAAAGAGGTTCAGTACGGATATCATTAGCCTTGGGGTGGAACCCACCTGGGATGATTTTATGGAAGCAGTAAAAGAAGAATATTATCCCCTCAATGCGTATGATGATCTGTACATACAGTGGCAACAACTTTTCCAAGGCAAGGACCAATCTGTGCAAGATTACATAGACACTTTTCATTCTTTATCTGCAAGACTGGGCATTGAAGCAAGTGAGAAACATAAAACTCTCAAATATCATGGTGGACTACAATGGTACATCTAGGGGGAAATGGAACTCTTCAATTTGGAAACCCTCAGTGAGGCATATAAATTTGTAGTGAAGATTGAATAGAAGCATGGTAGGAATAATACGAAGAGTCAACCTTCAAAATGGAAAAGTGACAAGGAAGGTCAAACATGAGGCCAAAATTAGAAGCAAAAGGAGTTTCAAGATAAGAAATCCCAAAAGGGGAAGGCTGAAAAATGGTGTGATTTCCACAAAACTGGAACTCACTCCAAAGAAGAATGTCGAGCCATCAAGTCACTACTCTCTGAGTCACAATACTTGATGTCTACTACTCTGCCTCATACACAAACTATAGTCAAAGAGGATGAAGAAGAAATTGTAGATGTTGAGCCCAACACCATCATCGCTTTGTCATAGACCTGTGAGGAAAGACTAGATGACAAAGAAAGATTGTTTCACTCTAAATTATGGGTAAAAGGTAAGCCTCTGCATTTCATTCTTGATAGCGGGAGTCAAAAGAATTTAATCTTGGCTAAAGTTGTGAAAAGTCTAGGTCTATCCATGAAGCCTCATCCAAAGCCATATAGTATTGGGTGGTTGAGCCCAAGGAGAGACCTTTGTGTCACCCATCAGTGTCTTCTTTCATATGCTATAAAACCATTCCAGGATGAAGTCTTGTGTGATGTGGTCAATCTAGACATTTTTGATGTCCTCCTTGGTCAAATGTTCATGTATGAGTGACATGGCATCTATGAATCCCAAACCCAAAGGATCACCCTCACTCTTGGAACACGGTGCTATAGGGTACCAGAGGTACCACCTCCCACATATGTTTCCATGATTAGTGTTAAGCAATGCAAGAGATTGGTGGAGAAGACAAAGCAATTTGTTCTCATGATGGTCAAACCACAGAGATGCAATGCAAGAGATTGGTGGAGAAGACAAAGCAATTTGTTCTCATGATGGTCAAACCACAGAGATCTAAGGAGGCCAATGTTGCGGTCCTAACTACACAATCAACACAACAACAAAAGCAGATAGGATGAATCACAGGTGAATATGATGACTTATTCAAGTCACCCACAGGAATTCCACTACATTGCCAGGTAAAACATGCTATCAATTTAATCCCAAGATCACCTTTGCCTAACAGTCTTGTGTATCACAGATCAGTTTTGGAGAATGATGAGATAAAAAGATAGATTCAATAATTGATCAAAATGGGTCACATCAGGCCAAGATCTTCACCTTGAGGTAGCCCAATCATCTTGGCACTGAAGAAAGATGGAACATGGAGGCTTTGCATTGACTATCGAGCCCTAAATAAAATCTATGTGAGGAATCGCTACCCTCTCCCCATAATCAATGACCTGTTGGACCAACTCCGTGGTATGAAATTCTTCACCAAAATTGATCTCAAATTTGGTTATCACCAAATTCCCATCAATCCCATTGATGTCTAGAAAATTGCATTCAAATCTAAGGAGGGGCTCTTTGAATGGTTGGTTATGCCTTTTGGCCTAACTAACACACCTACAACCTTCATGAGGATGATGGATGACATCCTATGAGCCTTCACCAACTCATTCATGGTTGTCTACTTAGATGACATTCTCATCTATAGCAAAACATGGGAAGAACATTTGCAACATGTCCATAAGGTGCTTCAAACTCTTTGGGAGCACAAGTTGTATGCAAATCTTGACAAATACACATTCAAAATGACAACAATTCAGTACCTCAGGTACATTATGAATGAGGAAGGGGTCCACGTCGATCTAGTAAAGATTTAGGTTATTTGAGAATGGCCCACACCAAGGACCCTCACAGAGCTTTGCAACTTTTTGGGCCTTGCAAATTTCTACCGCAGGTTTGTTCTTGGATTTTCACATGTTGCTTGGTCACTAACCCAAGTGACTAAAGGAGGAACTAAAGCTACATTTCAATGGTGTGAAATATAGCAAAGGGCATTTGAGAATTTAAATAATAGACTCTGCTTAGCCCCTGTTCTTGCCTTGCCAAATTTGCATCAACCGTTTGAGTTGATGATAGATGCATCTGAATATGCCATGGGAGCTATCATCATGCAACATGGCCATCTTGTTGCATACCACAGTGAAACTTTCACTGATACAATCAGGAAATATCCAACATATGATAAGGACATCTATGCCATTGTATAAGCCTACAAACACTAGAAACACTACATCTTTGGGAAAGAGACAGTCATCCATACTGACCATAGACCATTGGAATTCATCTAGACACAAAGAAAACTATGAAATGAGAGGCACCAAAAGTGGGCCACATATATTCAATAATTCCACCTGATAATCAAACACAAAAAGGGGAGCTCAAATACAGCTGCAAATTGCCTAAGCCGCCCACCAATTACTACACTCACAATAGTGGTTGACCTGTGCGGACATGAGACTGCCACTTGGGGTGCTCTATATGAAGCAGATCCTACCTTTGTTGACACATATCAAGTGCTCCAAAAAGGTGAAAATGTTTTTGACTTCTATTTGTAAGATAATGTCCTCTACCATATGGGGCACATCTATGTTCCTATTGCACAGCAACAAAAGATGATATGGGAAGCACACTTCAGTAGGACAGCTGGCCACTTTGGTATCAAAAAAACATTGGCAGTTCTTCAAAAACACTTCTATTGGCCCCATATGTGCAAAGATGTGGAAATATGTCTCAAATCTTGCACCCCATGTGCAATCACCAAGCCAAAAAATAAGAAGCAAGGATTGTACACGCCATTGCCAGAACCAACCAAGCCTTGGGAATCCGTCTCAATGGATTTTCTCTCAAGTTTGCCCACTTCCAAACATGGCAAGGACTGTATTTTTGTGGTAGTTGATCATTTTTCAAAAATGGATATTATGCTTGCTTGTAAGAAAAATATGTCTACTGAGGAAATTGCTCAACTATATTTTAGTCATGTATGGCTCCATTTTGGTCGCCCCAAGTCCATTGTCTCAAATCGAGATAGCAGGCTCCTGAGCATCTTCTGGTCCACTCTATGGAAGATGATAGATACTAAGATGATGAAGCCCACAGCCTTCCATCCACAGAATGATGGTCAGACCGAGGTGGTAAACCACTTGATTGTTCACATGATTTGGATATATCACTCTAAACATCCACGCACATGGGAAGAGGGACTTTTGTTCATCCAAAATAGATACAATATAGCACTGTATAGCTCAACCAAGCATAATCCATTCCAAGTATGCTTTGGGTTCCAACCCATGGCACCAATTGATATAGTTGTTCCATTCTCCACCATGAAATACATAGCTCATGGAAGCTCTGAGGTAGCAAAAGTAACCAAGTTTATTGAACACATGCAGCATATCCAGCAACAAGTTCATGACATCCTGGAGAAGATGAATCAAAAGTATAAGCTATGCCATGACAAACATAGGATTGCACACCATTTTTTTGTGGGTGACAAGGTTTGGTTATGGCTTCAGAAGGAATGGCTTGCTGGCCCACACAGAAAGATTCGGCCTCTGCGATATGGTCCATACACCATCACCAGAAAAGTTGCAAAAAATGCTTCTGAGTTGAACCTACCAGCCTACCTTGGTCTGCATCCAATATTCAATGTGGAGCTCCTCAAACCATATCACCCACCTCTATTAGACACTTCAGTTGTGGCAGAACAACTAGATATTAATGAGCTTGATCCACAGAGTTTTGCTCTAGTAGAAGAAGATCAGATTGTGGATACTTAGATGAAGACAACAAGAGGATGCTCTATTCCATTGTATCGAGTGGTCAAAAGAGGCCAACTTAGCCACCACGGTGAGTGGCTCACAGAGAATCAAATCAAGACACAGCTACCCCACCTGATGGGGAATCTTGACGCAATGGGGACCATTACTTTTCAAGGAGGGAGGAATGATTCGGGCAACAATTCAAGGTGACCATTCA
Source organism: Torreya grandis (assembly GCA_037957365.1). Lineage (NCBI taxonomy): Eukaryota > Viridiplantae > Streptophyta > Pinopsida > Cupressales > Taxaceae > Torreya > Torreya grandis. The sequence goes on along the minus strand of JARHVA010003332.1, from coordinate 1,620,926 downwards.
GTGATAGTTAATTCCTCAAATTTTGTATTATTTTCATTATGTATTATCCTCAATCAATTATGTCCTCGAGCGTTGTATTGTTTTAATGCTGAGACGTATGTCCTCGAGCGTTGTATTGTTTTAATGTGAGCGTTGTATTGTTTTAATGTTGGGACGTTAAATTATCACCTATTAATTCCTTGAGCCACACAATCTCATGAGGTGGTCTTGAAAAATATGTATAAATGCATTGTAACCCGAAAGGGGAAGGCAAACATCTCTTCTCAGAGATAAGCGTATGTTTTGTTAAGTAATACGACGTCTCTTCTCAGAGAATCCATTGTTATTGTGTTATTTATGTGCTATTGAAATATTTGTCAACTAGAACTTTTGAGTTTTGGATCACATTGTAATGGCCCAAGAATGTCTGCATGATTTCATCTAACTACTAAATGTAGGCAATCAAATCAGTCACTCTACATCTGTGCCATGAAATCTATATGGCTTTGTTATAGCTAGAGGTTAGATTTCTTGCATGGTGTTTGAAATAAATATTTTTTGTTCAATGGCTTCAATGAATTTGAATGCATCTTGATCTAGGAACTTGGTTTATTGTCAAGCAAGACCAATGCCCATGTCTTCCTTATACATGATTGAAAGAGGATTGATCATTTGAGATCAGTCCATGATGATCATGCACACTATGTGAATCTGCTTATTTCAATGGCACTGATATAGACTTTTGCTCATGGTTCTTAGTTAATTGGAAGATCAATGGAAATTCAGAAGCTCTATGTGCACAAGTATATAATCATCCAATTTGATAATCTTTGCCTTATTTTTATATTTTGGCACACCCTTCCACATTTCCCTACATTGAATGTGCCTCAATATTGGTGATTCTTGAATTTACTCATTTTGAATATCAAAAATCATTTTAGATGATGTGGTGATCCTGCTTAGTTGTCTAGTTACTTTATGGCTATTGGATGAATGAATGTGACATGCCCCCATATCTTTCCCTTGTCGTTCTTGATTATCCATGCCATGATTTTGACCCAGAATCTATTTTGAGGATATCAATCAATCTTTTCACTTGTTTTGCCATCAACAGTTTAATGGTCGTTATCTATACTAGTTCATGTTGCTTCTACATTTCCTAGACTTAATCATTGGTGTATCCCTTTGCCTCTTTGATGAGGTGTTCATGTGTCACTATTTGATTTTGTGGATACATGATATGTGACCTTCTTGTTGGTTCTATTAGTATGCAACTTTAAGAGATCACACTCTATCCTACACACACAACATATAGAAAATAAACACACCAAAACAAAACATTACAAAAAAATAAACCTAAACTAAACGGTGTTACTCAACACCCACTCACTTGTAGATAGAGATAAAATAGAGATTATTGGAGTTAGGTCTTAAGCCTACAGCCATTCACTCACCCTGGTAAAATGGTTCCCTATAGATCCCTCAAAATGATAGTTCCTTGTTGTAATAACTCATGTATAATATATGTCTATTTCCATATGATGTTCAATTTTTCTATAAATTTTATGAACTGACTATCATATAATAATACTCATTATTCCACTTGAAATTATTTTCTTCACAAGTTTTTATCATGCCAAGATTTTTAGCTCTTCTTGTGCACTTCTTATGTCTAATATGTTCTGCATCTGCATTCTTCCATTTTGGTTAAGTCCATTAATTGGTTGGTCAAATATTCCCTATCCCCTAGTCTCGTCGTGAGAGCAATTCATAGACTCAACACTAGATAATCCATTGGCATTACTACTTCCAAACCATACACTAGCTAAAATGGCATGAATCTTGTCGCATGTTTTTAATATGTTCTTTAAGCCCATATAATCATAGGAATGTAATCCTCCCTATCATCCCTTTTTACATCATAGTACCTTGTTAGAAGCTTTGACTTGCCCATTAACCTAAGGATGGTAGGTTATACTCTTGTGATGTGGAATACTAAATTATTTAGTGAGTGTTTTGATGGTATTATTCAATAAATGTGTTCCCTTATCACTCACCAACTTGATAGGATAACCAAACCTTGTGATAATGTTTTCATAAATAAATTTTGTAGCATCCTTAGCACTGTAACTTGGCATCATAACAAATTTATCCCACTTCATAAAGCAATCAGTCACATTAATAATGTACCTTACATGACTACTTTATTAGGTGGATTGATGGGACCCACAAAATTGGTGCCCCATTATTCAAAGGGTTGTTTTGTAAGTAACAAATGTAAGGGAATTTCATCCCTCTAATTTGGTTTTCCTAGCCTCTGGTAGACATCACAGTGTTGAACTATTATGTATGTGTCTTGAACTAGGTTTTGCCACCAAAGACCACTATGTAAAAGTTTAGTCATAGTGGCTACCCCTATAAAATAACCTCTTGCAACCACCTGACGTGCCTCTTCTAGTAATTGGGGTCATTCATGCTCTAGTGCAACTCTATGTAGTACTTCATCCTTTTCATATGATAAGGAACCCATTTAAAATACTATAAGGCAAATCTCAAGTATGAACTACTTCTTGTCTCTCTCATAATAATGCACATGAAATACTCCCTTTTCTATAAATTGGCAATATAGTGTTCTAGAATCACAGACACACGAAACAAATGGGCATCAAGAGACTCATCCTAGAGTTCTTACGATTCCTCTCCATTTATGATTTGGCTCAAATTATATGGGCCCACATTTTCTCTACATGACTTGAAATTAATTTTAAATTGAAACTCTTGGAAAATCATGAGTCATCTAGAAATTCTTCCGCCCAACATTGTCTTATTCACCAAGTATCACAGAGCTTGGTGATCTGTGAAGAACTCAAATGGTGTTGTTAAAAGATAGTGCCTAAACTTCTATAGTGTGAACACCATTGCTAATGCTTCCCTTTCTATTATCATGTAATTATTCTTTGTTGTCGATAAATTTTTACCTGTAAAGTGGATAGGGGGATCCAATCTGTCATTTCCTGGCTATACTAGAACAACACTAACTACAATACCTAAGGCATCAATGTGCACATGAAATAGTTTATTCCAATCTATAAAAACCAATATCGACATAATAACCAATCATTTTCTCAACTCTATGAATGTCACTTAACATTCTTGTGTCTAGATAAACTACGTACCTTTGCATAACAAATTTTCCAATGGGGCAGCTATAATTGCATACCATTTTATAAACTTTGAATAATACCCTATATGTCTTAGGAAGGATCTTACTTCTATTGAATTGATTGGTGGTGGTATACTCATATTGGTTGTGATTTTGGCTTGATCTACTAAAATTCCTTTATTGCAAATAACATAGCCCAATAAGACACCAAAAGGTGTGAAGAATATACATTTATTCATATTCAGTGTAATGCATAGGGATCGACATCGTTCTAACATCAACCTTAACTTTGACAAGTGCTTCTTAAACAAAGATAAAATGGCCCAGTCATCCAAATATACTTCTAAAAATTCATGAATGAAATCCTTAAATACAATGACTACAACATGAGAAAATATAGTTGGTGTATTTTTTAAACCAAATAGCATAACTTTATATGCAAAGCATACCCACTCGATTTCAAAAGTGGTTTTGGCCCTATCCTCCTCTGTGATAGGTATCTAATGATACTCACTAAATCCATCATAAAAGGATACACCTCATGTCCTACAACTGAATGCAACAATTCATCAATGAAGGGAATAGGGTATGGATTATTTACATAAGCATCATTCATAATATGATAGTCACCACATATTCTAATTTCCCTTGACTTCTTGTGTTGGACTACCATAGGGCTTACCCAATCTACTTTCCCCATCAGATAGTTTATACCTACTTCTTGCATCCTATCCAACTCAACTTTGACCTTAAGTTTCATGTTGGGGTTTAGTTTATAAGGCCTTTTATTTATGGGCCTTGTGCACTCTTTAAGTTCAATTCGCATCTCCCCTAATCATTGGTCAACCTTGTGAACCTCTAATATTTTAGTGGGAAAGACATATTCATAGTCTCTTATGAGTTGAAGAGCTTTGGAGATGTTTTCTTGGGTCCAATAATCTCCCATGTCCTTAAGTTTAGGAACTTTTTCGTTTCCAATATTTCCCACATGTTTCCTCAGTGGATTTTGGTAAATATTCCTTTCTTCTTTTGGGATTAAATATAATAGCATTATGTATCCTTCCTTTTCTAGTATTTTGATATTATGTAGCTTTTCTTTCTTTATGAAATCTATGACTAGATCCTTTAATGGTTCAATGGGTTGCTCTAGTTAAAATAAACCAATCAATTCCATATTTTCATCAAAGTCATAATATTTTGTACCTTCCTTTTCATCTATAATTCTACAAAAAGACTGAACCATAATCTACTCCTTCACTTTTCTAGTTTTGTAATTATGCAAAGTTATATTTAGATTATAGGTTACCTATTGTTGTGAATAAGAGTCACTCATAGTGCTTGTATCTTTTATCCTCCCATGGCAAAGAAATTGCTTTATCTTTTACAATGCATTTTGTACTAAGGTATTTTCATCTTCAAACACAAATGTCTATATGAGATCACTCTACACTTGTGCCCAATGCTTTGTTTCCCTCCCACACTTTTGATGCATGTACCAAGCCTTTGGAATAGGAGCTAGAGTATATCTGAAAATGTGACCCCAATACTTCAAAGCCACACCTTTCGCAGTCCATACTTTGCCACACCTATATATATGTAGTTTAAGGCATTCACCCTCTTGAAAGAATGGCCAATTGATTCTGATTATTTTTGTATTTTAAACTTACTAATCATTAGTTCACAAGCCTCATCCCAATTAATTTGATCATCCCTATGGACTTCCCACAAAGTCATAGCATTTCCATTCAGGGCACTGACCCTTTCCTCAATTCTAGGCACATACATTTGTAGTCGCAAGATAAATTGATTATTATATTTTTTTCAAAGTACTATGGTAATTATCCCTCACTGTAAAATACCATGTGTATGGGTCACACTTCATGATCCCCCATGCCCAGTTCAACATATGTGTATCTAAGTCCATATTCATAAAAGAAGCTATTTCTCATGGAAAGATACCTTATTTAGTTGGCTCAATGTAATCCTCATCATTAGTGTCTTCCTAGTAAAAAATTCTACTTCAGAATGGGTGGGAGATTTCACAGACAAATATTGATAGCCCTATATCTAAAATGGAAGAATCAATCATTGAGTTAGTGTGAGTTTATAATTTAATTGCTTATTCAATAGAGATTGTAACTTTTGTTTAGGGTTTTCATAATGGAAATTACATTTAGTTGTGTGAAAAGCCTTCAGGTTATCCTTAGTGTTCACCTTCATCCAACTATTTTCATGATAAACACATGGTGAATTAGGTTACTTAGGAATAACATAAGGTTTATTTACCTTGTTTAGTGGCCTCACTATGATTTTATCATCTTGATGAGTTTCTAACTAATTATGCACTATGTTGATAGTCATTTGACCATCATAAGCCAATTTTTCTCCAATCAGTGCAGGGCAATGCATTTTTATCATTTTCATGTCAATAACTTCAAAATCACCACATAAATTGAGCTCTACGACCTTGATCTCTACATCTTTTAGGTGGCCAATAGGTTTGACTCTCCCATAATCTACCAAACTTAGAGGCACTAGGCTATAACTAAGTATGGGTCACCCAATGGCTTCCTAAGCTAACCTTGGTATCATAATCAACGTGCTTCTGAAGTCAAAGATGGCATTAGGTATTTCATACCCTACAATCTCAGTATCCATCCTAGCATATACATCCTGGGTCTTCTTGGTCTTTACATACCATACCAACTTCTTTGATCACTTATGTCCTCTTTGTGCACATTTTAATAGATTATGTAACAGGTTTATCATATTCTGAGAAATATCCTCATTTCATAATGTGTTTAACAACTTTATCAAGTCTATTAATACATTAATAACCTGGTCTTATCTCATTATGCACATAATATGGTCATATATATGTACATCAATGGTTGCAGCATCTCCTTATGTAGTTTCCTAGTGTTGTATATTTTTTAGAACCTATGTAGCCTCATACATCTACTCTTTTTCAGTACCAAGATCAGGGTATTTATTTTATCTAACCTTCGTATTCCATGGTCTTGTGGTATATCTAAAGGAGGTAATCCTTATTCTATATGACAATGTCTTATAACTACCTTTATAAATGCATCATCCTTAGGCTGTGAATTAACCATATTGACATTTTGCACTGCCTTATTTTTCCTCTACTTCTCTAAAGCTGGGAAATCTTCTATATCATGTTGTTCTAACACTCTACAATAATCACAATATGATTTCCTCTACGGGTTCAATGGATAATTACTCTTCACATGGTTATAATCTCCACATAAGTAACATTGTATTGGTGGCCTCTACCCATTGTTTCCTCAACCTCCCTGATAAATACCTCAGTATCCTCCTCTGAAACCTCCCCTGTAACCTTGGAAACCCCATCCATGTCCTTATTGTAACCCAAAGCCTACAAAATTTTGTGGCGCACTCCATATTTATTTTTGGTGGTGGTTATGATACCCCCCATAGTGTTCTTGTGGATATGGTGGAGTCCAACTTGACTATGGTGGTTGGGTAATTGAAGTATTCCAAAGGCTTGAATATTGGTAGTTTGGTGATGTTGGTGTCCAAATTGGTGAAGGAAGTGTCTATCCAGCTAGACATTGAGGTTGGTATTATGGTGATTATGGAATCCACTACGGACCCATCTGGGTTGCACCAATCATATCGACCTCTAGGCCTAGAATCGTTTGTTTCATTATAGACACCTACTACATAATAACTTCAAAAACATTCTTCATGATATCTTCTTTTAGTTCTTGTAAATATCTATAATTTTTCTCATCATGAGTTGGTGATTTGTAGAAATTATTATACAAATTATGTGGTTGCTTCACATACTATTATAAAAGGTGGCACTGGGATGTCACATGTCCTACAACTCTACATATTTAACAAAACTCTATTTTGATTTATAAGAAATTATTTGTGTGATGTCCCTCCTTGCCACACTCCATATACCATAGATCCAACTTAGGTTTTTTCCCTTCATGATACTGCTCTATTTTTTTCATAAAATATTAAATGGTGTTTTTAATCTTAGAGCTTGATATTGGAGCTTCCCCATATTCTTCAATTTGTTCTATGTGAATTGCAGTAGCTATGGCATCTACCTTGATGTTAAGTTGGGTTTGAGCTATTATAAATTGGATTCTCATTTGCATCCCTTCTATAAACCATGTAGATTTATCCATATCCTCGAGATCAAACTCAACCCTATTCACAACATCCAAAAATATATTATCGTAGTCACATACTATCTCTCATGACTTCTATCATATTTCTTTTAGGTCTTGGATTGTTTAGTTCGTATATTTATTAATCCTAAATTCTATGATAAGCCATTTTTTCATGTGGACCTAAAGACTTGCCTGATTAACATCTCTCTGATATATAAACTATAAGACCTAACCACTCAATGCTCCAATTAATTCACACTTCATCACTATTTCATCAACAATTCTCTTATCCTGCTATTTTATTTGAAAAGTGAGCAGATATTGTTACATCCCGATTCTTCACTTGATAAACTTGCTAGACTATCCATAGAAAACTTGTAGTTGATAAATTTAGATTTGGTTATATTTATGACTAAGCTTGAGATTTATATTATTTCGAGATAATAGAATGTTGCTTAGTTAGATATAAATACATGATTGCTTATTATGAACTGGTTTATGTATGCATTTATAGTTTAAACATATTAATGTATTGATTCAGTTATATATTGTTGCTTATGATTATCATGCAAAATGATCTAATGACTTGTGTGTTGTGAAGTGGATGTGGGAGAATTCTTCCCTTGAGCATACCAAAGGGAGAGCATCATCGGAGAGGGTGTTGTAGATGGAGACATCGCAGATTGACAAATAGCTAGCAGAACCTTACACACACATAGTAGTTAGTCATGGTATAAATGCATTAAATTGATTATCATGTGTTTATTTATTGCTTAGAATATTGTTTCCTATGATTTTCTAGTATAGGTAAATATCATGCCATTAATACATGTAAAAGTAAAATTTAAAACACGAAATATTTATGCTTTCAAAAATTGCTATTAAATTACTAAGAGATATTTAAATTTTAAATTGGGGCATAATAGGGTAAACATTCTTTGAGTTCGGGTTACCAAATATGTTTATCTGAAATTCTATATTATTTTGAAAACTAAATAAATAAATAAATAATTATTTTTCGTAAATAAATAAAGTTCTTCATGAAATTAAAAATAAAATAAATAAATGAAATCAAAATAAAACATGCTTTTAAAAAAACTTTAATAAAAATAGAAAAAAAATGAGTTTTTCATGAACAAAATAAAAGAAAGAAAAGATAAAACTTTAATAAAAATAAAACAACGGGCTATGTCTTATATCCAGAAGAGGAAAGGGATTGGAAAAGAATAAATTTGGCCAAGGAGATTCGGTGCAACAAATGAGCAGAGACAGTTTGCTAGCAAACTCAAGAGGGAGGAGATGTCTTAAATTGTTGAGTGATGAATGTGTATGGTTAATATCTATTCTATTTAGCTTGTTGTGTATAGATTTCAAGGAATCACTGAGATAACTAAGTCTGCAAACACTATTCTTTCCCGTGCTATTTAGAAAACTTGTTTTTTATATATTATACCCTGTAAATGATTTTATTTCTGCCAAAAACAGCTAGGCGTCTCCCCCCTCCATACTCAGCGGTTTGCATTTTATTAAAAATTAGATTTTATTCTACTGTATAGTGCCACTTATTTCTTCCTTTCAGTCGCTGAGGAATGGATAATATATGTATGTATTTGTTATACTTTTATTTTTTTAACTACTGGAATGAGGCGCCACTTTTATTAGTTTAGTCCAACGTTAAATCTAGTTATTCTCTGAGCAGATTTTTCTTTCTCCCTGGGTGCCATTCTTTTCCGGCATACTGAATTTTTTTAAAAAAATTAAAATGGCCATATTACATATTATTTTCCATCCATAATAATGGTGTCCCATATTTTTTGGTCTTTTCATTTAGTTTGACATTAATTTACTGTTTAAATCCCTTTCCAGCACGCTAAGCAGCGCTAATAAGTATTAATGTATTCATCCCTGTTGTAAGGCATCGCCTAATCTGTATTTGTCTAGCCGTATGAATGGCAAAATAAATTTCTGGTCTTATTATAATCTTATTTCAGCTATATAACTAGCATATAATTTATGCAAGTTTATTTGTTTATATAGGTGTTGTTAAGTTTTATTTTCTAGCCATATAAATGGCTCAATAATTATCTGGTTATTTAATTTTACCTAGGCTTCTTATTTATTCTGGGCTTTTCACCTAGCTTGGCATCAATGTTTTGTCTTAATCATTTTTCTTGCATACGGAACATTTAAGAAGTAATAATTTTTAATATATTGTTTTCTATTTTCGAAAAATATATATAATTATCTATTTCAGAAAAAATGTATTATTATATATTTCAGAAAAATATATATAGTTATATATTTTGAAAAAATATATATTGTTCTTTATTTTGGAAAATATATTATTGTTTATTTCAGAAAAATATATATAGATATCTATTTTGAAAAAATATATTATTATATGTTTCGGAAAAATATATATTGTTATCTATTTTAGAAAATATATTATTGTTTATTTCAGAAAATATATTATTCTATATTTCGGCAAATAATGTATGAATATTTACATGTGGAAATTATGGGTTGGTTAACAAGCTATGTGGGGAACAATTATTTAGTAGCTAAGAATGTGGGCTTGGATCTGGAATTGATCTTAATGTCCAAGCCTACAACTTAGTAAGGCATGAGTTTCTTACCTTAACAACTATTTTTTTAATCCTTTGTAGAATGGAATAATGCATATGAAGGAAATTAATACTTTAGTTATTATATGAAGGAATAAATGACTCCCTCTAACTCATTATGAAATCTATACATATTTATATGTGTGTGGGTATGTGTGAGAGTATACCTATATATAGTGTAGTATATATGTGTTTTAATATACTTATGTGTGGGACATTTAACATGTACCCTTAAGAGCACTTGTATCCTTTTGAGTTGTTTAGGAGATTGGTCATCGAGTGTCTCATTGGTGATGGTTGTATTCAAGGTTTGGGTAGACGGGTATATAGCATAGTTCATGAGTTATGAACAAAATCTTTCTACCATAGTTCGATCACTTAAAACAAACACCTTGAGAGTGACTAAACCTTTTCTTATCAAGTCACTTTCACCATTTGTGTTTTAGAGTGTTTGATAAGCTCGAGATGCTTCTCATTTAAAATCTATTGCTTTAATTTTGTGTCTATATTTATAAATCCTAGGAGTGGAAAATCTTATAAGCCCATTTTTCTTTTAGTACCACCTAGGGTGGTGGAAAATCCTCTTAGTAGAATGTAGTTGTATTGATTGATAATTCATTTCTGTTCAAAGTTAACTTATAGAATTTGCACTCTTAAGATATGTGGTGTCATCCCTCATAGTTGGCATAGAGATGAGTCGTTATTATCTTATTCTCTTTTGACATTATTATGATGCTGCTAAAAGAAGTCTTATGTGCATGATGTTGATTTAGTGTTCTCTTTTATGGAAATTGGTTCTAACCTTTGTCTGACTGTACTCCCTTGAAATTTGTGGGAGAATGTTTTCTACCCTTGGTGAGAGATCAGTTTTAAGATTGGATAGACAGACACATCTTTATGCGGACATAGATATCTCTCAGTTAGGAAAGTAGATTTAGATACCAAACTTATAAAATTGGATAAGTAGGTAATGTTTGGAAACATTGGGTTGCGATGTTTTCCTTTACCCGGTGAAGGTATGTAGGAGTTTTTGAGATGATAGTTCTCTACTTTTTACTTATAACTCTTTGGAGTAATTACTTGATCTAACTTGTGATTTTAAAACCACATGAGAGGGCAAACCTTGATTCATATAATTATATACTAAGAATTATAAATTGATTATAATTAATATTATACACACTTGCATAGATTAATATTGTTCTCTTTTGCTTATAGTATATTGTTTTGAAGAGAGAATTTTTTATACTTGTCGCCAAAAGAGAGTTTAAAGACTAAAAATGAAAGAAAGAGGCCATTTTAAAAATAATAAAGCATAAAGAATAATAGAGAGAGAGAGAGAGAGAGAGAGAGAGAGAGAGAGAGAGAGAAAATAAAATCATATTAAAAATAAATTAAATATCTTAAAATTAGTAAAAAAAAAAAACTAAATCTGAAAGGAAGCTACGCCTATTCCTACTGAAAGGAAAGAGTTTGAAGGGGAATAGATTATCTTATGCATTGGAGAAAGAGGGTAGAAGGGTATAGCTCTGGAAGGATGATCAAAGAAGAAGCTAGGGGTGCAAATTGAGAAAGAAGACATAGAATTACTAGTTAAGTCATTATTATTTTAGTTTTTGTCTTTATTCAATTTAAAAAAGAAATTACATTAATATATGTTTAAGTGTCAATTTATGTGTTTTAAATTTTTGAAAACAAGTTGAGAACCTTCGCAGTAATTCAATTGAATGGACAAGCTTTTTCATTGTAGTTAGCCTATTTGGAAATTAAAACAGCCAGATATTATACTTATAGAGGTCGTTGCTATTGATAAGGCATCGTTGCCCTTCACTAGTTTTCTCTAGCATACCAAATTACTGATTTTAAAGTCTTTATATATTTTTAGACTTTGTAAAAATTTAGATCCAAACCTATCGAGCATTAAAAACACTCATTTATGATAAGGTGTCAACTTATTTCTGCAACCTCATATGTCAATCCCTCTCTATGGCTGCCTCTTCTACATCACACCATTGATCTTTGCCTTCTTCATTTCCTTCATGCAATCCTTGTAATCACCACATCTAGGGTTTGAACCTCTCGAAGAATCCTTTTCATCAAACAACATTAACGTTATTTCTATATCAAGTTTTGTTCTTTTATTTTCTTCAACTCAGCGCAAGAGCAACATCACCACCATTCTGTTTATCTCAGTTGTGCCAACTTAAGCGGAACCGCATTCCATTTCAGTCAAGGTTTTCAACGGACTCAAAAAGTCCCTCTATGCTTTCAATAGACTACAAATATGTGTTTATTTCCTTGTCTGGATAGGACATATATGTAATATATATATATTGTGGTCATGTTTATTTTTGGGAGTGTGAGTCATTTCACTTCTACTTCCTACATTTAATAATTATATCATGAAAGCGACTTTCTTCAATTATGCCATGACTTTCATGAATCATTGGTCAGTGCATATTTAATTTTACATTATTTTGAATTGACAGGAAGGGTAGAGGGAGACCCACATTTAGTTGGTTAGTAATTTATGATAATGTGTTCCTCCTTCCAGTCATGTTGAGTTTTAAACTAGTTATTTATACTAATAAATAAACATGTATCACCATCTGTTTTGGAAGTTGATGATAAAATACTTGGTATTGATATAATGTTTGAGCTTCAACATTATTCGCTCCATAACATCGACATAAGTATTGACATGTACTTGTAATGAATCTAGGCATTCCATGTATAAGGATATAAATATCAATTTTTAATGACTTGGTGAGGGAATGTAACACCAACAATAGTTTATTCTGGTAATATACCAGTGAATTATTTAATATCAATTTGAGAAAAAGAAATCAATAGATCTACTTTGGCATCCTAGATGTTTTTTAATGGAATATATATTTAACCAAAAAGAATTCAATAAATATTCAATACTTTGGTTAGCATTTGGTTATAAACATGAGGAGGCTTAGAAATGTGATATACAAACTTCATATTAGCAGTTAATTGTTATATTTATGACTGGAGGATATTCTTTCAAGAGGAATATGAGTACTTTGGCCGCAGTTATCATATATTTTATGACTCACAATTAGTATGATTGATCACTAGTTCATTTTGATTAATAGTGCACAAATATATATATCACTTGGGTCAGTGTGGGGACTTGTTGAGGTGTGGGTTAAATAGGGAACCCAATATAGTTTGGGGAGTTTTCTTATCAAATAATTTGTGAGTAAAACATGAGATGTGTATGTACCATTAAGCCAAGTGTGTTATGCTTAATAAGGAATAATATAGGCATGTGTGTATTTTTATAGGGGTGTATTCTTGCATCTATAATTTCATGAGTGGATTAAGAATGATGTCAAAATATTTACATAAGAATGCATGTATTCAAACCCCTTTATATATATATATATATAAGCCAAGTAGGTCTACCAAAACAAACTCATCATACATGAAACATTGGATAAACCAAACTAGCAGTATATATCAGCTGCTAGTTTGGTTTATCCAATGTTTCATGTATGATGAGTTTTGTTTTGGTAGACCTACTTGGATAAAAGTATGATCTTATCTAGCCTTCAGGTGATCAAAGAAGCAAAGACCATAACTCTCTCTTTTTATGGGAAAAATTAGTGGAACTTTTAGACTCCTTAAAATACAGAAGCCCATCACATGGAATGTGTTACTGAATTAATTTATGACTTTTTTACATAAGTAAAACCCTAGGGGTAGATTTCTTTAGTTAATACACTCAAAAGAGATATTAATTGAAAAGTGAATAATTTAGTTTAGCAAACAATTTCTTATAAACCATCCAAAAATAAACTGAATGATTAACTAGACACTTGTGTTCTCGAGAAAAACAAAGTTTTGGGTTATTGTTTAAATGAGTGAGATCTATGGTTTTTAACTACTTTATGACTTGACTACTATGCCTAGTAGTTATGATTTAAACACTAAACCATGGTTTAGGAGTGGCATAGCATTAGAATACCTGCATATGGTGCACATTAGGATGAGCTAGTGCTTGTATGTAGAGATTTCACTTGTAACTCTTTAGATGATTGTATAAGTCATTAAATTACATAGAAATCAGGATCCATAACCTTTGGAACAGTCTTTTAAAAGTAAATGAATCAATAAGATAACAATTTTATGAATTTATCTATATTATTGTTAGTCATAGGTATTTAGCAAATAATACTTATGTGTATTACATACTATGAGTATATTAAATATGTATAAATACTTAGTTACACTTAGTGCATAATGGTGCATCATGGTGTAAGTCTACATGTTGTGATACTTTGGTAAACTTGTGTGCAGTATACCCAAGTGGTATAATTATTTATTATTTGCTTGATATTATCTACATGGATGAAAAATTTTGAGCATGTGTTGTTATGTAGTTGGAAACCTATGATCATATGGGATATCATAAGGTACTATAGTTTAAAAGTATGTTTTACCCGAGTGGTACTTACTATAGTTATTATACTTAAACTCATATTTACATCTGACTGATTTATTATATACATATTGGTTATTGCTATGGTTAATTTATGTTGTTACAATGGATAAGACTTGTAGGTTATATCAAATGTTGTGTTGGAATGATATTGTGTTTCTTAAGAATTATGACTTGTTATTATGTATAGCTAATTGTACAACTTTTGTGTTTTTGTGTATTTGTGACTACTCCATATGTTTGATTGTATAAAAATGGTAGTTAAGTCTTAAAACACGGGACTATGGTAATATGGGTTGCCATAGGGTGTACATAATTGGAAACAAATTATATTGTTTAAATTGTATAGCTAAATTTTATGTTTTCCCAGGTGGTATATTTGTAATCATTATTTCTAATATGGGATATAATATAATGAAATATTCATGCATATGTTTGACAGACTAAATGTGTATTGTTATTACTATTATGTATAGCATGTCATGTGATGCATTTGTTAGTAAGATATAAATTGATGAACCTTTTGGTTGAATTTGTATTTGACCAATCTGCATTGCTAATACAGAGTAAGGAGTGAGATGGACTTCACAGACTACTAGCATTGTAATGTTAGATGAAGGTAGTTTGATGAAGTGGTGTATATGAAATTGATTGATCTAGATCATTATCATTTATTATTTGTAAAAATTTGGTCCAAAGTATGTTTAGTGATATATTATCATTTCATGATTATGATTCACATGTTTATGTGATATTTTACAATAAAACGGATCTCTATGATACACTACATGTTTTGTTTAGAATCATATAGCATATGAGTACTTGTTAGTCTCTTTGGATTTTTGCACCATCACTATCTACTCATCCATGAAGAGAGGGCCATGATGGGATTAATGTGGGGGATCATTGGTCCATGGTTTGTGTGGTAAAGCACTTGGATGATGCTCTCCCTCCCCACAACAATACTACTTATCAAGATGACACTTGAGATTGCCATAAATACTTGAAGTTCAAGAACTGTGCTCCGAAGTAGCCAAGTATATTATTTGTACATCATATTATATTGTACTTGTTATTGTAAATTGTCATGAAGAGTTGTAAATATACTTCTATGCACATTGATTGGAGTGATTGTGTATTTGTATAAGTTTTACTTTTTATATTGAGTTGTCTTTCTCTCATGATCTTGGAGATCAGCATTATGTAATGTATTACTTATTGTTTCTATTGCTCCTTTTGAAATTATTATGGTCTCTATATAATCCCGAGGTGTAATCCATATTTGGTATATGTGTTAAATTTAAAAAAAATCTCACGTATTTCTATGTCTAACCGAGTAGGGTTGTTTCTTCATAAGATTTTTATGTCTAACCCAATAGGTTTGTTACAGATATTGTTCAAGATCTATAAACCCATAATAATATGTGATAGTTATGAATGCTCCCACATTGGCTTCCATGTTTCTAGTACCTCTGGGTACTACCGGAGTTTGTTGTGCAACTGTAACAAATGGTGTCTATGAACTTAATGGCAATGTTTGTGAAATTGGTGGTAACATATGCAAACTTATCACTAGTTGTGACCTAATCTCTCTAGTGCCTTTAATGTCTCATTAAAATAATATTTAGATCCTTCTACTAGATTTTATTATGTAAGAATCAATTATACTTTTGCGTTGATCATTGGGTCTGTAGATAACAATCTTATTTGTTTTATTTCTTCCTTCTCATTCTCAAATAAACCTACTTTTGCTAAATCCTTATGAATTGATGCCTCCTCAATTTTGGTTCCCCACTTGTGAACCTATTGTGTAAATAGTTATTCCCAACTACTATTTGATCTAGACTATGTTCCTTGACTACTACTAGTGTATGATGTATTGGTCTAGGGGGATGTGTTCTTTTTAAGTGAATGATCTTTATCTACAACATATTCTTTCTCATATCTTGAATCTATGATTATATCTCAATTCCTCAAACCACTGATCTTTGTCTCCTTCATATAATACCCTTTATTTCAACTATAAACTACAACAATCTACCAATTGATCTACTTATGCACTAATTTTATCCTCATCTTTGTTCATATTTTCATCATCTCACATTATTTCATTCTCTTTTCTCTATCAGCATTCTTCCTCATCTAGCACATCATCTCTTTATTTTTTCATTCTTCACTCTTCATTCTTTTCTTCTTGTTATTTTACTAATTTACTATTACTCCTCATAGTTACATGAGTATCCTTCTATTTATTCCATATTTTCTATTGTTGCAATTCCCTTTCTAAATCTAGACTCTTCTTTTGACTCTGCTTCCCTTTGTTTTTCAATCTAGATTCAGATCTAAGCTCTATCTCTTTAACTTCGCATCATTCACCTTCTAGTCACATACATCCCCATAATACCTAAAGTGACTACTTAATATTGGTTGGAGTAAGCACTGTGGCCTTTTCTACAACCAAAATTTTCACTATAGTAAGTAATCAATGTAAAAAAATTCCTCTAATTCCCCTTATAAATAGATATGTTATTGCTTCAAATGTTATATATTCTTGTACTACAAATTTTGTTATATACTTGTCAATGGTAGTAGTTAGCCAATGATATATCACTCGAGTCCAAGTAGTTTCCAATTTATGTAGATGTTCTAACTTCTCTTTAGTCTAAACAATGGTATCCATTATTCTAGGTTGGTAACAGTAGTATTCTAATTGTTCCAACCAGTTAACTAGTAAGCCAGGGAAATCGCACCAAAAAAATTTGTATATTTTGCCATGAATATGTCCTTTTATAATCTCCTGAGCAGTAGAACCTATCCTCTTCAACTCTTCCTCTATAAAATTATATATCCTTTAGTCTAACCACCTTTATGCATCCCTCTATCCAGGTAACCATCATAACATATCTTCCACCAATAGAGTTGCATGTTCACTGCACCATTGTTAGCATAAGTTCCTGATATTTCATCAAAACATACTAAGATGAGGATAACTGTGCGATAAAGCTCACAGATCATAAACCATTCAGGTTGGTCATAGAAAATAAGAACAAATAGAACATAAGTATTCATTTTATCTTGTGAATTCACATGGATTAAAAACATAATATGAATTATAATTAGAAACAAGGCAATTGAATAAAATAGAATGGAAAGGGATCATGATTATTCACAAGATTGCACACACAAGGAATACATATAGGTAACCATAAACAAATCTCTATATTGATCTCTTACAATTTTCAAACTCTTTCTTCTTACAAGCAGATGATATATATAGACTTTTACAAGCCTTCAACTCTTTGAATTATAATCAAACTTGCTAACAAGAGAAGACTCTTCATCTTTCAACCTATTACAACTTTCATAAATGAGATATAAGACAAAGTAGAATATACAAAAGACAATATGACTGTGTTTTGTACACATGGCACATACATATAATCTATGATTTTATAATCGTATTCTCTTACCAACAATTTTAAATTCAAATATTAGGTTTTTGTGTAATTACAGACTTATAAACAAATGTCCTTGAAATTAAAAATAATGATAACAAGATTTCACCTAATTATTACAGCTCTTATCAAGTTTCAAAGTAGATTGGTAGCATCGCATAAAAACTAAAGTTACCTCATTTAGGAAAAATGCATTCAATCTTCCATGTTTCCTATTTGAAAAAGTTCATTCAAAAAATAGTTTCAACATAGATAGAGTTACGAGATCTTGATGAAGAGGGAAAAATCATTTTTGAACTTGAGAAAATATTTCAAACATACACTAAGAGGTTGAGGACAAGGGAGATTACAAAGTCTCTGATTAAGTGGAATAATATTGATAGTGAAGATGTAACATGAGAATATTAAGTATCCCTATAGGATCATAAATGTTTAAGACAACATTGGTTTGAAGGGGAGGGGCATGTTATGCCCTTAACCTATGTGTGTATTGGGATGTGTGGCTGACTTATGGCGAGTGTAACACTTAATTAAGGCATATGATCATTTATATAACTTCTTATTAGTAGTAGGGCCCACCTAAATATTTTACATAACATAGTTAGGGTATACATAGGAGGTAGTGGTTAGTATTTGACCATCATATTACTTATTCTTGTAGTCACTTAAATCCTGCCACTATAATGTCACAATTATTCCACTAATTATCGACATTCATCATATAACAATACCTCTTTTACTAACCCATCTATCATTAAAAAAATTGGATATTTATCCTAATTACAAAGTAACTCCTATAGTGCACCCAAATCACTTATTAATACATTGGAGGCTATTTCTAATGTAATAAATATCACTTCGTAACTTGATACAATGTTGCATCAAAGAGAGGTGTTGAAATAATATTATTCTAACAAATTATCATATGAGGATGTTAAAAAATGGATAACAAAATAATAAGTGTGTGCTTTGTTTCTTGATCCTAGAACCAACCAACCACCACCAACAAGTTGTAAACACATTAGCATTGATTGGTTTTCATCCAGAGATAAAAAATAACTTTTGGGATAAGTGGTGGATGGTGTTTGATGAGCCTCCATGTAATAATAATGAGGTTACATTATATTTTTCATGAAAAAATTATTGTGAGTTTGTGTTATAATAAATCCTAAATTATGTTGACATGAAGGCCTCCCAAGTTAGGGGAGGTGGGTCCTCATTTGATAGACCTAGTGTTAGGTGGGATTAAAACTGACATAACCTATCTTAGATAAATAGAATGATAATAACACATACTTAGATCCCTCAAATATTGCATCATAGTACACATATAGACACTCTTTAAGTAGTTGTTAATCTCACATAAGTTATGATTGATAATTGGATACATACACTAAGGATTTATACACATGTTACATGTTGTGGCATATAGTAGTGTCCTTCCTAATATTGGTTCCAGTCTCCCTCCTATTATTGGTGCTAGTGTCCCTCCTACTAGTAGTGGCATACCTAATAGTCATCCTATAGTTCTTGTACATCATTGCACATCATGTGGCAGGAAGTGTACATGACCTTCTTATCAAATATACGCACACAAGTTACATATGTGGAGACTAGACCTACATTTGTGTATCACACTAGTACCCAACAATCTATACAACTTACAATTGCTTTAGGATCTTTAGACACCATTATTGAATAATATATTTCATATATAGTTTTTTTAGCACCTCAAAACACTAGCACACCTGAGTATATGTCATTTTTAGTTACTTCAAGACCTTAAGACATTAGCATTCCATAGTATATGTCATATTTAGCTTCTTTAGTAGCTCATGACACTAGTATGCCAGACTATATGTCATGTGCAGTTTCTTCACCACCTCCCATCAACACACAGCCAGTTACACAGGGCTTATCTACTTCACCATCTATATTTGACACATAGGTTTATTTTAATTATAGTTTTTTAACGTATGTAAAATAATATTATCTTTTAGTATATGTTTACTTAATTGACTTATATTTGATTAAAATTTCATTGTTGCTTGTATAGATGATCATTGATATCTTAGGTACCTTAGGTACCTCAATTGGCTTATATTCTATTATTGAGACTGCAATTAGCAATTCAGTTCCCTACACTCAAGTTTAGAAAGTTACAAATTACATGAAGTTGCTATCTATTATATAAATATTTTGTATACACCATAGTTTTTGTATATAAGGAATATTTTTCTCTTTCTATCCCTCTCTCTCTTTCTCTTTATGTACAGAAAGAATAATATTAATTTTGATTCATCTTAAATTAGGTTTTATTTTATTTGATTTATAATTGACCTCTTTCATTTTTTGGTTTCATAGATGATGAGAGATGTTATGGGTACCTTTCAGGGATTAGAACAACATTTGATTTTTGTTGTGGTTTCATCCCAAGGTATGTTATCTCCCCAATAGCACATGATTTAGAGATAGAAATTAGTGAGAACACATAGTAAAAGTATTTTTTTAACTTCAAGTAATGATACTCTACGTCATATTTATATTTATATGCACATCTATATCTAACCATATATGTATACTCCATATGATTCTCCATCAAAGATATATTTGCAGTCACGCAACCTAAAATAGTCGTTTAAGTGGTATGCGATGAGTCATAATATCCTTGATGTAAAATTTTGTTCATGGCAAATCTATCATTTTCTATATATAATTTTAATGTATTAAAAATATTGTTTCATATGTTATGAAGACACCACATTAGTATGAGGTTATGGAAGAGACATTCAATCCTTCACATGCTATAAAGAGAGTTTTTCCCCATCTTGAGTCATGCAACACCCCTGCTTCTACATATATGGTGAGGAAATGCAATTTATTTGAAGGTAATAAAGAACAGGAGAGTTATTTGTTGTGTTAGTGGTAGTTATAAACACAATCTATATTGTATGTCAATATGGCCCATATTATATGCCTATATATATATATATATATATATATATATATATATATATATATATATAATGGTCTAGATTGTATCTCGATATGTCCTATTTTTTATGTCATTATGACATAATGTACATACATATATATACTATTTGACATATCTAGATGTGAATCATACATTGTTATAATTTGTGTATACATATTTACTTCTTATATGTCATTGTTATTTGTTGAACATGTTGTTGTTACATACATGTTATACTTATTTAAAGTATTCTTAAATGAGTAATTTTTAAAGCACGATTGTGTGAATGTTCATGGATAGTTTAAATTTTTTAACTTTAACAAAATTTATGTACTAATGTTATAATGAGTATAATAAAAAAAATTAATAATATTGGTAAAACTGAGTTTTTTTGAAAGGGACTCTACCCTTTTATACAAAAATTTGAAGTCAAGGCTCACAAATCCACATACAACTATAAATACTACTCAAAATAACCAAAGACACAAGGAAACAGCTAACCCACAACATAAACACAATAAAGAAACTGCCAAGTTACAACAAACCAATAGCAAGTAAACACTAACCACATGGTGTACCCTCAACACTAGGACCTCCTAGGGCTTTGTCCTAATTAACCAACATTTTATTTAAGGCCATTTCCATATGTTCCCTACCTTATAACTGAGAAGCAACATTCTTGTCCCTTAATTGGCTTTGAGCTCTCTTGCCCATTTTATTGGCAGCTTCACCTTCATGTCTTGAATTGAAGAGCTGAATGATTCCTTCCATAATTTCCAAATTTTCCTTCATGGAGCTATTCTCCTGATCGAGGATGTTGACCCTTTCTTCCATACTTCTCAAATGAGAAAATATTCCTTAATATCTTATTTTCCACTGAGAACGTCTCTCTCCCAATTTTGATTCTTGATGGAGTTTTTTAGGATGTTGTGGTATTTTAAGAACCACCTCAAAAAATACCTATGTAAGTCAAGTTATTCAAAAATATCTTGATACTTAGTTTGTCCTAATCTCTTCAATTATTTATTCATAGACTTTGGCAATCTTCATTTTTCCCTTTTAAAAAAAAGAGGCTTTGGCTTTCTTAGGGGGAATGGTCCCTTGAGCCTTGATCAACTTCAATCCCTCCACCACCTCCCCAATTATTTTTACCAAGAGATCCAAGCTATATGCATTATTAATATGAGGTACATTCATATCCTCAACAATATTCTCAATAGGAGTAGATTTAAAATATAGCATCTTCAATGAAGTTATTTTATTGTGCACATCTATGTGATGATTGTTGATCTATGTGATGGTTTCTTATCTTGATCATAGATTTCATTAAAGGAATAAATAAATAACAAAATTATATTAATGTCCACAAATGACAAAATTAAATCAATGTGATTGAAGGAAACAACCATTAGCAATAAGAAGTTCTAAGAAGAAAGACCAGAAGAAATAAAGTAGAAAGGCATTTTGATTTTTTGTCATTAGAATAACTTTTAATTGTGAAATTTACTATTCATACAATCAATAGATAAATTTATTATAAGAAAGACAAATGAATATCATTCTTAAGTATTAACTCTAAGACTCTATCGTGGCATTCAACAAGATTCAAACCATGACATACATAATTAACAATAAGGTATATAGACTCACAACATAAGCTTGAATTTCATAACTAAAATAACAATGTTTTGTATGTGGACATATCATATTTTCATAAAATGTACATATAAATATTATACTTTGAATTATAAGGAACCCTTATTAATAAATAATAACCAACTATCATCTTCCTTTCTCAAGATCTCTATCTTATAAATGTCAATTAACGACATATATAACCATCTATTTTTAACTCTTAATGACATATATAATAAGGGGGAGGCAAAGGCAAAGGTTGGGTTTACATATATATATATATATATATATATATTACCTTATACCATGTTTATGGTTGGATACCTTCTAAAATACTCTATAAGATTTCCTTGCTATATCAATGTGCACCTTAAAGAGGATCTCTCCTAATAATCAATTATATCTTAGGAATATTCACTTCTTCCATGGAGATCTTATTTGTCAGTGACTTGTGCATGAGTCAAGATGAGTTACGTTATCATGAGTACAAATTTATTTAGTGTAGCTACATTCTTGATAAATTCAAACAGAATTAGACTAGATACATTCTCAATTGTTTTGCTTTCATGTGCAGTCAAAAATCATATGACATTGTTGAATCTCTTTATGTATTGTCGATGATAACATGAAGGATTCATAGTTCTTTTAAATTATATTCATATTTATTAGTAATGTGAAATAAATAAACTAATCCAAATAGCAATGAGGAGCAAATAGAAGCCCTATGAGCATGTGCCAATGAAGACTGGAGACAAATCTCATTTAATGTCTATTTATGCCTAAAGTGGAGGAATCATATTATTTAATTTGTTTTTTATGAATAATTTTAATTCACTCTCTTTTCCTCTCTCTCTAAAATAAATTGAAATTGTTATTAGTGTGTTTTCTTATAGTTGGAATTATATCTCCTACTAACTTTCTTGTTTATCTAACTGACTTCAGAAAATATTACAAGAGATCCATGAGGAGCAAAGAAAATATTTCAACACCTACATTTTCATGGTTGAGTCATTTTATCACCCCCCAGATGATTCTCTCTATCTAGGGAAAAGCAAGACACAACTACACATTTTCTCTCACAGCTAAATATCTCTTAAGAAACCAAAATTTGGTCAATGGGAGGTGTATCTTACGACTCAATAGCCTAATCAATGACCCATCTACACATACACATCCATATGAGCATATAAATGGTGGAATTTCTCCCTTACACTTTCTGTCAGACATTGGGACTAAAAGTTACAATTGGCTAGATGAATACCAAAATAGAAGCTTCTCGTCCCTGAGTGGGAAAATAGATAACATGTATGCAATACATTATAAGAGATCTATGAGGGTTAGATATGACCCATTAACATTTATAATTTCATAATCAATTCCTATAAGAACCCCCTAGATGATTATACCTAGATTGGGAGGAGTGAGATATGGTTGCACAGTTTTTCTCATAGCAAAATGTCTCTTAAGAGACCAAAAGTTGGTCAGTGGGAGGCATATCTTGTGACTCGCTATCACAATTAGAAAACTATATTTTCCAACATGTCTGAATGGGTGTATAAGATTTGTAATGGTCACCCTTCACTCTCCATCAAGCTCCAAGGTTAAAATTTGTAAGTATTTGGAGGCATCCCTGAAGAGAAGTTTCCCATTCCTAAGTGGGAAAACAGAGTGAACTTATGATGTGCATTGTGTGAGAATTGTGAGGGGTAGATATGAGTCATTAATGCTTATAGTTTTATGATTGATTCCTATAATCACCTCCACCCCCTCCCCTGATGATTATCCCTAGCTTAAGATGAGCAAAACATGGTGACATGTTCTCTCTTGCAGCCAAATGTCTCTTAAGAGACTAAAAGTTGGTCAGTGTGAGGCATATCTTGTGATTCATTAGGCCAATCAATGAACCATATATAAAAACACATCTAGATAGGTGTATAAAATTTGTAATGGCCCCCTATGGTCTCTATCGATCCCCAAGACTAAAATTTGTAGTTGCCTAGATGAATCCCTAAGGAGAAGCTTCTCATGCCTAAGTGGGAAAATGGATAAAACTTCCACCATGCATTATAGGAGATATCTGAGGCATAGAGATGAGTCATAAGCACTTACAATTACATGATTCCTATAATCAACTCATAGATTATTCTCCCCAACTTGGGACAAGTGAGACATGGTGGCATGTTTTCTCTTGAAGCCAAATATGTCTCTTAAGAGATCAAAAGTTGGTCAATGGGAGATGTATCTTATGAATCACTAGCCCAATCAACAAACCATCTACACAGATGAATTTATATGGGCATATAAACATTATAATGCCCTTTCTCTTTATTAGGCCTTGAGACTAAAAGTTGAAGTTGGTCAGACGAATCCCTAAAGAGAAGCTTCTCATCTTTAAGTGGGAAAATGGACCAAACTTCTATTACATGTTGTAGGAGATCCATGAGGGGTAGAGATGAAATTTTAGTGCCTACATTTTCATGAGTGAGTCCTTTGAGAAAATCCTAGATTATTTTCCCCAGATCAAGATGAATGAGACACAATAAAAAAATTTCTCTGAGGCAAATGTCTCTTAACAAACTAAAAGTTAGTCAGTGAGAGGCATATCTTATGACTTGTTATCCCAATGAATGAATTATCTATGTAGATGAATTTCGATGGGCGTGTAAATTTTAGATTGACCTTTATTTACTCTTCATCAATATTTAGGTTTGAAAGTTGCAATTGGCCAAAGGCATACCTAAAATGAAGCTTCTCTTTCTTGACTGGGAAAATGGATCAAACTTATAGTGCATGTTACAAGAGAAATATGAGGGGTATAGATGAACTATCATATCTTATAGTTGTATGGATGAATCCTATGAGTACCCCTTGAGGATTATCTCCCACTTAATATGAGGGAGACACGATAACACATTTTCTCTCACCACCAAATGTCTCTTAAGAGACCAAAATTTGGTCAGTGTGTAGCGTATCTTTTAACTCACTATCCCAATTGATGAACCATCTTTACCAAAACATTTAGATGGGCATATAAACACTATAATGGCCACTTTCCACTCTCTATTTTTCCCTAGTATACAAATTTTTAGGATTTTTAAGGCATCCTTGAAGAGAAGTTTCTCATTCCTAAGTGGGAAAATGGAGAAACTTTTGGTGCATGTTGCAGGAGAAATGTGAGGGGTAGAGATTATTTATCAATACCTCAAATTATAGAAGTCAGTCCTCTAATCACCCCCTGAAGGAATATGTGCCACTCAGGATGAGGGAGACATGATGGTTTATTTTCTCTCATGGCCAAATGTATCTTAGGAGAATAAAAGTTGGTTAATGAGTAGCATATATTTTGACTCACTATCCCAATCGATAAACCATCTTCACCAGCATATCTAGATAGGCGTATAAATATTATAATGGATACCCTTTACTCTCTTTTATGATTCAAGGTTGAAATTTATAGGTGTTTGTAGGCATCCCTCAAGATAAGATTATCATTCATAAGTGAGAAAATGGAGTGGACTCCCAACATGCATTATAGGAGAACCGTGAAGAGAAGAGATTAGCCTTCAGTTTATAAACTTAGATGGGTGATTCTTATAAGCACACCCTATAGTATTTTATGCCACTTAGGATGAGGGATACATGGCATCATATTTTCTCTCATGGTTAAATGTATCTTAAGAGACCAAAAATTGGTCAGTGGGTAGCGTATCTTTTGACTCACTAGCCCAATCAATTATTGTCTTCACTAAAATGTCTGCATGGGAGTATATATGATGAAATTACCACCCTATAGTCTTTATCAATCTTTGAGGTTGAAATTTATAGGTATTTAGAGGTACCCCTAAAGAGAAGTTCCTTGTTCCTAAGTGGGAAAATAGAGCCAACTTTTAACATGTGTTGTAGGAGAACCATGAGGGATAGAGATAAACTGTCAAGATCTAAATTTGCGTGGGTGAGTCCTATAATCACCCTATAAATTATTATGTGTCACTTGAGATAAGGGAGACATGGTGGCATATTTTATCTCAAAGTTAAATGTATTTTAAGAGACCAAAATTTGGTTAGTGGGTAGCATATCTTGTGACTCGCTCGCCCAATTGATGAGTCATATTAAATCACTCTAGTAGATAGGCATATAAACACTATAAAGGTCAATTTATACTCTCCATCAATTCCTAAGGTCAAAATTTATATATGTTTGGAGGCATCCCTGAAGATAAGCTTCTTGTTACTAAGTGGAAAATGGATCAAACGTCTGGCGCATATTATAGGAGAATCATGAGGCATAGAGATGAGTCATCATCACCTAAAATTACATGATATAGTCCTATAATCACCCCTTGTATGACTCTATACTACTTGGGATGATGGATACATGGTGGAGTAGTTTCTCTCATAGCTTATTATCTCTTAAGAGACCAAAAGTTGTTTAATAGGTAGCATATCTTTTGACTCACTAGCCTAATTGATGAATAGTCTTTGTTGACACATCTAGATGTATATATAAACACTTTAATTTCCACCCTCCACTAGTTTTTGGCCCTTAGGTTGAAATTTATAGGCATTTGGAGGCATCCTTGAAGAGAAGTTTCTTGTTTCTAGGTGAGAAATTAGAGTGAACTTATAACACGCATTTCAATAAAAACATAAGGGGAAGAGATGATCCATCAATGCTTAAATTTAGATAAAGTATCCTAATCACCCCCTAGATGATTCTATGCCACTCATTATGAGGGATACACATTGGCATGTTCTTTCTCACAGCTAAATTTCTTTTAAGAGACTAAAATTTGGCTAGTAAGTAGCATATATTTTGAGTCACTAGCCAAATCAATACATTATCTTCATCAACATGTCTATATGGGTGTATAAATTTTGTAATGGCCACCCTCTAATCTATAATGGGTCCTGAGGTTGAAATTTTTAGGCAATTGGAGGCATACCTGAAGAGAAGCTTCTCGTTCCTAAGTAGGAAATGGAACAAACTTCTAATGTGCCTTGCAAGAGAGCCATGAGGGGTAAAGATAAGACATCAATCCCTAAAACTTCATGGGAGAGTCCTATAATCACCCCCCAGAGGATTATTTTCCACTCAATATGAGGGAGGCACAAAGGTGTATTTCCTCTTACTATTAAATGTCTCTTAAGAGACCTAAAGTTGGTTAGTGAGTAGTATATCTTTTAACTCGCTAGCCTAATTGACAAACTATTTTCGATGACAGATTTAGATGGGTGTCTAAATGTTGTAATGTCCACCCTCCACTATCTGTCAGGCCTTGAGGTCAAAAAATATAGGCATTTGGAGGCATCCCTGAAGATAAACTTATCATTCCTTAATAGGAAAATGGAGCAAACTTATGGTGCACATTTAAGGAGAATTATGAGGGGTAGATATGATCCATCAGCACCTATAGTTACATAAGAGAGTATTATAAGCAATAATAGATAATTTTGTGCCACTTGGATTGAGGGAGACACCATGGCATATTTTCTTGCAGCTAAATGTCTCTTAAAAGACCAAAATTTGGTCAGTGGGTAGCGTATCTTTTGAATCACTAGCCCAATCAATGAACTATATTCATTGACACATCCAGATGGTCATATAAATGCTTTAATGGCCACCCTATGGTCTCCATCATGCCTCAAGATTAGAATTTATAGGTGTTTGGAGGCATCCTTAAATAAAAGCTTTTCATTTCTAAGTGGTAAAATGGATCAAATTTATGGCTTGCATTGTAGGAGAACCATGAGGGGTAGAGATGAGTTCTCAACACCTAAATTTTCAAAAGAGAATCCTTTAATCACCTCCTATAGGATTACATGCCACTCAAAATGAGGGAGACATGGTGGCACATTTTCCCTTGCAGTTAAATGTCTCTTAAAAGAGCAAAATTTGGTTAGTTGGTAGGGTATCTTTTGACTCGCTAGCCCAATTGATGAGCCATTTTTATTGATACATCTAAATGGGCATATAAATTTTATAATTCCTACCCTCCACTCTTTGTAGATCCCTAGGGTTAAAAATTTTAATCATTTGGAGGCATTCTTGAAGAGAAGCTTCTCATTCCTAAGTGGGAAAATGGAGCAAACTTCCAACGTTCATTTAAGGAGAACTGTGAGGGGTATATATGAACCATCATCACCTACAGTTGCATACTTAATTCCTCTAAAAAACCTCTTAGAGGATTTCATTCCACTCATGATTATGGAGACATGACCACATGTTTTCCATCATGTCCAATTGTCTCTTAAGAGACTAAAAGTTGGTTAGTGGGTAGCATATATTTTGACCCGCTAGCCCAATCTACGAATCATCTTTGCTAACACTCTAGATGGGAATATAAACACTAGAATGGACACCCTCCACTCTTAGTTGGACCTAAGGTTAAAGTTATAGGTGTTTGGAGGAATCCCTAAAGAGAAGCTTCCCATTCATAAGTGGGAAAATAGAGTGAACTTCCAACACATGTTGCAAGAGAATCATGAGGGGTAGAGATGAGTCATTAGTGCCTACAATTACATAAATAAGTCCTATAAGTACCCATATAATATTACATGTGACTCAAGATGAGGGATACATGGAATTCCATTTTCTCTCATAGTTAAATGTCTCTTAAGAGACTAAAAATTGGTCAGTGGATAGCATATCCTTTGACTCACTAACGCACTAGATGAATAGTCTTCATTGACACATCAGGATGGTCATAAAAACACTAGAATGCCCACCCTCCATTCTCCATCGATCCCTAGGGTTTAAATTTAAAGGCATTTGGAGGCATCCCTAAAGAGAAGATTTTTGTTCCTAAGTGAGAAAATAGATCAAACTTCTGATATGCTGTGGAGGATAACTATGAGGGGTAGAGATGAGTCGCCAATGCCTAAAGTTACATGGGTGAGTATTCTATGCATCCCTAGATGATTCGATTTCATTCAAGATGAAGGAGACATGGTGGCATTTTTTATCTCGCATTTAAATGTCTCTTAAGAGACTAAAAGTTGGTTAAAGGGTAGTGTATCTTTTAAATCACCAACCTAATCAATGAATTGTCTTCATTGACACATCTAAATGGGCATATAAATTTTATAATAGTCACCCTCCACTCTTTTTTAGGCCCTAAGGTTAAAATTTTCAAGTGTTTGGAGGCATACCTAAAGAGAAGCTTTTCATTCCTAAGTGGAAAAATGTAATGAACTTCCATAATGTGTTGCAGTAGAATCATGAGGTCTCTATATGAGCCATCAGTGCTTATAATTGCATGGGTGAATCCTCTAATCACCCCCTGGATGATTCCATGCCACTCAAGAAAAGGGAGACATGGTGGCACATTTTCTCTCATAGCCAAATGTCTCTTAAGAGATCAAAAGTTGGTCAATGGGTGTGTATCTTTTGAATCACTAGCCCAATTGATAAACCATATTCACCGAGACATCTAAATGAGTAAATATGAACCATCATATCATACAGTTATACGAGTAAGTCTTATAAATCCCTTAGAGGATTCTCTACCACTCGAGATGAGGTAAAAATGTATCTATTCAACATGTATTATTTTTTAGGATTCTCTTTATTTCAAGAAGATAATCTTCTCTAATCATGGTACCAACCACATGAATTTGGAAGCTCATCTACTACCACTAACATATATAAATTTTGTTAGTAAAAATTTCAAACATAAATAAACATATAATGATAAAATAATTCAAAATTAATATACACTAAATTGAATAAGTTAATTTTAGTAATTTTAAAAGTCAGACGCATTGAATACTAACCTTACCAAGTCAATCCAATGTATCTTCAAGATTAGATCTAGTTTTAAGTGTTTCAATAATCACTTCATGGTCAAATTCATGAACTTTACACAAAATTTTGTTGTGAGGCTTTCCATGATATTTGATCATTTGTGATAACTAGATTTGAATAATGAAGCACCACCCTATGTGTTTCAAAGTTCTCAAATAGCCATTGTCTTATTTTTATTATAAAGTATCTATGAAACCAAGTTCTTGTAACCACCACAGATCCAGTGGGATAAATTATGTCTTCTCCATCTATGACATTTGTGGTTAATTTTTTACCTCTACATAACAAGATAAGTAGTAGTTCATTCTGTCATCATTGTCTTTGAGTGTAATTATTGCAAAAACATGCCCTGCATTTAAATTATAATCAATTTTTAAGGACATGTAGGAAAAAATTAAGATATCACTAATATAATTAAGGCTACTTTAAAATTATAAATAAATTGTACCTAGTTGCATAAGATCTGAGACATGGTTTAAGTCAATTGATGATGACATTTTATGATCCTCCAGTGGTTATAATGGATCTCTAGTCTCCATAGGCATTAGGAGTCTACAATACCATTCATCAACCCATTATTTTAACTCACATTTATTCTAAATAAATTCCATACAGATCAAACAAAAGCATGCCATATCCCTAATATAAATAATCCATGAACTAGACTTTAAGCTTCAAATGGAGTGGAAAACACTCGATCTAGGTATTGCACTGCTTCATGCATTGCCTCATCTTCTTCCTTCATTAACCAAAAGAATATTAGTACATGAGAATATTTATTTGATCCATGATTAAAAAAAAATTACTACACCAAGTCATAATAATTGTAGCATTGATCAAATTATCACCATCTTTGTGCTTTCCCTACTCTTTTTAAAGGGATATTTTTACACATGCACCTACACCGTCATGTTCCCCTTTTCCATGCCCAGCCTCAAAGAAACTTCAAAAAAATTGAAATTCATTCTTCTTATATATCATGCTTAACCAATAAAACATTCATTAATTCTTAAACTATCTTACACAATTATCTAACGAAATATAATATGTATTGAACATGATTTCTCTTGCATTCATATTTCTATAAAATATCTCAAAACATCCTTAGACAAACTCTGGAGAATGTGATCTATCATCGCTCATATAAAATTGGCACTCCCTTAAAATCTTTTTTTTGTACTTTGTGATGTCAAGTGCATGTCTAAATGTAATATGCACGAAAATTTTAACTTGAATTGAAGTATAGTACTAGATTTGAATCTCATTCTATGGTTGTAATGTGTAGTTTTTCAGCAAAGTCCACAATCGAAATAATGGTTCTAAGTGGGAAGTTGTCCTTGCATAGCTTGAATTGATTATATAATTATTTTTTATTTTGTGTGTGCCTTGCATATTGGTAGATAATATTATTCTTGAATTCAAACATGAAATCAGATATAGATAATTGGGTCATAGCCAACTCACATCTTGATTACTCTTTTCCATCTTTTAATATATATTTTACGTATTTTTAATTCTTAAAATAAACTAGTTACTTTCTAAATTCATGTAAAATTTCTTCATGTATACAGCTAGTCAAATTTGCCAAACCACCACAAGTGTTACATATTCAATCTAAACATGTTTTGACAAAAAAAAAATCTCTCTCATGTTTTTGATAGAAAAGACTTGGGATTAACTCTCTTGATGTTTTATGTGGGGAAGCCACCATTAATTCATGCATAATATCATTAGTATGCAAAGTACAACATATATGATAGAAAACATAAAAATGCATAGCAAATTCAACATGGATCCTATAAAAACATGTGGTACATGCATGGTTGACTTTAACATAGAAAGGCTTGCACATCTCAAATGACCTTTGCCTAATTATCAATTGCTCATTAAATTTTTCAATATAATTTTTATAAAAAAAATTGGGTCATGTCCAAGAAATATTTTACATGTGGCTTACAATTTTTTGAACATTTTCTTCTTTTAACAATGTATTTTACATTAGATGAGACCCTTGTGTTGTCATGCCAAAAATTTCAATCAAATATATTATTTCTTCTTGATTAATACCTTATCTTTTCGCAAGACTTTACCACTAAATGCCTAACAATCTATGAGTAAAGGGTCATCAAGCATTGTTCTTTTTATGGCATTTATTAGATTTTTTCTATTCAAATTCAAGGATGTACTTGTTTGACTAAGAAATTGATCTCTAGATGTTGATTTAATAGATTATATTACTACTTATCTTGTCACATTACTATTTTCTTTTTCAAGTTTTATTTCCTATTACATTAAATGCATTAAATATATTCTTTGCTATTATATTATTTATTCCCTTTGTATTGCTTGTTCTTAACCCAAATTATGCATCATAGGGCACATTTTTTGCATTTTCATTAATTAAAAAAATAGTTGACATTATTTTGTATGAATTTTATTCTCAAATGCATAGTTCCACACACATTAAGCATGACATTGAACTTGTCTTTTTGACATTTTACCTTCCATATGTTCTATTATTTTATAATCTATTTCAAACAAATATCTTGGTGTTCATCGCATTATCCTTAGAGATGTGGATCTAGGAGTTATATTTTAATAAAATTGGATGGTGTTACCACTTTAACCATAGAACGGATATTAGAGTGTTGTCTAGGTACATTAGACCCTATAGATGAAGTGATTTCATCTTCATTAGGAGATAGATGAATTGGGGTCATTATGTGATGTTGATTATCATGTTCAAAAACTTCATTACAAATGGATGTTTCATTAGATTATGTTTCTCCATGTGTTTTAACACTCAATACAAATTCATTGGTTAGATATTCTACATTTTGAATTTCATCATGCAACAAGGTATTAATTAAGTTCTTTTATCTCATTTAAAAACATATCTAAATAAAATTCCATGGAATTGGGCATGTTATTTTCATATAAAATATTATCAGGTGTGGAGGAAGTACCTTCACCTTATGTAGAAGTTCTTATAGATGCTCTCCTATATGCTTGTCTTTTTTCTTTATTTTTCTCTCTTGACTTCAATTTCCTCATTCGATAGCTCTTTAATTTGTCTATTGCAGTGATGACCCAATCCCATTATTTATCTTTACGTAAATAAGTTTAGGTCTAGAGTAAAAATTAAAGAATTTATAGTAATATATACAAAGTAAATGGAGAATTCACATAATTTGGAGTGTTAACAAAAAAAACCAATTGAAATTTGTAAAATGCAGAATTAATGAGTGAATTTCATGGGCAAACAAAAAAAATTGTGAAGTATAAAGGGTATACACCCTTTTACAAAACACGCACACCCTATTTTGGAGTATTTCTAAATGGGCAAGTGCATTTAATGAGTCTTTACGGGATTCAAAAGGGTAATACACCTTTTAAACATTTAAATATTTGATTTTTCCACTTTTCCTCAAAAATTACTTTGGGTTTAGGCTTGGGGAGGTTTGAACCTAACCTAAAACCAATCATGGAGTAGCCCATATGATTTTTAAGAAATTCAGGAGTTTTTTCATCTTTGTTGACACGTCTGATTAGGCAAATTGTATTATTTTTTTAAAAAATATATATGGGTTTGTAGAGGGGAAGGTGTAGTTTTTTAATATATGATTTTTTAATGTCAAAATATTATTTTTAATTGTTAATTTATATACAACATACCTCATCATGGGACATTCAAATGAAGGAGAAGGATGGCAAAAATCAAACTAGGGTTTCATCACTTTGGAAGAAATTTTACGATAGTAACGGTAGACTATCAACAACATCCCAATAAAGGATGGGCAGAGGCAAGAGCATGATAGGGATACAGGATGAAGAAGGTGTCAGATGGAGCGGTGAAAACACATAAAATAAAAGCTAGATCTATAGCATTGGTGTGGATCCCTATCTATGTAGGGGCATCTACGAAGCTAGAAGAAAAGGAAAATAAACAAATATCTCGTGCAAGAGAGGATACATCATTGACAAAAATATAGTCTCCTCAGGTGACTAAATATGAGGTAATGCCTAAGTTGGGATAAACATTACACCTGAGGCTAGATAAGATACACTAAAATATTGTAAATGAATGACTAGATCTTCTAGATGTTGTTATCATAGAGAAGAATAGATTTCATATTATGATAAAACCTCTATCAGGTGATACCCTTTGCCTCTAGGTAAAAATTTATGATCTAGTGTTATATTTAAAAGGGTATTTGAAATAATTAATTGGGATTCCTAAGGTCGTGCAAAGCCTAGTTTACAAAGGAAAAGAGCTCCAGGATATTTTTCCTTTATATTGTTATTAGATATGTAGGGACTCTATCATTATCATGACCTTTCGACTAAGAGGAGGTGTTGTTGGACCGTCAGAGTCTTCATCTAAGAAACCTTCATCTTTCAAGGAAGTAGTCAAAATAGTACCACATCCAGTGAAAATAACTCCCCCTCCTCAAGTTTACATTGTGGATTAAGTGAAAGAGGTCCCTTTGATGGAGATCTCAAACAAGGAGGTGGATGAGTATTTTAACACTTTGATGGAAGATGTAGTCATTTGCAAATTTAATGGTATCTGACCGACTATGATACCATTATAGAAATGGGTCCATGAGACATGGATGAATCGGTGTGAAAACTCTATGTGCTCTAAGGGATTTTTTAATATCCATTTATATGAGTAGCAAGATTACCATAATTGCCTCTTAAAAGGCCCTTGGTTTGGGGCACTGCAAGCTTGTTCATCTCGCCTTAGTTTTTGAGTTTTAATCCTCTAACTCTTTTAGTCACTAAGATGTTAGTATGGGTTCATCTTCCTAACTTGCCTTTGCATTTTTGGCATGCTTATAAATATATAGTTAATGATTTGGGGACTTTCTTAAAAAATAACATTGAGTGGGTGGCTTTAGGTTTATGCACTTATGCTTGATTTTGTGTTGAACTAGATTTAAGTAAAAGGGTTCCTAATAAAATAATTTTAAAATATGGTAAAACTCATCATTTTCAAATTCTTGACTATGAGAATATTGTTTTTAGATGCCACAATTACAAAATACCAAGTCATCTATATGTATTCTATCATCAGGGGTGCTCGTAAGCTATGAAAAAAAGGGTGTAAATCCCAAATCAAACAAATGGAGTGCACTTGATCTATCACTAGTGGCAAAATATTGTTTTGAGGAACCATAAATACAAGTGGACACATAATTGAGATATAACAAGAAAGAGGAAAAATTTGCTTCAGGTAATGAAAAAGGGCACAAGGAAGAGAGGACATAAATTGTTCAAACCTCCCATTTGAAGCAACTAGTCAAAGGAATGAAAAGAGGACATGTGGTTGAAGGCTCAGATTTAGAGAAGGACTCGCATGAAAATAGAATGTCAGAAACACAAAAGTCAGATAAACAATTAGCCTTGGTGAATATTGAACAAGAAGTATGGCAAGAGGTTAATAAGAAAAAAAGGAAGAAAAAAGCAAGTTAGCAAATATGTTAGATTACTACCCAACTAGTTGATGTTGGTTATTGATTTTCGAGTGGTTGTTAGGCTTGTTGTCTTTTATTTTCTAGTAGTCTGTATATGGTTTTTTGACTTTTGGCTTATCTTTGGTTATGGCCTTCTATGGCTAGTTATTGTAATCTTCTTTTTCATGGTTGGTAGCCTTAAATAACCATGTACTTATCCAAAAAAAAAATCTCATCATGGACTATATACATATCATTACAAATACATTTATAACTTTTAGACCGTTTAATCAAAAGTTTATAAAACTTATATCTAAGTAATCTACACATCATTGTCTATGCTTTTAAAAAATGATTTCAAGAAGTTAAGGTCATAAAGTTGTGTTTTACACTTACAGTTCTAATTTTATAGATGTCTTGACTTGTAAAATTGTTTTAAAATATATATATTTATTAAAAAATTAATAAAAAATATCCTAATCGATCTTCGACATTTCATCTATCCATATATGAAATTTAATATAGTAATTCATTCATTTACTTAAAAAAGTGTGTCCATACACATACAGTCTCCTTATCTTTTCACCAAAAAGTGTCAAGTCATTGTCATAAATACATCAATTTCACACACTTTTATCATCTAGGTAATACAAATATATATATATATATAGAAACTACATTCAAAATACCACAATTCATATTCTTACGTTATTGTTAAATTATTTTTTCAAGTATCTCTTAAACTCTCTCCAAGTATTATTATTGTTATTTTTAAGGAAAAAGTGTCCCTTTAAGCCCCACCCCCTTTTATCCCCTATTTTCCCGCATCTACCCATGTCTTATATTTGTGTTTAAAGATGCATAATTCTATTGTTTTCTTTATAAGATGTTCAAATACTTCTAGCAGACATGTAAAGAATATTTTGAATTCTTTAAGTCTTGTTTAAACTCCATTTTATATTTGCATATTATATTTTTATATTGCTTGAGATGTGTAATATATACATTGTAACAAATGAATCAAGGACAAACCTAACTATAATGACTACTTTTTTTTAACAAAAGTATAATATAGAATATGTATGTCTTATATCAATCATTGGAAAGTTAAATCACTATGATTTTCCAATGGCAAGAAATTCACAAAACCTTCAAGATATAATGATGGACATGGGATAAGGATATGGTATAATCAAATTCAAAACCAAAAAAAAATACTATCGATTACATCTACAAAATATTTATGAAGATAAAATAGACATACAAATTTCCTATGTTTAGGGACATTCTCACTGATGGGATGTGGGTAGTCCATTGAATGCAAAGCTGACATGAGCATTTACATGCATGCATCACACTCTATTTAATGGAAAATATAAAACACATATTTTTAACAAATCAAAAAAACACACTAAAAAAAGTGAAAATATATATTAGACCAATCAAAAAACATGTATAAGTTTTTCCAAAAATTGAAATAAAATCCTTATTTTCTTTAAAAAAATATATACAGAAAACATATGAGATTCCACATATCATTGAAAGATTTGAAAGTTAAAAAAATTAAATATGACCCTATAATCAATGTTAAAATTTTCAAAAACATTCTTCCATACATAGATGAGGAACTATATGTGTTTATAAATGTCAATCAAAGTTGTAATCAAATTAACTTATTGGTTGAAACTATTTGTGTATGTCCAAGAGGTTTATTTGGCATCCACATTGTCCTTGTCTAATGGGTAACATTAAATCCTACCTTAGCAATCACCATTCCTACATAGTGCTTCGACACAAGTGGCATGCTTCTTGTGACTAAATATATGGATGTACGTTAAAATTTACACAACATAACAACTCATCAGGTTTATGGGCTTAGTTCATCATTTTGTATAGACCATGCCTTGATAAGGTGACATGGCATACTTATTATGTACCTATTGCATAGGTATATATTGTAATCACCTCTCCATATTAATCTGCACTAAAAATTGTGAAATGCAAATATTCTTAAACTTTATAAAGTTTTTACATTGGATTTACTATTTATATTATATTTTAAAAAAGGAAAATTTTGGAAATGATTATTTTTACATTTTATTGGTTAAAGTAGATTGACAAGACTATTTTTTGGAGGAAATTGCTCTATTTTTAGATTTAAAAAAAGATAAAATACTTAACATTTGAATGATAATTTTATTTGAGTTATGTGCCATTAGAAGGGGTTTCAAAGACAAAAAAATAAATCTATCAATAAATTTCATAAGTTAATGGTCCCTAAAATAGTTCAAAATGGAAAGATTTGGCTATAATTTTCGTTGATAGTTGATAATTTTATTAGATAAAAACTCAAGATGCCACTTGGGAAGAACAATCTCATTAATTGTACTAGTCATTTGAAACTGAGCTTAGAAAAAGGATACCATACATCATTTATGATTTCATATCTTGAAAATGGATAATTCTAGAATGTGAGGTCATAGCAACCCACCACAACCACCTGTCGCACATATTCATCTTGTCAAACCAGACATTTGAAGAGTTCAAATTATATGTAACTAGATAAAACAATAGAAAACTCAAAGCCTCAACATTAATCATGTTTATTTAAGCAAATCCCATCTTAACTCTAGCCAGGGTTATTTATTATAAAAGTTCTAGTGACCATTTCATTCTTCATAATTGTTTCTAGACCCTAATCACAACTTCATTTATTTTGTGTAGACAGATTCTATAATTTTGACATTGTGAGGATCCCCAAATTATGTTGCACCTGAGGTAAAGAAACCAACATATTCAAATGAAAACTAGTAGAAATAAAATGATAAGCGTAGGCGGCTTTCTTTGATTGATGTTACTTGATACTCATGTAATGATGTTTGGCAAGTAATCATTCATAATAAATAAGATGGAGTAGTTGTAGATATTTGGTGTTGTGGGGTTATTCTTCTTTAAATATGCCAATTTGTGTATCATCTACGGTGATACCAATGTCTCCTACAACAAATGAAAATATATTATATAAAATATGCAAATTAAAGAGGCTAAATTATATAGTCAACTATGAAACCTGTAAATATTAGTTGCCTTCCATTTTAAGCTTGTATATAAATAATCAATTTCAACTCCACAAAAAATAATTTTAGAACAAGAATAGTTGTCAAGTACTAACACCATGTGGTTCAATGTTCCCATTGTGATAATTTTTCAAGTTAGGATCAAATTCAGTTCCCTTATTATTGTATGGTAATAGAATCATAAGAGTTGGTACTTTTACATGGCTATATATCTTATATTATCTGAAAGCATTAACCCCAGATAGTGGCTATCTATCTTGTACTATCTAAACCTAACAAAAATATTGGGATTAGTTAATTTATTGTGTAAGTTCAATAGTGCTCTTGTTACTGAAAGTCTAGATCGTTCACTTTATTGTATCAAATGAAATACCTTCACTATCATATCCAGAAACTGAACAATATTAACTTAGCGCAAGTCAAGTACTCTACTACCATGTAATTTAACAATATGATGGAAATTTTCCCATTATTTGAATATAAATAATCTAAATAAATCATTTAATTATGGAATTGGAAGTTACCTCATACCAAATTTCTAGTCAGCCAAGCATAAATGAACAAGTTTTGGGTATTAATGAAAAGACATTCTAAGTATTTTTTCTAAATTTAAAAAATTTAAAAGACAATGCCCCTAACATTATGGTTTCTAATTTTATAAGATATTGGATCCTGGATCAAAGAAGTATATTACAAATTTTCTACAAAATATATTCTATAACTTGTAAAATGCAAGTACTTTATGTTTGATTCATTTTATAAAGTTCTTGCTAGAATAAAAGTGTGGTTTTCTATTGCAAAGATGTTAATAGTATATATTTACATAGATGAGTGGTTTAATAAAGACTATAACCCTCCTATGGAGCTTCAGGATGAAGGAGATATCACTTTACATGATATACATGTTGCATTTGGCAATATATATATAAATTTCCTTTTACCCTAATTAATTTTTTTAAATGTTTAAAACAAGTTATCTTTAAGTAGAAAACATCCATTACATATTAATTTATATATACCATTGTTACTTCCAAATATAGTTCACATGAATCTTAAAAAAAATTAAAATATGTTTCATGTGGATTACTAGATATATAGAAGCATCTGGTGACTAAGGAGAAACACCCTACTTTTGTCAATATCTTTCAGCTACTAGCAATGTCCAATGATCTTGACTTGTCAGTATTTTTTAATAATGAGGTACCTTCCAAATTCCCTACATTTTTTAAAACATGTCAAAAAGCACACAAATTCTAAAGGGGTAATTATTGTCAAACTTTTAAAATTAATACATTAAAGCAATAGAGCATGAAGAATTTAGTAAGTAAAGCCCACTATTTCTTTGCTTTCCACTACCAACATGCTCAAATAATTTGTTAATTTTAATTTGACCTATAAATCTATTTTCTAATTAATTTCTAGTTTTCATAGTAAAATATCACTTAACAACTCATAAAGACAGTTGGCATTCATAGTAATAACCTTAGTGAATGTAGTACAACATGTTGGAGGTGGATCCCATGTCTTATTTTAAGATGGGCAATTGGGCACAAATTTGTTGGAAAATGTAATCTAGGTTTTACATTAACAAAAAAATCTATGTGCATTTTTAAAAAAAACCTTAAATTGGCATTTTATTTGTAATCTTAAGAAGCTTCAAACTTATGAGCTTTGCACTTCTAAATAACAGCTTCTTTTATTGAAGATTACCAAGCAAGAATAAGTGCATTTTGATGTCTGAAATGGAGGGGCATAGATAGGCATTAATGCATGCATATGTATGTGGGATAATACGAGGATGTAATGTGCCATAGATTAGAGCATTATTAATTTTTAGTGCATAATAATGATTTATAACCTAGCAAGGCATTACCACATGTTAATGTCTAATTGTCATCTTTTATTGTTATTCTACCAAATATTATTTATCACCCATAACTCTGACTATTATATTTTCTTATGTTTTTTTAGGAAAGTTTTTCCATGGATTAAGGCACAATAAAGATGAGGCTTATCAAACCATAAGTTAAAAATATGACAACTTATTTAAATTATTATTGAGTTGTTGGTTAGTTATTTTGGTGATTAAATAAGTTTAAATTTTAATTAAAATTAAAATTGGTGGTCAGTAAAGAGCTCCTTTAAACTCACCCATGAACAAAAACACTAATGGTGTGGTAAATATTTTAATCTATGAGGTTCACGTAGGGTTTTATCATTAGAAATAATGAGTATAATTTTGACATTTAACTATATTTTATAAGGGACTAACTTGTGAGTGAATTCTAAATGAAGCAAGACATTGAAGAACAAATTTATACTCTTGGCACTTTGAAACAAAAACAAAAATAGAGTAGGGAACATGGTTGGATAATTTACTACTTATTATTAATGTAGGAAACAATAATATAGTATCATTGTAGGTTAGGAAATAATGTGGGTGGGATTTTATGCTCATAGTCTCATAGTTCATGCCGGATTTTCCATAGCCTCCATATGGATTATAGTACTATGGGCCTTGGGATGTAAGATGTTACATTATTTCCTAAAAAAAGGCCATGCAAAATTTAAACATTCATGCATTCATTATTAAATTATTAAATTTATGGGAAGGTTGAAGATTAAAAATTTTCACTTGAGCATCTTTATTTATTCATGTAAGATGTAAAAGTTTCAGTTTATTCCTAAAAATAATTTTAGATAAGTATTTAATTGTGCTTAATCTTTATTTATGGATGATGATAGAGAATGTGTTACCATGGTAGAAAATGTGTGAAATGGATGCAAGACACTAGTATATGTGTTAGAATAGATCTATATGAAATGATAATTATCATCATTTTGTTATAGGTGCCAATTTCAGAGCTCACACTCAAGATTGATGACCTATATTTTTCTATTCGTTATTGGCCCCATATCATGCATTAAGGTAGGTAGTATGATTAGATATTTTAGATTTTCAATGAAAAGAAAAGGTATGGAGGTGGATAGGTGATAGATGATTAGAACATCAATAAATCAAAATAAATTTGGATGAATAGTTGGGAAATTAGTGTGTATAAATATCTAAATTTTAATAAGGGAATAAACAATTATAAGAGAAAAAGTCAAAATAATTATGTGCAATTTAAAAGTTGTAATTAGATTGGTGAAGATGATTATATGTTATAATTATTACCTCAGTCATTGGTATTTGAAATTAAATGTTTTATTTGGAGTGAAACAAGAGCAAAATTCGATGGTCATATGATTGTCCTTACACCTTATTCGTGTAAAATTACATTAATTTTTTTGATAGGTTGAAAATTTGGGTAGAAATTCAAAAATGTGACAAATTATGATAAATATATATTATATTTAATATTTGTGTCTTTTATTATGAGCTATACTGGCACATAATATACATAGTTGCATTTGTTATAGAATTAATGGTAAGCCCCTATAAGTTGTCTAACAATTTATTATAATTTTAAAAGTTTCTAAATGACATGTTTAAATCATTTCCATTTTTTGTTTAAAAGTAAGGGGCTTCTTCAAAATTTTATAACTTATTTTTTTTCATGTACTTGTATTAAAATGCATCACTTTAATAATGCCTACAAAAGAGAATATTAGCTTGAATATGATTTAAGAATAAATTGTATGAAAAAAATTTGGGGTGGCTTATATGTCATTCACAAAAATTTAGTTGCCATTTTTACTAAATCTATCTATACAAATATAAACTATTGTTATCTTTTCATAGTTATTTTGTACTTCTCTCAATTACCAAGTCACCCATATACTCAACCCTGATAAATTTTAAATATTTATCTTAGCAACAGGTACGAAAGTTATACCACAACACTTGTTTATTTTCACCTTTCGAGATTTCAGACCTAAAACTTTTAAAGGAAAATTACTAAAAGAGAATATTGGTGAGTAAATATTTACCAGCAGTTGTTGATGAATAATAATTCTACATATGAATGTAGGTGAGCATGCATTATAAAAGCGATCGATAATGTATAAACAGTCTTATTTTGACTCGACCATATGTAATGGTAGTGGGGAATAATATAGGCTTAGCCACTATATATTCTATTGATAATCAAAAAATACATGGATGTTAGTTTTGTATATTTCCCATGAAAATTATGCTAAGGGCATTTTCAAATGTTACTCCCACT
Organism: Torreya grandis; assembly: GCA_037957365.1. NCBI lineage: Eukaryota > Viridiplantae > Streptophyta > Pinopsida > Cupressales > Taxaceae > Torreya > Torreya grandis. Next base: position 1,577,944 of record JARHVA010003332.1, on the reverse strand, counting down.
TAAAACTTATGATTCCTTCAATCTAAGGACATTAGGAAAAAAAAATTAACTCATATGTTCTATTGAGTTCTTATTTTTGGAAAATATTTGAAGTTTACTAGTCATAGGAGTTGTAGAAGATCTTCAAGTCTTTTCAGTATTTTTTAAATCTATTTTCACAAAAATATATCACTCTCAAAAAAATCAAAATTTTGAGAGTTTTTTCAAAAATGAAAACAATTGTGTTAATATTTTCTATTTTGAGTATTATTTTTTTAATATCAAGGCAAAGGATGCCCTACTTTGCCTTGAACCCTCCTCCTTGCAACATAAGGCCACCATGGTTCCCCTAATCTCATCACCCCTATAATGGCCTCAAATTTCACTCCCATAAATCCTTCTCGCCTTAATTTTGTCTTCCCACTACTCCATCAAGCTCTCATGGCCCCTTGCTCACTAACTACTCTAATGTACACAACACGCAAATAGTATACCACCACTGACCACCACCATCACCTCTACCCGATCCAACCACCTCCTTCTCATTGCTTGGCCCCACTAACCTTCTCCATTCTACCCAAAGTTGCCTTGACCCTCACCTTTAGCCCTCTAGTGCTCCTCAAGACCATTTAGGCCCTTTTAATTTTTTTTAGGCTACTTTTCACCCTAAAGGCCTATAGGGACACCATGTTTTTTCACCAAAGGCATATTTTTCATGTGTCAAATACTAGATATTGGAGAGTGGGTCTAATGTGACAAGACATCATACTCCCCACAAAAACTATGTTTTTCATGTCCTTCTCCATTGTACTTTTTTAATAGGTCATATCTCAAAAATCATGTAGCAAAATTGGGTGTCATTTTATTTCATTATGCATATTTTTCATATATGTTACATATTTTCAACCCTGAGCATCCAAAATTGTATGGAATTTGTATTTTTATTATTAGGACCTTTAGGAATTTTCTGACTTCATTCTTTAACAGGTGACAACTTGAGCATGATAGCTCCAAAATAGGTGAAATGTTTTTTTTACCCTTGTTAAATTTTTCATCAATTTTCAGAGATGTAATTAGGTTTGGTTTAGATTGTGCTAATACTAAAAATATTGTGTTTCTCGTCTTTAGTCAATTTATACACGAGAAAAAACATTGTATATTCAACATGTGTAAGTTGTTTCGATGTGTGATTTTGATGTAAATGGAATATTTCTATATATTTCCATACTTATGGAGAGGTAATAATTTATTTTGGAACATTGATTTGTATGTCAAACTTCTTATTGAGACATCATTTTTTAAAATCACGTATATTTGTGCTTGTTGGGAGTTTTCATAACACTATTGTTTCATGCCAAACTTCATAAATTTTTGGGGGCTACTTTGACACTATTGAGGTGTGTGTCATTGATCACCTTTGTAAATCATTGTGGTGCCTTCACTTTTTTGTGTGTGCACTAAGGCACATAATGGTTTCTTGCTCTCATTTGTCTTGTCTTCATTGTTATTTTGGTCACATGAACCACCTCCTTCTTGTTTTGAGAGATAATTTTTCAAACCACTATCAACGAAAACTCACTTCCTATAGTTCTTAATGGTGGGACAAACTATGCATCGTGGCATATTCATATGGAATAATTTTTTACTACATAGGCATTTGTTTTTTTCTATATGCACAAGTTCTTTCTCCTTATGACAATGATTTGTACAATGAGTGGCTCAAATCTTGTGATATTTTACTTGGTCACATGATAATATTTGTTTCCATGCACCTCCACCACTATCTAGACCACACAAGTTATCCTTTCATTTTTTGGAGCATTCTTGAGAGTATGTATGGAGAATTTTCTTTTACTATCATGTAATATTCATATGAGCTTGATGTTTTCACTCATCATATTGCTTGTGATGATTCATTCATGTTATACATTTCTCTTTTTCTTTTTGAGACACCATTTTGGGAAGATTTTATACCAAATATGAGATATATTTTTGTATATCCGAGTTTCATTCTTTTACAAGATGACGCTCTTCATTATATAAATCTATCACACGTTTATGTTTTTGAGGATTTTTTTTCCATTGATGAGAGTGCCTCTACAAATTTCTTTGGCAGTTCCACATTTTTTAATATTAGTGACAATCCACTTTCTTTTGTGGGTCCTCATTCATTAATTGTTTTGATATTGGTAGCTATGCTCTCCACTTCACATGGACATTATTTTGGTGAATGGTCTGTGTCTTTCTTCCATATTTCTAATTTAATGGCATCACTTTTAATTCTTATGCATTATCCTATGAAACCTATGCTACAATTCAATTTCAAAATGACTACAAATATATTCATAATATTTCATTTGTCTTCTTTCATGGAGTAGGCATATTTTCAATACATATATTTTTTCCTTCCTCTTATAAATGGTATAAAATTATTTTAGTGTAGGTAGACCTCTTTTAGTCTTTAGTCAAGGCCCCCATCATTGACACTCTTTAGCTTGTTACTTACATTCTTACACTACTTTTGATATATGATTTGAAGAAAGTAGTCCTTAGGGTCTGTGTTCATTCCTCCTTCGTTTACGCAACATTTCAATGCACATGGGTACGTCATTAAGCATGTTTTTGGGATGTATTTCTATAAATTTTAGTCTCATAATTTTTCTATTCACTCACTGTTATCACTTAAGAGGGTGTTGGTGTAAACAATCGTTTTCACCTTTAATCGTAAATTCACTCGAGTTAGTGATTTAAGTTATAGTTTTAAATAAACCTTATTTTTATTTTTTTTAATTAATAAAAATACACCTTTTAAGTAGCGAATAAGATTTCATCACTCTTATATCCAATCAGGGTGGCCTCTTCATCAACAAATCTATAGAAAGGGCTTAGACCATAAAAATACTATAAATCTTTCTCATGTACATTGTTTTACTCATGGAAGAAGGGAGAAGAAAGAGAGAAGTCTTAGAAACATGTTCTCCAGCTTGTGAGAGAAGGATATAATGTTAATGGATCATGAGAGCTCGTAATCATTTTTGTCTTCTTTAGAGGAGCTTATTGTATATTTTTACATTATCTTAATAGTGGCTTTTTTCCTACTTATTTCCTCTTCGCTAGTTATACATGTTGTAATCTTATAGAAGTCTATCAAGGGTTTTTTTCTGAACAAGGCATGAATATTGAGGTTTTCCCATAGTCCCCAACAATTTCAAAATCTTTAAAAAATTAGACATAAGTGAAAGCATTATTCGTGCAAATTTTTAATCGTGCATAAACAATGTATTATTTTTTAAAAATAACATAATTCATTTCCTCATTTTTCATTGAAATTTTTACTTTTTATTCTAACATTTAAAAACCTATAAATTGTAATCACTTTTGTCAAAATTAATATAATTAAAATATATATTTTTAAAGTCATATTGATAATATATTTTTCATGTTGAGTTTAATATAATTTGATGTCTTAATTTTCTAATAATTTTATAAATTCTTCCAAATTGTATAATATATTTATGCAATATTTAATTTAGATGTAAAAATTTTCAAAGATATTAAAAAATTTTTATAGTAATAAATTAAATTTAAATTCTTTCTCTTGTCTTGATATTGGTAAGCGGTTCTTTTTTGACTATTTTTTATAGGGGGAACCCATGGGGAGCAATGCCACTTGAAGAGTCAACTACCAATAGCAAAGGTGACTTGAACATGAAACATACTGAGTAAAGCCTACCTTCTTTACCGTTATTCATAAAACCTTTCTACATTTTAAAAAAAAAGTTATCAATAATATATTTAACTGAAAAGAATGATTATCAAATTATTTATAAATACACTAATATTATTTAATTAATTTAATCATAAGAACATTTAATGCTTACCTACTTTTATATTTATTTTATAAAACTACATTAAATTATGAGATTTAGAAAATTGAGCACCCTATGTTCAAGGGCTAAAAGTATATCATATCTAATTGTTGTGTATTGTATGTATCATTTTATGATTGGATTTGGTTGGTCTTGTGCACTATTATTGACTACAAATTATACTATATTGTAAGTCTTCTACCTACAACTTTTAGTCGCACTTTACATTAAAATCAGTATTCTATGATTTTGTTTTATCACATTTATTAGACCATGCATAATTATTGTGTCATTTAAGTATATTTTTGTATTAGGAAATATTTTTAACTCTTTTGACACAATTTTCGTTTATAATTTTTATATATCACATATATTGATCTATCCACAACCATTAGATCACTTTTCCTACCCTGAAGTAATTTTTATATTGGTAAATATTTTTTTGCTCCTCACGCTTATGTAATATAAATTTATGTAAGAAGTAAACTTAAAAAATGACTTTTTAAGTTATTTATTTTATTATTTTCTCGTACTTTTATTTGAAAGTTGTTGAATATGAAAAAGACAATATAATCATCACATTTCAAATATCCATTACAATTTATTTTATTCTATTTTTTTTTAAAGATGAGAGAAAGATAAGCTACAAAAGAAAATAAAAGAAAGAGGGTTCGATTTACTTTTATAACTTTATATCTTTCAAAATTCACTTAAAATTTAATATATTTATTTGTTTTTGGGCACATGTGAAAATATTCATAGTAAGGGGGATCTATTTTCTTTTGTTATCTAAATCTTTCATACTTTAGTTAGAATTTATTATATTCTTTTTTTAAAAATTAAAAAATGGAAAGGATAGATATGTTATACTTATAATACAAGAGTTTGTCTAATTAAAATTGAAAAAAAAAAAGTAAAAAGTCACTCTTAGATAAATTTATATAAAATATATCAATAAATATCATTCTCAAACATTCACAATTCAATATGATATAAATGATTGGAAAATGATATCTATCGATATATTTTACATAGATTTATCTAAAATATGTATGCTAGTTTATTATTATATGGTGATATTTTGTATGATAATTTATTTTTAAAATTTAATTGTTATGATTTTTTATAAATATGATGCCTTAAAATCTATAAATTAATTATGATTATCTATATATTATCTATTTATTTATTATGATGTAATATTTTTATAATTCACTTTGTTATAATATGATTATTTATAAATATAATTTAATAAAATTTATATATTATCTGTAAATTAGTTATAATTATTTAATTATTTATAAATATAATACAATAAAATTTATATATTACCCATAAATATCTATGATTATGTATAAATATGAATTAAATAAAATTACCACAACAAAATTATAATTTACTTATAAATAAATTAAAATGTGTATAAATTTTTTCAATGTCCACTTTAAAATAATTAAATGTTAACACACTCCTACCATGACACAAAATTATTAAGATAAATCAAATTAACACAACAATAAATATAAATATAATTCACTTATCATATATTTTAGTGTGGTAACCAAAAAATAATTTTTTTTATTTAAAGTAAATAAAATTACCATGACAAAATTATAATTCACTATTAAATAATTACAAATCCAAATAAATAAATAAATTATAAGATAGTATTATATATGTGTGTGTGTATATATATATAATAAAATATAATATATAAATACATAATAATTAAATTAATTTTATTTTTTTAGTAAATCAAATTAAAATAATAATAAATATAATTTGCCTAATATATAAATACATAATTAAATTATTTTATTTTGAAGTAAATAAAATTATAATTCACCTATCATGTAAATATTTATACACATTTTTAGTTTATTTATTTATTTAGACTGTAATTATTTAATAACATGATAAGTGAATTATAATTTTATTTACTTCAAAATAAAATAATTTAATTATATATTTATATATTAGATGAATTATATTTATTATTATTTTAATTTGATTTACTAAAAAATCAAATATATAATATATAAATACATAATAATTAAATTATTTTATTTTTTTAGTAAATCAAATTAAAATAATAATAAATATAATTCACCTAATATATAAATATATAATTAAATTATTTTATTTTGAAGTAAATAAAATTATAATTCACTTATCATGTTATTAAATAATTACAGTCTAAATAAATAAATAAACTAAAAATGTGTATAAATATTTTTAATGTCTACTCTAAAATAATTAAATGTTAATACATGTATACCATTGTAGGAACACTTATCAATGTTGCATACATGATGATGATTTATAAATATACTCTTATCATTCTTATTAGTTCATATTGAAGACATGTTACTATAGCAATTTTTTTTGAAAAAAAAATCCTAACCAATCACAATCATATATTTCAATTTTATATTCCCTATACAATAATTTTAAGAAAATAATTATATTATCTTTATTTATAAATATAATTTATCTTACATATAATACTTGAAAGAAATGATGATGTTATATTATTTAATATTCATGATTTCTTTATATAAAGTCATTGTTGTTCCTAAACTTAGAAAGTATTATTTAAAATTCAACTTTATTAATAATTATTGTATACAATTATTGATTATAGATCTATTAATTAAATTCTTTACAATCTAATGTAAAATATTATCTAACTTAAATATAAACAAGCATATATTAACATATACATATTTACATGATTAATATGCATTCACAAACAATAAAGTTATAACAAGACGTAGCGCTATGGCATATTATCTTAATTACTACAAAGGGAAAGGGGTTCACATTATCCATTCAATATTTCAAAACAAATGTTGAAATTAAATTATAAGAATATTAAAAATGTTTCGAACGATTCCTCCATAATTAACAATGCCATTTAATTAATAATAATATCGTTATAATTACCTTTCTCTATACCAAACCCAAACAAATAAATTAGAGTTACTTTCATCCATATGAATGTAAGAGATTGAGATTGATTTTTTTATTTGACAATTGGGTATGTTAAGTATATTAATTACAATAAAAAAATGAATATTTAATTTTTTTAGTTGATTGTTTAATTATGACTATATTTTAGAAGTGAAAATCAAGATAAAGCAAATATATGGTTTGTTCGATTCTAAAGTTTTTTCTCAATTTGCGCTAGGTCAATTTCACGTATTTGGGTAGTGTCGTCGATTGATATTTACCTACTGGGTGGTACTACATACATGTAAGTATGACACAATGACTATACAATCATTTACACATCTCTACTTACTCTATATTTACAATCCCAAACTCGATGATGTGCACAACACTAAAAATCAACCTCATTTGCCTTAAAACCCTAAGTGTAGTTATAAGAGCTAGAAACCTACAAAAACAAAGAAAGTGTAATGCACTACATTGACCCCAATCACCCTCGTTTGATTATCGACCATTGTCTACATATCCAATATGTCGAAGAGGAAAATCAAGTCACACTTAGTTCTCCCACCTAATGTGATTGTGCAATTGTGCCCCTTCGTTATGTGAATGCAACTAATGATTTAAACGTTGATACTTGACAATATTCGTTTTGAATTGATTTTAAGTGCTTCAAACTTGGTTTTGACTGCTCCGAATGATATATTTTTATTTTGGAAAGAATATGGTATATTTTCTCAATGTGCAATGGTGTATAGATGTGATTTAGATAATTGTCAAGTCTATTTTGAATGAAACCTTAATTTGTTTATATATTAGTACAATTGATAAATTTATCATGCCATCAACATGTTAGGCAAATGGGTCAACCCTAAGGTGAGATTTGGTTTTAGAAAATAGTCATTTTTGGGAGCAGGTCGGTACCGACTAGATCAAGTCAATATCAATGATACTAATCAAATCTATCAAAATCGACATGTGTATAGGGGGACTGAACTAAGAGTTTGGTGATGTATGTGCAAAAAATTTAGCAAGTTTGAAACAGACAATGAAGTCCATGTATGTTTATAACAATAGAATGAAAGTATTGACTTATAAAATAGCATGCAAGTGTGAGAGAATGATGGATTAAGACTTTTTTTTGTGCTCAAGTCATGAGTGGTAATTGTGTGTCAAGTTTGTCATTATCAAGTACCAAAGATCAGATTTTAGTGTCTACAAATGTCTCCATTTTACTCTAGTAATGAAATTGTTAGAGTAAGAAGATAAAATATATGAGTGTGTACAACACACTTTATCTTTGATATAAAGCTTCAATTGTGCAAGTTATTCAATATCAAAACTTACAATCATGTGTAGTCAATGTCCATAGATTGACTATTTTAATTTGAAACTATATTTTTAAAATTTTGAAAAAACAAGGTTAAAGTACATGTGTGTTGGAAAAAACCATGTTGCCTTTGTAACTTGTTAAAGCATTAGAGAAACTTGTGCTTCTTTATTAAAGCATATGGAGAGTTGGGGTGATTGTTCCCTAAATTTTTATATCTATGTAGGGTTTTAGGTTGGAAAAACATGCCCTAGCGCTCATGAATGTGGGGGAAGTATGTAATGTACTAGCCCAAATAATTGCGTAGGTAAATGAAAGAACCAACAGGATAGTTTTGTTAAAAAAATTTGAATCAACCACTACATATGGCTTATAGATTCAACTGTAATGTTTATCTCAAGTTGGCTCAAGTTTGCTCAGAGTAAACAAAAAATATGATTGAAAGGGAATGAACAATGTCCATGCCCCATCATGAATGCAGGTTTGATTGTATAATTTCGTTCAATGTAGAATAAAATGCATGATCGAAAGAGAATGAGCAATGTCCATGCCCCCATGATGACCACAGATCTAAAAATATGAAACGGGATGACAACCATTTTCTATCCAACTGTAAATTGTGTTGTGTATGTGTGCATGAACCAATATTGTGCCTCATGAATTCAAAAATAGGTATATATGCAAATGAACCGATATCATGTTTTCTAAGTCTGTATCAACTAATATAAAATGTTATGCATCTATATGTTGAATTTGTCTCAAATGTATATGTATGTTGAAACTTGTAATTATTGTTCATGTCTATGTGCATATGTTTATGCATCTGCATCCAAGTGTGTATAAATATATGTTCAAGTGTATGTAAATTGAGTGCCTATGCATGCCATATATTTTCATAATTCATATTGATGCACTAATGTATGTCATGTATCAGAACTATCTGATATTTAAACCATTTTAAATCTCTGAAAATTGTACTATTATCTAATTTTTCTCTCATATAAGCTTATGTCTATATGACAAACCACATTGCAATGCCCCCCTTTTGAGATGAGGGATGTATCATGTAAGTCACTCATCTCAAAAAATAGTTAAATATATATCATGTGATGTATAAATATAGCATCATGTAAATATCATTTGATCATGTAGAGAATATGTCATCATCATCATCATTATCATCATCATCATCATATATATAATGCAAAGCATATAAGTGTCACATTTAAATAGATGTATCAATGAAGCACATAGTATAGGGAACTATGAATAAGACTATGCAATAAAAATGCATGATATAGAGCATGGCATCACTCAATGTCAGCAAACTCAAAAAGCGCAAATGTTAGTATCACACATAAGGCCAAGGGTTGCATACAAGGGACATAAATATGTCACAATAAAAAGATCAAAGGCCACACGTATGTGGACATAAAAATGTCACAAATAAGGGACATCAAGGATGTTGCATCAAGCAAGGCTCATGGGCCGCACATAATAATTAAGCACAAAGTAGCATGTCATGTAAAAGAATAACAACATCAATGGAACATAGGACAAGGAGACTAGTCTACACCATTCATATGTATCAATGTCATATCATAGTAAAGTAACATATCATGTATCACTGTGTAAGATGTGAGTAATAAGCAAGGCATGTGTAAGCAATATAGGTAGTTCAACATGGTATAAAAGGTCATAGAAATATATAACATGTAATAGTGGACCTATGGAACAAGATGCCCCCAATATCAACATGGCCACTCAGTAGAGGGAAGTTCAACATTGTGTGTAACCTATATGCCCTGCATAACACTCAAGATACCATGAAATACATATGAATATGTAAATAATATGTCATCTACCAAACATGTAATAAATAACATATGTAAATAGTGTAATCTAACAATCATATCATGTTTGGACCCTGATTTTAAATTTTTTGAATATTTTGAATGTTTTTGTATTACCTAATTATTTAATTAATTTGTATTTTGTGACATCGATATAATCAAGTGATACTAAGTATCAAGGCTTCAAAAACTAGAAGAATGGGAGGAACTTGAACAATGTGCAACATGTCAAGGCATAGTGTACATTAGATGTGATAGCATGGTAGTATGGGAAGTGAGAGCAATCAATATACTCCCATTGTAATCATGGCTCAAAGATATGTGGGGGGGTTGATGGGGATGTGAAGGAATGAATGTGCATTCTTATTTCATAAGATGTAAGTCTATATTCATCTATGTATGCGCAATGTCAGGGATAATTATATTTGCCTTGAGATGACCTTGTTCTGTACATTGCATTTTTTGTGACAGTTATTGAATTCTATGTATATTATGGCTTTGTTGTCTCAAAAATGGGGATTATTGTGAAAAATGTTTCGTTAAGTACAAATAGGATTGACGGTCAATTATGACTTAGGTTATCGGAAGTGATCATGAGGGAAAAGACAGTATGTTTTTGTATAGATTGTACATGCATGTGTTGCCATGAAAGATAGAGCAGTATATGACCATTATTTTTGTTTGTTTAGATCAGGTATGCCAACAAGAGCCAAAGGGTCATATAGAAGACAAAGTTTAAGGCTAAATTGTATATGTACAAGATAAGAGGATAACTAAGGATGATCCAACAAACAATCATAAAGAAGCTATGTACAATGATATGTGTTGCAATGGACTAAAAGAGCTTATGTGGAGGCCCTGTATCTAGTGGTAGCAATGTCTCATTGCATTAGTGCCATCAGTCATATATCTCTAATATAATTATATCTATATACGACTCTGAAGCTAAGCTTGGATTTGTAAGTGGAATATGTGTTATGTGAAACTCTATGTTACTATCATGCTTGCATTGTTCATATGTATGTTGAGTATTCATAGTAATCATGATAGGTCTTGAAGTCTAATTAACATTTGTTTGTGATCTTGATTCCTCTGAATGTGTGTCAATCTAAATGTTATTGGTGTCAATAAGATCTTGTGTTATGTGTCTCAATTTGAAGCATTTGCTCACAGAATGTCCCATCATCTAATGGTAGCCACAATATGTATTGCCATATTCTTTGGTGTAGGCCTGTTTGGATCGAGCTCTCATGGAGGAAGGAGTGTGATAAGATTGCACTCGAGTAACTTCTTTAGTAGCACTTGAGGAGATGATGATAATTTGAAATTTGTGCCTTCGTTGGAGCTAACATTTTGGATTGATTGGTATGTTGTGATATTACTTGGACTATACTCTTATTTTTTTTCCATGTGTTGCCTTAAGTAGTGATAAAATATGGTACGTGAAAGGATCATTGTCTAACTAACATGTATATAGATGTCCCCCATGTGTAAATGTAATGTACATGTAATGTAAATGGTATTGCATTCATAGTATGTATCCAAGGTTAGTCCAACAATAGGTTGTAATATGTATCATGAAGCATGACTTGAAATAAGGAATGCATCTTATTTGGTCTTAGTATCACTTCCATTGAAATTGTGCCAAGTGGTGGCCATAACCCTTGGTCTAGTTTAGCAATGATGTGATATGTTATATTTAGTTGTTGCATGTCGATCTCTAATGTATGCACAAAGATATATTGCAAATATTTTCAGTTGATTTAGTATCAATAATAATTCATTTGATGAGTTTGTGTGATACAATAACTAGGATAAATCATTCATCATATCGGCTCAATGTATACTTGATACCTACATTATTTTGTAATTCTCTCTTGGTGGAAAGACCCTTAATAGAGTAATCTTAAAGAGTGTCAGACATGTGTTGGAAGAGTCAATATAAGCTTCTTCTATTGATTTTATGAAACCATTGTGTGTCTTTGACTTATTTGTTTATAAACCTGCTATGTACCCAAGACCCTATCATCTTTTTTTAGTAGATGCTTAAAAAGGGTGAACAATGCCTCATGTATGTTTCCCTAATCCTTGCCCTGTATAGCCCATTTGTTGTAAATTTTTGAATCCAAAACCATATTGGGCCATATTTGTGTCCTTTGTTTTAAAAACAATTTCGTTACCTAGTGTTTGAATATTTGAAGTCAAATCTTCAATATCCTTTTCAAGAGATTGAATATGTCCTTACAGAATCATGTTTAGATAGTGTTGTTCGTATCTTTGTTATCCTTGAGGTGCTTCTTACCTTTTGGGACAGTAGTAGCATGGACCTTTGTAGAGGGAAAGTAGTTAGCACCGCCTTGAGTAAAGTTGGAAAGAGTAGTATAAGAATCGATAGGAGAATGGCTAGGATTTTGGGTATATTTAGGCATGTAAAGCATACAAAACCCTAGAATACCAATGAGTAAAATTAGAAGGATAACCTCGAGAATTAAAGGGAGTATAAATGAGTAAGAATTAGGTTTAAAATATTAAACCCTAGCAAAGATGAAACCCTAATGAAGATCTAGCGCTGAAAGTGAAAAGATCTTTTGTGTGGGGAAAAAAATGAGACTTTTTTGTGTGAGGAGATCTGATACAAAATTTGAAATCCTAGGATAAAAAAATTTAAAAGGATGAAACCTTAAGAAAAACCTAGAATTTTGCACTATCTAATATTTGTACAAGCTCACCAATATGTTTTTCTCTAGTTTGGATTAAGGTGATGAACTTAATCTAATTAAGATAGAACTTTGGAATATGATTCAGATATTAAGATATGAGATTCAATCATGTATTTGAATGTAAAAGATTGAGATTGAATCCCCTGATTTGACAAATGGGATATGTTAAATATAGTTAAGTACCACATATGGATGAATGATAGAACTTTGAAATATGATTCAGATATTAAGATATGAGATTTAAGCGTACATTTGAATGTAAAAGATTGAGATTGATTCTTCTGCTTTGATGAGTGGGATATGTGAAATATAATAAGTACAATAAATGGATGAATACTTAAGTTTTTTAATTGACTGTCTGACTGTGACTGTAATCTAGAAGTAAAAATTAGGATAAATCAATGTTATAGTTCGTTCGGTTATGGAGCTAATTCTTGATATGTGTTGGATTGATTCTGCAAATCTTAGTTGGTATGGCCAATCAATATTGACTTGTTGGTCAATACTATCCTGCGGGGAAGTAGGGATAGAGCCTATATGGTCACATGTCTCTGTCTATGCTTGCTCTTGATTCGTGATCCCAACGTTGATGATGTGCACAGCTCCATAGATTAGTCCCATTTACCTTAAAACCTTAGGTGTGCTTGTGAAGGCTAAAAACTTGTAAAAACAAAAAAAATGTAATAATTTGAGCTACCCCAATCACCCTCATTTGATGATTAACAGTTTTACATATATGAGACTCCAAAGAAGCAAATCACATGTACTTCTCCCACTTAATATGACCATGGAATTGTGCTCATTCGCTCTATGTATTAACTAATAATTAAGCTTTACTACTTGACAATGTTTGCTTTGACTCGACTTTAGAGTGTTTCAAAGTGGCTTGTAAGTGATCTTAATGATAGATTCACGATTCAAAAAAAATAGAGCATATTTGTTTAATGTGCATAGTGTATAGATGTGTTTCAGATAAGTGTCAAGTCCATTTTTAATGAAACCTTGATTTGGTTTTATAGTAGTCCAATTGAGTAATTTTTCACATCGGCGACACTAAGCAAATGGATAGACTTTAAGATAAAATTTGATTTTAAAACTAATCATTTATAAGAACGGGTCAATACCAACTATATGAGGTAAGTATCAATTGGTGATACTGACTAAATCTAGCAAAACCGACGTGTACAAGGGGACTAAATTGAGAGTCTGAGTATCTCTATGCAAGATATTTAACAAGTTTGAAACAAACTATGAAGTCCATGTAGGTGTATAACAACAAAACAAAAAAGCTAACTCATAAGATAGTATGCAAGTGGGATAGAATGGTGAATTGGGCCCTTATTTATGTGTTCAAATCATGTGTAGTAAATGTGTGTCAAGCTTGTCATTGTCAAGTACTCAAGACTAGATTTTAATATGTACAAGTACAAAATTAAATATTGCATGCTAGAGCATTGAAAGAGATTCAACAATTTTTTAAGAGTATCCTAGCTGCTCACAACTTTACCTCGATCAACATGCAAGAGAAATGGAAGAGATTCAATACCATACCCAAACCAAGGAGGATACACTAGTAACCATACCCAAACCAATATCTAAGGTTGCATGTAAGAGGTGGAGAGAAGCCTTGTGTTAAAACCTCATTCAAAGAGGTTAACTTGAAACAAGAGCATTCAACTATCAAAGAGAATTTTGAGTTGCACGAAGAAGGATCTTTGGCATGAACACATAAAAATCAAAACCTCATTCAAAGAGGTTACCTTGAAACAAGAGCATTCAATTATCAAATAGAATTTTGAGTTGCACGAAGAAGGATCTTTGGCATGAACACATAAAAATCATGTATTTAGGAACACCTCCCTTGCTTCACTTAGGTAAGTCTTTATTGTTGAAAAAAGCAACTTCACCCCTTTTGGTTTGTCTAGAAGGTAAAGAGATCTCCAAATTTGTGGCTATGCTTAGTAAGCAAAGGGTTCATTCATAGGTTTAATGGTTTTTGGCCCACTTGAATAGGACAAATTGATCTCCTCTCATTTCTAACATTGAAATTTACCCTTGAGCCCAAGGCTTTTCAATGTGTTTTTTGTAAAACACAAGCACTGAGATATTGTTTATATTGTTTATATTAAGGGGCCTTGGTTTCACGAGGGGAGCTATTCATGAAGAATTGAATTTCTTACTTTCACCTTTGCATTTTTTGGATGCCTTCAACCCAAAAACAAATTGGTAATGCTATTGGGAAAATACATTCCCTCTGTATGAGGCAACAAATAAAAAATTCAATGTGTCCCCAAATTGTGTGGAGGTGGATTTGAGCAAAGCCTCCCAATCAAAAGATGGAATTCTTTTTTATGGAGAAAAAAAAAAGATGTAATTTAGATATGATTGGTAGTATACATTTTTCACTTACCCAACAAATAAGTGTTGAACCAAGAATTAACCCTTGTGAAAATCACCATGAGAGCTAATTCTCTATGAAGAACGAAATGGTAATCGTTGCACATCCCTAAAGAATGAAATGGGAATCATTGCATACCTTGGGAATCATTGCATACCTAACTATGAAGAATGAATTGGTAATCATTGCATGCCTAACTATGAAGTACATAATATATTGTGCATACAATTTACAACCTTATATACTAGTTTTACAAAGAAAAGTAAACAATTGAAAGGGATGTCACTCACATCACTTCTAATTTAGACTTTCAAAATTCATGTTTTCTATTACTGTGACTTGTTAATTACTGTAAATTTTCCACATAAGCACTTCCATATTTTGCTTTGAAGGATAGTGACTGGATTATATAGCAGCATCTGCTCTTTTGTTTCAACAATTTGAACCTTCTTTGCCCATCTATACCATAGAGAACTGATACGCTCATCTAGAGGAGATCAATCGTCGATGTACCCCTACATGGAGACACTTGTGATGATATGTTTCCAGTTGTGTTGTTGTAACCTCCCAAAAAGAGATGTTGGGTCCATGACACTTCTTAAGGTTAATATAAGAAAGTAACAAAGCAAAACCAACAAATGTAAGCATAAAGTGCCAATTGGATTAAAAAGTACGTAAAAAAAATTGTAAACATACTCACCCCCAAATCCTTGAATATCCTCCGTCAAGCTCTTTTGACATAGAGACAAGCACCCCAATTCGTAGGGAAAAACTCAATTCTCCTTTGGTTATAAATCTCAATCAGTTGTTATCATTTTAACCAAATAATAAGCTAGCATCTACAACAATAATTATTTAAAAATAACCATTCACAAAATGTTCATGAATCGTATAATAATTTTCATCATTCAAACTCTAGACACCACATTTTAGTACAAGGATAGTTGTCAGTCATAAAATTGCATTATCCTTCGATAATTGTTTGTTTCATGATCATCAGTTCAAATTACGCTTACTACTAGTACACATACTCCCACACCAATAGGGAATTCTATAAATAGACAAAATGCATTAGTTCATCAAATCAATCAAATGCACCACACGAAGGAGAGAGATATTTAGCAAATGTGCCAAAACAATCAAGCATTTTAGAGCAAATATTTCAAGAATTTAAACAAATCTGAAATATTTATTTTTCAACCATTCAATCTAGATCAAAAGTCATAGAGTAGGCAGTGTATCACTAGATTGTCTGCCTTAAATTTGTATTATTATTGGTGTAATTTTCAAAATTGTACAAAAAATTTCAATCATAAAAAAGGAAAAAATATATATAAATATAAAATACACAGACATACACAAATAATATATATATCAACTATTCTAGGGACCTAATAAAAATCAAGCCAAGGATAACACAAGCCCCACAAACACATCCCCCATTTTTTAAAATCATCTAGGCATAGCTGCCCTATTAGGGTTTTGAAAAAAGATATCAATTTCCAAGAGATTTACAAAGAATTTCAATAAAGAAAGCAAGATTTTCAGTGACAATCAGATATGACTAGGTTTATTTGCAATGTTTATGAAATGTGATACCCCAAAGAATTTCAATAAAGCAAGCAACATTTCAGTGACGATCAGATATGACTAGGTTTATTTGCAATGTTTATGGAATGTGATACCCCAAAGCTTTTGGGATATCACATTGTACAGGATAGAGGTGGTTATATATAAACTAATTGAAGTTTTTTCCAAACTCATCAATACGCTATTCTGAATTGTACAAAAGAACAAGTTGTTTATGTTTGGTGTGATTATGTTTAACTACAATCGTAACGAGATTCGTAAAAATAATTAGTAGGTTTCGTGAGGATGATAGGTTTGCCAAATTCAGAAAAAGAAGACTCAACGCTATATAACATACGAAATTGCAGAAATAGAATGTGAGTGCCCAATGGTCATTGTATTCCAAAATTTGATACAAAGCATGATGTAGCCCCATAGGACTACTAGGCAAGTGACAATTTATACATCTTCAAAATAAAAGCAATTCTGTAACATTCTGATTGTCAGGCCAAACCTTGTCTACCATGAAAGGCGTTGATTTAATATGGCATTCTATGGTTATCTCAACCCAGTTTGGCATTTGGCTCTCCAATTACTGTCTCCTACTATTTGTTTGCAAAACTTTGATAAATCAAGAGACACAAGTATCAAAAGTAGAAGTGGCTAGCGTATAACTGCAATTTTGAAATATATAACTGTGATTGTACCTGGCAGATTGATTAAAGTTAACATCAATTTTATGATAGTTTCTTAAAAAATTAAAATTAAAAAAACAGGTGTTAAAAACTATAAAAAAAAAAAAAAAATTGTTGACCGTTGCTAAACTGGAAATGTTTTCAAATTGGGGAGAAACATTTCGGCCAATAACCAGCATTCTGAGGGGCCTTCAAAATGGGGACACGTTTTCAGGATAGAGAATAACTGTTTTTAGCCTGCTGGAAACATTTTTAGGGTTTGAGAGTCCATACAATCAGCTTTCGTAAGAGTTTGAAGGCTTGAAGCTGACTCAGTTGAGGTCTTTGATTATAACCTTCACCATTTTTAGGTTTTTCACATTAACACTGCCTATGATAATTATGTTTTCCACCTTACACATTAAAAGATATTTAATCAAATATCTGTAGTTGAAAATACAATATCAGTCATGTTTGATGTAGGGGCACTAACTTCCATTTGTAGGAAGAGAGTTTCTGAAATAGCTCCAACCTTGGACTAAGATTGAGCTTAGATCCATTTCAAGCTGGGGTGGTAGACCATAGACAGATGAACCTGTTTTACCGGACACCACTTATTACTTATCTTTATCAGATATCAGATACAAGCAGGCTTTGGAGGAGATCCGGATTCCTCCAGTTTTTACTTGAGAGACCATAAGTATTTCCCTCACCCGCCATATCTGTAAAGCTCTTTTGGTCATCCCTGTTGTTTCATATTAATTAAAAAAGTGCGCATTTTCCATTAGATATAAGGATTATTCTTAGTTAACGAAATCCAACTCTACTGTCGGAGACTTTTGACAACATTAGGTGGTCCATACAGCCTTTACAAAGATATCTAGCAAGCAGATGTTTCATCATGCAATAAGTCACATTGTCATGCACAGTGTAAGTGTGGTAACCTTATGGAAACTCGTGGAAAAAAATGAAACTAGAGACAATATCGTGAGATGAGAATTACACCAGCAGAAAGGATGTTCCGAAGCTTTCCAACAATATATAATTATGATAGAAGCCCATGTCTACAATCTTTAAATCATACTTTCTCCTGATCATGCTACACAGGTTTTATCCAGAATTGTTTTGTATATGTAAATAAAGATTGTGGAAGCCTTAACCCTGGAACATATGATAGGCCCATGCTTTGGTTAAACAAGAATGACTTCGTGATACAGTATCTTATTCCCTCTTGCTGCTCAGGAGCTCAAAGGCCAACCTTTATAAATGGGTATTTTGCACCTAAATCTAGTTGAGGTAATACAGAGGTATTAAGAAAAGTTTGTACAGAAGTATTAAGACAAAGCAATACAGATGTCAATATAGGTGAAAATGTTTATATATATTTTGAATCTATCTAGACAAGAAAAATTGTCCTATGGTACCAAAAACATAATTAGAAACAGAAAATGTGCAAATCTAATTCTAAATGGACTTTATATCCTTTAGCAGTCAAAAGCAGATACAGAGGTATTACAACAAAGTAATACAGATGTAAATATCGGTGAAAATGTTCATATAAATTTGAATCTATCTAGACAATTTGACCTATGGTACCAAAAACACAACTAGATACAGAAATGTGCAAAACTAATTCTAAATGGACTTTATATCCTTTAGCAGTCAAAAGTATTTATGTTCTGTTGTGTAATGTGAACAGCGATGCCATTTTCAATGGAAGATAATAAATGATTATGGCACCTGAACGTGAGGATGTGGTAGCGAAGTCAATAAATCTTGATCTTAACCTCAGAGAAAGGTACCAAAAGGGCATTAGAATCAATTTAAACTAGCAAATCAAAGCTTGACACAAATTGAGAAGAGAACTGCCACATGTTAAATAAAAAATCAGTGCACAGGGAATTCAGCCTTGTTGGTACAAAAATATGAAATGTGGATGAAGCACAATGAAAATAAGTTCACAAAAACTCCATCCAAGAATGATATGGTGCAGTGTACACTCTTCAAATGATACTTTGAAATTGATTAAGCAAACTATGAGATATGTAATAATTGGAATTTACCAAATAAAATGCATGTCAGACGGCACTGTTGATAAGTATAAAGCAAAGTTAGTCACAGAAGGAAGTCATTGACCACAATCAGAACTTTGCTCCTGTAGTAATTTAATGAATATGTACAGGTTAATCCTTGTAAAAGCTTCTCAAAATGAGTGGAAAATTCATCAAATAGATGTTAATTGAATCTTCTTGACTGGCTTTGCTCATGAAAAAATTTAGATGGAGCAAAGTGCAAACTCAAGGCAGTAGTGAGGAAAAGCATCTAGAGCCTGGTACACAAGAATTATTCCATACTTCAAGGATTAAAAAATTAAGAGAATTCAAAACAAAATTTGTACATCAAACCAACACGGTCAGACGTTTTTATAGTGGCAATCTATGTTAATGACTAAATCATCACTGAAGTAATCCACAACAGTTTGTAAAGTTGAATGAGGCTTTTGTCAAGGAGTCATACATTCCACTTTCAGGGGGATTTACATTATATCCTTGGATTAAAAAACTAGAAAAATAATTCCAAGTCAGTCAATCACACTTTGTACAGGTAGCCTCTATTGGAATTGTTATGTACTTATCAGAAGGCAGTTGAAATTATGTCAAGCTTCATTTCAAATCCAAAACAGGTTCATTGGCAGGCAAAAAAGAATTAAAACATGTACCAGAGGAAAAATTGGTTACGGGCTAAAGAGAAAATTAGCCTTAACCTGATTGGATTTGCATTTTCTGAGTGGGGTGATCGTGAATTGTCAAAAAGTAGAAAGAATGTGCAATAAGATAGATATTACCTTATACTAACTGTGATATAGATGAACTGACATTGTACTGATGTTATCTAACCAACCTCCTTACATTATAGAAATAGTGCATAACATTGCAAAGCTCAACATACATTGTAAAAATAGAAATGCAACGATTATAAAACTAGCCTATATACTTGCTCTGTTACTTTCGAAGGGGTTGAAAACATGGAGTTAAAGAAATCCTAGCATATGAACATGTGTATTCACAGCACGTATTGAATTACTCTTTGCCAACATAACATGAGATGAGGCCACTGACCTGCATATTTAGGCAGCCTATATTGTTTCTTTAAAAACTTCAAGGCTTCTTTGTCACAAGATACACATTTCTGCATCTTTTGATGATCTGCTTCCATATCTTTGGGATTGGTTCCTTTAAAAATTTGATCACCCTCGTGCACCACGTTCTCAATAATGGTTGCTGTCTTCATGTGATTTTGGATAATTTTAACATGGAGTGAAACACACAAACTTTTATCCTAATTCATTGACTCAAATAATATGCCAAGCTTATTTGGTTATTAATAGGGAAATGGAAAATGATTGTTCAAACACAACCGTCAAAATGAATATTCCAAACTCGCCCAACATTGTGAATGAAAAAATAGAAATAATCATTTAAAAAACTCGCAACTTACAATTCACTTAAAATAAACTAACAAACATCTGCCTATGTGACATTCATACAACCTAGGATCAAAATTAAAGGTGTAAATGCCCTTCAAAGGACCCTCGCCAAATAATATACACTTTATATTTATAGCAGTGATAAAAAGTCAGTTATTGCCCGTCACAAGCCTTTTAACTTTTCACATTAAGTGGAAGCCTTTTAACTTTTCACATTAAGTGGAAGCCTTTTAACTTGTCATATAAGTGTAATCTTTGAATGTACTACATCATCTTTCCCATCAAATTAAAATGATAAGTAACATGAATTAACTTGTCATATAAGTGTAATCTTTGAATGTACTACATCATCTTTCCCATCAAATTAAAATGATAAGTAACATGAATTACTCTTCACCCAAAGGGCCAAATGTTGCATCACTCTACACAGTAATTTCAATATTTTGATAAAAAATTTAATTCCTAGCTTAAATTATAGTAAAATTGCATGAAAATCATGTAGTTACATGTCATTTTTTTAGGTTTCCATTACAATTATAGAAACATATAATATGTAATGTGCTCAAGAACATATGTTATATCTATAATGTATATGTAGAATATATCTATAATATATAGATAGATATTATATCTAAATTTCACAGGAATTACCAATATAAACAGGGAAATTAATTAATTAACTTGATCAAAAAGATGTATTAAATAGCTGTCTTGAAGATTTGATTGTAACATAAAATTAAGCATGTAAAACACCATTCCAAGACACACAGCATCCACCATTATGGTAGTTGTAAAAACAAATATATTTCCCTCAATTACAACATGAATGAGACCCTGCCTATTGGCCAACATGTACCTCTGCAGGAAGTTATATCAAGCTCAACAAAACAAAATTGTTTTGACCTCCTACCCTAATCAACAAAAAAAGACATATCCAATATTCCAATGTTCGTTGAGCAAAAGCTGCCAATAAATTGCACAATTAGAATATGCGTGATGGCTTGCCCATGGTGCTCTTCAGGTAGAGACAACGTACCTGCATCATTACATTAGCATTCTAAAGCCATTCAGCAACTGCTTGTGTGGAAATAATACAACTAGACTGAAAGATCACTACAAATAATAAGTCAATTTTGGTAATAAACCAGAACATGACAAAAATAAACCAAATGAACATCACAGCAGCTAACTTACGTTTTGCCAGTTCTTCTTGAGCAAGGACACCAGAAAGTTTACACTCAACTGGACATTCTGGAATATTTGCTTTTCGTCCATGCCACAGTTACCCACAGCAACACCCATACATAGAACTTTCTTCAATTGAAACTTGATTGTGGCTTTTGTTTCATTTACTTTTGCCTCCAACGACTCTTGGTGTGACACCAAAGTAGGAAACTTACCGGCTTTGTTTAGACCAGGACCAAGGAGTCTAGGAATCTGCTTAATAATTGCTTCTGATGCAAGAAAAGCATGATATTTCTTTGAAAGCTTCTTAACAAGTTTCTTGTTCTTGTTCATTTTCTTTAATCCTTCTACATCCATGTAATCCAAACCTATTTTCAGAGCCTGCCAATTTGCTGAAGGTTACAAACCAAATTGCAGTAGAAGTTTTTTTAAACAAGTCTAGCCTTTTCATTTATATTGCACTCTCCCATATGAGTTCCACACAGGTTTTACACATAACAACAATCATCAAAGAACCAGTAAATTCACACGAGTCTTGAAAATAATAAAGTGATGTATAACCCAAGATATATCCACCAAAATTCAATAGCAAATTCAAACCTGAAGCTACTTATTATTACATTTAACTTTGTTTCTAGTGAGGAGAAATCCCATCCCAGATTCACATATTAAAGCTTACAATGCAGGGTTAATGTGTGTTGAAAGAATTATATCAATAGCTTGACTTAACAAGGCAGCTTAAAAAAAGCGTTAGTATGTGTTGAAAGTCTTACATTGATAGCTTGACTAAATAAGGAAATAAGCAACCTACTCCACCAATAAATTTATACAGCAGATGATAAGGGGAAAATGTAGGTCTGACTATTTGAAGAAGTACAGTAGACGCCAGATTAATGATTGAAATTCTAAAATCTGCTCACAAATCTAGATAATTTGACAATTTATACACCACATTGATATTTTTAAGAGGGATTACATCTTGTGACCATCAGTAAAACTAGCTTAAACAAATCCAGAATGTAAGGTAGAAGCCAGATGAATGGTAGGAAATTCTAAAAGCTACTGACAATCCTAGATAAGTTGAAAAATTTAAACACCACATCAATCTGTAAAAGAGGAATTAGGTCTTGTGACTATTAGAGAAACTGGCTCAAGCAAATAATCCAAAATGTAAGGTAAAAGATAGATGAATGATCGAAAAACCTAAAATCTGCTGACAGTTCTGGATAACTTGACAATAAAAGCATCACGCTAACCTACTAAAGAGGGGTTAGGACACGTGACTATTAGAATACTGGCCCAAACAAATCCAAAATGTAGAGTTGAATCCAGATGAATGGTTGGAAATTCTAAAATCTGCTAGCAATTCTAGATTGCTTGATAATAGAAACACCATATGGGAATTTTAAAAAGGACTTAGGTCTCATAACTATTAGAACACTGGCTCATGCAAATCCAAAATGTAAGTTAGACATCAGCTGAATGGTTGGAAATTCTAAGAGCTGCTGACAATTCTGAATAAGTTGACAAATTTAATCACCACACCGATCTCTTACGGAGGGATGTAAAAGTTTTCTGACAATTCTAGATAAGTTGAAAAATTTAAACACCACACCGATCTCTTAAAGAGGGATTAGGTCATGTGACTATTAGGAAAACTGGCTCAAAAAAATCCAAAATGTAAGGTAGAAGCAAAATGTGACAATCCTAAACTCTACTGACAATTCTAGATAACTAGACAAAAAAAACATCATGTTGACCTTTTAAACAGGGGTTAGGTCTTGTGACTGTTAAAATAGTAGCTCAAACAAATCCAAAAACTGCTGACAATTCTAGATAACTTGAAAATAGAAACACCACACTGCCATTTGAAAGAGGAATTAGGTCTCGTGACTATTAAAACACTGGCTCGTACAAATCCAAAATGTGTCTTAGCCAGATGAACAGTTGGAAACACCACACTGGCATTTTTGAGAGCAATTAGGTCTCGTGGCTGTTAAAACACTGGCTCATGCAAATCAGAAATGTAACTTGGACACCAGATGAATGGTTGGAAATTCTAAAAGCTGCTGAAAATTGTAAATAACTTGACAATATAAACACAGCAATGATCTTTTAAAAAAGGAGTACATCTCGTGACTAGTAGAACACTGGCTCAAACAAATCCAAAAAGTAAGGTAGAAGCTAGATGAATGGTTAGGAATTCTACAAGCCACTCACAATTCCAGATAAGTTGACAATATAAATGCTGCGCTGATATTTTATAAAGGGGTTAGGTCTTGTGATGATTATAGAAACTGGCTCAAACAATTAAAAATGTAAGGAAATTCTAAAAGCTGCTGATAATTCTAGATAGCTTTGCAATATAAACCACACTGAAATTTTAAAGAGGGACTAGGTCTCATCACTACACTGACTCAAACAAATTCAAAATGCAAGGTAGTATATAGAAGAATGGTTGCAAATTCTAGGTGACTTGACAACACAATATAAACACGGCACTGATTTTTTAAAGAGTGTGACTATCAGAACACTGTCTCATACAAATCCAAAATTAATGGTTAAAATTATAAATGCTGCTACAATTCTAGATAGCTTGACAGTAAAGGGATTAGTCACATGACTAATAAAAACCAGCTCCAAGAAATCCAAAATGTAAGAAAGTTCTAAAGCTGCTGATAATTCTAGGCAACTTTACATTACACACCTCACTGATCTTTAAAAAGGGATTAGGTCTTCTACGCAGGCTCAAACAAATCCAAAATGTAAGGTAGTAGCCAGATTAATGGTTGTGAATTATAAAACTTACTGAGGATTCTAGATGACTTGGCAGTACAATATAAACATCACACGGCTTTTCCGACAGCAAACTCGGCATCAACAACTAGGCCCAACATGGAAATTATAAACGTTGTAAATAAGGAAAGGCCCACAATGGTATTCGACAAGACATGATCAAAAAGAATCAATTGGACAGGACGAAAACGACGTGCAAAATGAAATCAACACGGTCGACATAAAAAAAAAAAAAACATATTTCTGAGTAAATCTTCAAATGGCTTCTATTTCTTGCAAGAAACCCTTATCGGAGATACAATATTAGAAGGAACAAAAAGACACTGAAACACTAAAAGAGAAAAGGGTACATTATATTATCTATGTTACGTATTTAAATTTGTTCAAACATAGAGATTGCATGTTTTAGCAATAGAGAATAGTATTTAGGGTTCTCTGGCTATGTTATAAGCAATTGTTAAAGACATACCTCTTCAACATGTTGGGCATCGCCGAGCATACAGAGCTTCATCTTGGGGCGCGGGATGTGTGGGAGCTTGACGGACCCGCTGAAGCGCTTGTCCTTCTGGGGGTCATAATTCTTGAGGCCTATCTGCAACTCGATCGTCTCCACAAACTTCCTCTGCTTTTCCTTGCTCTCTCCCACCACCCCTGTTATCGCCTCCCTCAGCACATCACTCTGAAGTTTACTGCCCAAATGTATACCTCATTAGGTTATCATTTTACATGGATCTGATTAAATTCCGATATAACCCCTAAAGCTAAAGCCAGATCTCTGTGCATACGTACCTCATGGCTGTTACACAGGTGTCCGCCGCACCGTCTCTTCTGTTGCTTGAACCCTAGCAATTGCAATTACAAAATGGAGGGATGATATATAAAAAACACAATCCTGGCCAGGCTAGGGTTTGGGTTTTGGGAAACCTTCTCTTTAATCCCCCGATGTGTTCACACGGCTAGCATGAGTGGTTACGGTTTTTATATCACTTTCTTTTCTTTTTGGTTACTCTCACTCCCAACTTTTTGGGAAATAAAATGAAATGATTTTATTTACGTCCACGCGATCTAAGAGTATGCGGAGTTATAGATTGTACTGGGTATTTCAACTGCTCAAAGATTTATAAGATAAGCTTTATTTTTAAGAAGGTTACTCTTCCTCTTAGTGATTTAGATTAACAACTCCTTCACACAAGACTAACTTCGATGGTCCTATGATCGTATTTACGATTTTTAGCCCGTAAATTACACTCAATTTTTTGGTAGATTGTATGGAATGCAAGGTAAAATTTTGGGTAAATCATCACAAATTATGAAAGGATTATAATAATATATAATGCATGTAATGTTTCTTCCTTCTGCTACAAATTATATTAATATTTGAAGGGCAATGTTGAACAATCACTGTCATCAAAAACTTTCAGGACATATAGGGTTGACCATCAAATTTAGTCCCTCCCCTCACCTTTTTTATTGTAGTTTATTCAAATAGCTCAACTATGGAACCAACTCTTAATATTTCTTTATGTTTGACTTGAATGTCTATGTACTTGGGACATTCAAGGATAAAATGTTTATATGTTTTTATTGTCCCTGTGTTGAAAAAAAATACAAACCCTCTCATCTTATTCTTTCTTAGGTGTCATCCATCTGTCTGTCTTACATTTAAGCCCATGAAAGCTAGTCCTTTATTGGTTTATGAGTACTTTTCCCTCCACTTAATTTCAACTCTTGTGTATGCCTTTTCGCAATGCTCATAAGTATACTTGTATTATAATACCATTTCAAGCGACTCTCTTTCAAATTGAAAGTTGGGATGATTCTTCTTCATTTTTAGTGAGATGATCAAAATTTTGGTTTTGTCGATGTTCCCTTGCATCCCTACCTCTTTACAAAAGAGTTCTAGGGCACATAAGCGTTCTCTTAAGTCTTGGGTTATTTATGCCATTAGAATTAGGTCATTGGCATATAGCAGGGTTCCACCACATACTTGGTCAATTGGACCCCTCCCACTCCAAATTTATTTATCATTCTTTTAGCTTGTCAATATATAACCCAAACAACTGTAGGGACAAAGGGAAACCTTTTTTAACAATTATATCACTCATACAACACACAGACAACTTTGCCTACATTTTGTTTTTGGCCTTAATTGCTAATACAATATGTGAACTACTGCCCTATAATGTGTTGGGACCCATAGATCCTCCATTCTACTCCATAATTTTCTCATTTGTACTGTGGCAAATGATTTCTTAAATTATACAAAATAACAATATACATCCCCCTTTTATCCCAAACCTTTTCAACTAGGTGTCTAAGCATGACACAATGATCTATTGTTAAACGTTTGGATCTGAAACCTAATTGCCCTTTTGCTCTCTTTCCTTTTTCCTTGACCAAAAAGGTTTACAACGAGAGGATTAACATGATAGTTCAATAATTTGAAAGATTATTTACATATCTACTTTTAAACAAAGGTATGGTTGGGCTTGTTGTCCACTCTATCGAGAAGCCATTTTGAATTACCAGATTACATTTTTTCTTAATTGAGGTGTTATAATTTTTACTCCCCATTTGAGATGCTATACCTATATGTTGTTTATGTCTTGAGCTTTAAATGTTGTTAGTTTCTTAATCCCTTATTTTATTCATCCCTTGTATGTTGTCTTTGGTTGTGAAAATTTCTTCTCGAACAATGATTGGGAAATATCGTCTTTATGGTGGTGTAAACACCTAATTTTGGTACAAGGTTTGTTATTGCAATATTTTTAGTATTATTTTATGTATATAAATTATTGGTTCAAGTCAAGGTCTTATTGATGCTTGTTTGTGTGCTTTTGTCCTTCTATTTCTTCTTTATGTAATCTTATGGTCTTTGGTTATGCTCTTTGTCATTTCAGTTTTGTTTATTTTGTGTTTATAGACATGTTTTATGTGTTTTGCCTGTATTCTCTGGTCTTTCTTCCTTTGGGATAGATTTTTCAGTCTTGTTGATTATGCCTTGGATATATTCAGTGGCCTGCTAAATTTGTCCCCTATTTTTTGTGGACCCTTCTACCCTTCCCCACATCCTTTCGATGTTTGGATCCATGTATGTCAATTTCTTTACTTTTTATTTTGTTGGATTGTGCGCCAATAGATCTTAAATTTGAACTTTAAAAGACTATATATACAAATCCTCCAAAGGCATTTTAATAGGAAATATCAAATAATTATAATTATTAATCATAAGAATAATCAAGTCTTGGCACGTTCCACATTATTTGATCATTGCTCAAGGACTTACATCAAAGCTTCAATACCTAAAGAAGGATACGTGAACATGCATGTAATTACATCCACATATAGGAAGAGAAGACTGAAGGCTTCACTCAAATTATTCGTTCACACTAACAAGAATTACATGTACCCAATCACCAATGTCAAAATTCCTCTCACTTCTATGTTGATATGTTTGTTGTTTCATGCGATTATGGGCCATAGCTAAATTTTCATGCAAACTTGCAAGGACCTCTTGTTGATGGTGAATATGTTATTCAATTACACAAACCTTAGGATGGACCTTCAAGGTTGAAGTGATGGATGGAGGGTGGTATCCATATAGTGCCACAAAAATAGACATTTTGGAAGAACTATGAATAGAAGTATTATAACACCATCCAGCAAGTGGCAACCAATGAACCCATTTACCCTGTTTATCAGAAATAAAACAACGGAGATATCCTTCCAGACATTTGTTGACTACCTTAGTTTGTCCATTAGATTGGGAATGATAGGATGAACTATGAGCCAATTGAGTGCCTAAACATGTAAATAACTCAATCCAAAAATTACTAGTAAAAATGGGATCTCTACCACTGATAATGATCTTAGGGGTCCCATGCAGTTTCTTAGTTGTATTAAGAAAAGTAGAAGCTATTGTACTAGTAACAAATGGTTGAGATAATGAACAAAAATGAGCATACTTACTGAGACAATCTACAATAACCATGATAACATTTTGACCATCAAATCTTGGTAACCCTGTAATGAAATCCATATATACCTCTTCCCAACGCTGGCTAGGGATAGACAAAGGTTGTAAAAGACCTAGAGTTTTGATGGTTTCGTCTTTATTTTATTGATAGATCATACATTCAGCCACATATTTTGGACATCTGCCTCGAGACCTTCCCAAAAAAAATCTTGCTTAATCCTGTTATACATTTTCAAAAATCTTGAATGACCCCCAATTGGAGTTGGAAGTTCTTGAAGGATTTTTTTTTTAAGAAGAGAATTCTTACATAGGTACAATCTATTTTTGTACCATAATCCATTACCTTTCCATTTGAATTTTTCAAATCCATTTAAACCTTGATGAAGATTTTGAATCAAATCATGAGTAGTACTATCATGTTCCCATTCTGATTGTGCTTCCTCTAGCCAATCTACCTACAAAATGGTTATGGCACATAGCAATGCCTCAACTGATTCATCTTTTCTAGATAGTGCATCCACCACCATATTGTCCTTGCCTTTTTTGTAGACTATTTCAAAATCATAGCCTACAATCTTAGTTACCCATTTATGTTGTTCTTCAGATGACAACCTTTGTTCTAAAAAATATTTAAGACTATCATGATCATTTTTTACTGAAAATGATGACCCATCAAATAAGGTCTCCATTGTTTGACTGCATACAAAATGGCCATCATTTCCTTCTCATAGATGGGCTTATGCTAATTTTTACCCTTGAGTTGATGACTTTCAAATGCCAATGGTCTGCCTTCTTGCATGAGTATAGCACGCATACCATACCTAGATGCATCGCATTCAACCACAAAAGTCTTAGAAAAATCAGGAGTGGTCAATATTGGAGTAGTGTACATAGCCAATTTCAATTGTTCAAATGCCTGGGTAGCTGCATCAATCCACTAAAAGGAGTCTTTCTTTAACAAAGAGGTAAGTGGGACTATAATACTACCATAATTTTTGATAAATCTACGATAGTAACCAATAAGCCCCAAAAATCCATGAAGTTGCTTGAGTGTCTTAGGAATTGGCCAATCCACCATTGCTTGGAATTTTTTAGGATCCACTTTCAATCCTTCATAAGACACCAAATGACCCAAATATTCAACCTCACCAGCCCCAAAAGTACATTTGGAAGGTTTGGCATATAATTGATTTTATTCCAAAATGGAGAGTACCTGTTTCACATGTTGCAAATGGTCTGCCCAATTTTTACTATAAATAAGGATATCATCAAAGAATACCAAAACAAATTTCCTCAAAAAAGGATTAAAAATAGTATTCATCAAACTTTGAAAAGTAGATGGTGTATTTGTTAGGCCAAAAGGCATAACGAAAAACTCATAATGGCCCTCATGAGTCCTAAAAGTGGTTTTGGGTATGATCATGGATCCTAATTTGATAATACCGATAACGTAGATCTAACTTGGTAAAATAAAGAGCACCATTTAATTCATCTAGCAAATCATCAATGATAGGAATTGAAAACTTATCTTTGATAGTGTACTTGTTGAGTTCTTTGTAGTCAGGGCACATCCTCCAAGTGTCATATTTCTTTCTCACCATGACAACTGGTGAAGAGTATTCACTTTGGCTATGGTGAATGATTCCTACATCCAACATCTCTTGTACCAGATTTTCAATTTCACTTTTTTGGGCATAGGGATACCTGTATGGCCTGATGTTAAGTGGTGTACTATCAAGAATAAGTGTGATAACATGATCATGCATGTAGCTAGGTAGAAGCCATTTTGGCATGTCTCTAAAAACAACATAATGAGCATCAATTATTTGTTGTAGATCAAGAGGTGGAGATGGCTAAGTTGGTTGTACTTCCATAGAAAATAAGCGAGCTACAAATCCCTCAACACTTTTACAGAGAATCTTTGTCATTTGATGGGAGCTAACAAGTTGGGGAGATTTAGTCTTTAATCCTCTTAGCTCAAATGTCCTTTCTTCAAAATGAAAATGCCTGAATAATTCTTGAAAAATCATCTCAATAGTGCCCAAAGTGGTGAGTCACTAGACTCCCAGAATAATATCAGCTCCACCCATAGAAATAACAAACATAGGAGAATCTAATAAGTAGTCTCCCATGGCCAACTTAATTCTATGACATTTTCTTAAATAGTTGATAGTACCACCATCTGCAATCATAACCTAAAATTTTGGAGCTGGATAAATGAAATAATTCAAATGAGCAACCAACTTACTGTGGATGAAGTTGTGTGTGCTCCCAGAATCAATCAAGATAGTGACTTTTTATTTCTTAAGGAAAACCATCACCTTAAGAGTTTAGGGAGTACTAAAACCTAACAGGGCATGACATGAAATAGTAGGCTGAGAGTCTTCAGATTCCTCCTCAAAAACTTCTACCTCTGCATCATGTACTTCTACATCATCTTCATCATCATTGGCACCTTCAATGTAAAATAGCTTCTTTTCAACACAACGATGGTCTTTGCTCCATTTGCTATCACAATCATAACACAACCCTTTGGCTCACTTCTCCTCAATTTGTCATTGTGTTAATCCAGGGGGACGTGGAAATGATGGTGCTAGAAAGTTGTGATCACAACCACTAGTGAAAGTTTTCCTTTTGACCATCTCTTTTTATTCTATCATGCGTGCCTTATGGATAGCTTCTGATACAGATGTTGGGCTAAACATTCAAAACTCATATTGGATGCTATCTTTGAGGCCACCCAAAAATAGATCTGTCAAATTGCTCTCAGTGATATTTTCCACCCGTAAAGAGAGATTCTAAAATTGATGAATATAATCCTTCACAGGTCATGTTTGTCATAGTTTGGTTAATTAGTTGAAATAGTTCTCAGAGACATTATTATGATGAGTTGTCAACTATTTAATAAAAATAGTCCATGTAACAGGAGCACCATTCTTTTTTTTTGAGCACATAACCAGTGATACCAAATGAATTGTTCAAGTTCCATATACAGGGACGCCACCATCACCCTCTGAGAACAAGGGGTTTGGTGCAGCTCAAATAAATTCTTAATTTGGTTAATCCAAGTGAGAGGATCCTTACCATCAAACTTATGCATGTCCACTTTTGGCAACATCAGTTTCATACCATCATTAGAGTTATTGAGAGGAGGATTTGAATGCTGAAGTGGAGGGTTGTTAGGTTGAAACTAAGATGTGAGGGCAACCAATTGTGTAATGATATACTGTAATCCACTGTGAACTCTATTAATGTCTCTGTGCAACCCTAAAACATTAGCTTGGATTGCTACAAAGTCATCATGCTTCACCAAGTTTTTTATGTCCTCTTAAAGTTGAGAAATCATAAGATCTAAAGTTCTAGATTCCATGTCATCTGTAGAAGGAGTCTTAGGAGTTTCTGGTGCCCCTTTTCTTCCTTGAGTTAAAGGACCTACCATAAACAAACCCTAGGAGGGTTTTGACCCCAAAAAAAAAGTGTACCAAGAAATGGTATCATTGCAATCACCTTGTCAAGACAAATCCAATGATTACCTTTGTGCACTAGAGTAAAAATTTTGATATCAAAAAAGTGTACCAATAGAATATACCATTGCAATCATCTCACCAAGATGAATCCAATGACTTCAAGTGTGCAGGGGGGTAAAAAAATTTCTAGACTCTTTTTTTTTTAATATTTTTTTTCAAAAAAGTGTTTCGAGCAATACTACGTTGATGGAAAAAAATAATTCTTCTCATATTGCAAGTTATGTTTTTTTGCTTTCACTAGTCCTAGAAGCCACGCCTCACCAGATCCAAAAAAAATGCCTCAAGAAACTTGCCCAAATCAAAGCTATGCTACCACTTGTAATGAAATTACTTAGATATTGGCACAGAATAATTTTATATTACACATAATAAGAAAATATGAGAGATTACACAATGATAATTGACAGCAAAATAGAATACTGGATAATATAGTAAAGCCACTTCAAGGGGGTAACCTCCACAACAATGCACTAATAGCATAATACTTCACATGATGATTAAAGACTAACCACTACCTTCTATATATAGTCTACTTAGCCAAGGTTATTCCATAGGTTGACTTATCTAAGAACATAGAGAAATGTAACAAGTAAATAAAAGAGGTATGTAAGCCACAAGTCGGCTATACATATCCCTAGACACACCAATGGTTGAGGGCATAATAATTAAACATTTGATGAACCCAACCTCTGTGTATTTCCATGCAACTCCTAATGTGCTCTAAGGATTTTATAATTTTTTAATCTCTCAATTATTATAATTTATTTTAAAAATCAGATTATTGTCTAAATCAAAAGAATACATGGATTATTCTCTAGAGTTTGTGCGACTCTCTTATCTAGTTCTCATTTTAGCATTTATAACATTTCAAATGGATACCAACCCTAAGGAGGGTGACAATTACTTTCCCTCTAATCAAGTACATCTTATTATTCCCTCTAACTAGGTACATGCCCTTCCTCAAACACCCGCCGCCCCCCAAGCCCCCTCCCCCTCCCCCCCTGCCACACCTACTCTTGATGGTAAGGGTATGATTACGTGTAAGATGATAAATTTGAGCAATTTATTAGATTATGAAATTATACACTAAAATCCACCCAAATTATCAATCCACTATAAAATTGGAAACCATTAAATCAAAATGCAGTAAAATGAACATTTAAAACAACATTCTAATCTAAAGCCAAATGTTCCCAATCAAGATTCAAACAAAATGACTAAATATTATAGATGTTGGATTGCTATAATAGACTCAAATTATTTTGCAATAGGAATGGATGATGATAGTTTGACAATTGAACAATTTGACATCAAGATAGTCTTGCAAATATTTGTTAAAGAAGCTCCAATAGCATGTATTTGGCATTGAAAATCCTTGGCTCATTTCATGGAGGTATTGTATTTTAAATAAAAGTAGTGGGGGGAATAAATGGGAATTAAAAATTCTTGATAAACCTATAAAGTTAGAGGTTTCTAGAGAAGAAGGAGATAATAGGGGAGGATTCTAGAATTAGAGAATTCTAGAATCCATTTGGAACTAAGCAAGATTAGTAGGTGGTTAGATGAGGTGATTAGACGGGTGATTAGGGACTAGGGATGTAGGAGAGATGAGGAATGGGATAGGGTAGTTGGGATTATAATTTTAAATTCTAATATAATGGACAAGTGGGTTAGAATAAGAGTAAAATATAAGTGACATATTAGAAGAAGGATTAATTAACTTTTGGGGTAGGAATAAGGTTAGCATGATGAAAAAGAATGAGGGAATGTTAGAGAAATGATTATAAGGAGATTATTAATTATGAATTAGATGAATTTGGGTGAGATTAGTGATTATTAGATGAAATTAGTGATGTCAGTGTCAAAATTAGAAAGTTGACCAAGGTAAGCAAATTTCAATGAATGCATTTACCCCTCTTTGAAAGGGCATTGCAAGTAGATGAAGTGGAAGGAGTAATGGTCTTTCAAATAAGAAAGACACTCGTGGATGAATGTTAGTAAATGATATTATTAGACATGATGCCCCTTCGAGGGGACACAGAGAAAAATGATATGGATGGCCACTCAAAAAGAAGAAATGAGGGGCAGGAGGTGCAAATAGACAAGGGGTTGGGATGTTAGATATAAGATTGATGATGAATAAAATGAACTCAACATGAGTAGTGAGCTACAAAGTGATGATGCCCTTAGCAAAGACCTATGCACAAGGAGTGAATATGACTATGTCATGGTTGTTGACACATCCCAAGGGGGAATCAATAGTAACATGATGATGATAAGACAAAAGGATGCAAATTTTTGATGTATCCAAGGAAAGGACACATACTTGGGAGAGCTACAAACCAATATAATAAAGGCCACAAAATTTCAACATATTCCAAGTAAGGATGCAAACTGGGAGAGCATCAAGCCAACGTAAGACAATGAATTGACAATATTAACGATGAGTATAACTCAAAGCTGAAGTCGAGTGATATAATGAAGGAGATGAGAGAAGAAATGACATGATCAAGTGACTAAAAGATGAAGGGGAAGAATTGGACTACAATGCATCAAATTAATGAGCCATAATGTGATTAATAATGACAATGCCCCTATCAAGGACACATGTAAGGGAGTGACAGATGATAATAAAGTTACAGTCTTGGTCATGTCCTAATCAAAGGAGGAAATTGTAAACTTTAAATGATGAATTGACTAATCAATGATAATGGATTAATGATGGAAGAAAAGATGGATGTTATGATTTATTGGACCTAATCAATAAGTGTGGGTAATTAAATGATAAAATTGGGGAGATGATTATAGAGTGGATAAGGACTGATCAATTGAATAATTGATTGATGATATTTTAGCTTAAGGGTTTGACTGATGCAAGATATGAGGATGATGAAGGACAAGATAGAAGTGATGGTGAATGATAGGGAAAGAGGAGAGAGTGGACGAACTAACCTTAGACATGTTATGTGACTAAGCACTGCCTACATAGTTTGAGAAAACCTCATGCTTATATAGTTCAAACTAGATGATATATGACAAGATAGACTAGAGGAGGAGGATGATAATGAGTGTTAGACATGTTAGTTGTTAGATAGAGGATGAGACTCAGATGTTAGTCATGCATATATAAGACTAAGATAAATGACGGGCAATGAGATGTTAGATGTTGATGAATAAAGAGATGATAGACGAGTAACTAGAGAATATAGACAGGATGATAACTAGTTTATAGCAATCATTGGATATTAAACGAGTGGACTAGGATGATCAACTTGATGATGGCATCACGTGAGAGAGGATAGGAGAAATGATGAGTGTGGTCTATTATCAATCCATCATTGTTGTAATAGGTATCATCATATTCTAAGAAATTCGATGTAAATATAGCATTAGGCAATATGCCCCATGATATAAGTATGACCAAGAGGATGTTGTGACAAAGTGCATGATTATTAAAGGGGAAAATGGCAAACTCTACATCATTGAGGACACCTAAAAGCATCATTTTAGCATCCTCATTCATTGTACCCTTGATGAAAGAGACATGATGCAAGACTAATTAAAATACTAATAAATGAAGATATAAACAAGCAAACAAACATATGCAGATAGATACATGATAAAAGACATGCAAATAAGTTACATAACATAGAGCATACAAGTAACATACACAAGTATCTACATAGAGATGTGTTGCGATTAGTGTCTTGTTTATTGTCCTAATGAGAGTCAACGGGATGATTGATTAGGTGATGAGTTAGACTAAGTTGGTCTTGATGATAAGAATTTAGATTAAGGTTATAGACCTGTACAAGGGTATGGAGTTGGAGTAGACTAGTGGCTTGGATTAGGATAAGGACTTGGATGCCAAGATTAGGACATAGGACAAGACAAGATTGTAAAATGATAAGACCACAAGACATGAGATAAGGCAAGATGACATGGACAACTTAGGACATAAGATAAGACAACCAGGATTCTTAAGACATATGACAAGATGATAAAATACAAAACAACTTAGATGTTTTGGTATTATGGATTTTGTAATTTTTAGGGTTTTTTAGAATATTTTAATTTTTAAGTCTTTTGGGATATGTATGTACACTATAGAAATGAGATTACTAACAAAGGGAATACCAATACTAGAAACCAAGATAAGGATAGTTGGAATAATGGATGGGATGACAAAAGTATGAGGGTGATGTTGAAAAGGGGATGAGGACCAAGGAAGACTAGACTAGGGATTGTAAATGACCACTTCATGAAGGAACTAAATATCTATTTGCCTGAGTGTCAAGTGGAGGATATGCCAAGATGATTCCAAAACATTTCCCAAGACATATTCCACTCCCTTATGAATCTCAAGACTAGATTAAAGGATGGACATAATAAGATACAAGATATGATGACAGATGGTGGGTAGGAGCAATAGACCAAGGGGTAAAATAGATGGGGATGACATGGATGAGATTGACAAGGGGTGGATTTTTCCCCTAAGTATTGAGGTACAATGTAGACAATAGACTATTTTTCCATGATAATAGAAACTAGTTTTCATCATGAAACTTGCCCAAGGCACCAGAAGATTGGTTTTCACCATTAGATGAATGATTTTTTATTTTTTATTTTTGACTTTTTTTTGGCATCTCAATTTATTGGAGGCAAGTGAGATGCAAGATGCAGACATTTTCATGATCTTCAACCAACACCTATTATGGTTAGATGTGATGCTAGGACCTTGTTATCAATGTTTGATGTATTGATGTCTTTATGACCTTCATTGACTTTTAATTAAGATCCCTCCATATATCTAGACCAAGTGTCTTTGTCACCCCTATAAGAGACAATGTTGCCTAGGTTTATGAGGTGTAGAATGGATGGATTTAGGGTTTAGATTTGATGGTGATGTATAAGAATTAAATGGATGATAGGATCATGATAAGGAGGTAATATGGGTAATTAGGAAGTGGGACTAGTATTCGCACACACTATTGGACATGTTGGATGTTCCATAGTTGATTGGTTCCATATGACAAAAGATTGTAAAACATCCAAGATACTTTGACTTTGTAGTTTATCTTTGATCTAATTATTTCCATCTTTATACAACTTTTGACATTATTTTGACTTTTAGACATGATTATATCTCAACTAACCCCCCTGGTGCCTAACTTTGGGCTTCACTAAAGGAGATTGATATTTGACTTGAGAGATGATGATTATTTTGACTTTGATCATCCCCTAATGCCTTAGAGAGGGTTTCAATAGGGGAAAACACTTTTTAATTAGGCCAATGATTTGACTTTTCTTAATTGTGACTTGGATCAAATGTGATTGTAAAATTATGCTCGACTTTTAGAATATGGTCTTGGACTTTTATATTTGTGGCACATATTATGTTGCTCGATGAAGGGTCTAACAATGTATGTTCCTATTTGTCCCTATGGAAGGAGGTGATTAAATGATCATTGACAAAAAGAAATAGATCTATGATGGATGAAGGCGAGGGAGATCGTAAGATGAAGTCAATAAGTGGTAATGGGACAACATAGTCCTCGTAGAGGTTCATATGAGACCTAGTTTTGACATTGAATAAAATCTACTCAAAATCAATAAAAGGATCACTAAGACTATTTTTAGGGCATGCATCTAAGGTAGGATTAGATTCATTGATTAATAAAGCTTGTAAGAAGCCTGTTATAACTTCATCATCCTATTTGGGATAAAAAAAATGCCTTGTGATTGGTTGACATCTAGATTGGAGGTATCCTCAAATAGGTAGATGTCATCATGAGTTGCAATATCTATGAGGGATGATGTTTATGACAAAGAGTCTGATTTGGATATTGGTGTTTAACATTGTCCTAATGTAGATAAGACTAGTGTTTACTCCAATAATAACTCTGATGTACAAGATGAAATGTTGCTAATAGAGGATTCTTTGTCCAAAAGTGACCTCTCCAAATGGGGTCTTTGATGTGATGATGGGGAAACAATGGATTCAACAAAGATAGGACCATGGAAGAATGACTCATGAGAAAAGGGATGACCAGGTTTATGGGAAACAAACTCATCATCGATGGAGGATTTGTCAAATATAGGTAGACCATGGAAGATGGACACGGTGTATTGACCTTGGCTTGAAAAGAGAAGGGATTGATCATGATTAGAAAAAGAATCTTGGCATACCTCTTCTTATTCACCCTTTTTCACCCTTTGATGTAGACCCATTTGATTCATTCCTTATTTTTATGTCACCGTAATCAATGAGGTCTTGGACATAGTTTTAGAAGTGCAATATTAATTAAAGATATGCCCCCAAGTTTAGTGATATATACAATAGTGGTTGGATTTATACCAAGAGGACTTAGGCTTGGTCAGATCAAGATGTCATATGGATGGATAAACCATCATGTCAGCAACAACAAGTTGGTGGAAGAGGGGTTTTAAGGATATAAGAAGAGGAGTATAGGACCCCTCTTCACTTCTTGACTTGGGTGATGAAACATTAGACTTTAGATTAGATGGTTGTTGTCACAATTAGGTTGATAGACTAGTATTATATGAGGTGGCCAAGATTATATTCCCTCTGCTAATAGAAGAAGGGGTAAACGATTGGCTATGACTGGTGGTTGGAGTATTTGAATGAGACTCAGTAGTATGAAGACTAGGAGTTAACTGAAGGGAATGGGTGTGGATTGGGGGTAATGTTGGGTGGATTGGGTCAAAGTCTATAGGAAGTGGAGTGCTCATCTCAAAAAGGCAATAAAAGAGTACATCTCGATTGGTCATGAAGCATTTCTCAATCAGGGTATCGACCAAATCTTTTTTGGATGCCATAGATCAAGATGGGAGAAAGTATGGATGATGTGGTTTGTTAGCCCCAATTGGTAGGTACGGGGGATGGAATGGAAAGATCGAGGGATGAAGATGGGATGTGTGGAATTTTTTTTTACAAAGGCTTGATTTAGTCTAATCTCAAGTTTGATTAGATGTTCGATGTGATGTGATGTTCAATGAGGTAAGACAAGATCAAGTAAACCAAACTAGGATGTCAGCTAGACTTTGATGATTTTAACTAGATTTGATTGGGCAAGCTATGATAAGCTCTAATATTTGATAGGGGGCTAGACTGGCCCAAGAGACTGATTTTGATTAGGGATTGATTGGATTAATATTAGTTCAATACTGATATGATCGACTTAATGAGGATTAGACAATGACAAGATTGGATTCAAACTTGATTGAACATAAGCAAGCTGATAATAAGGACCCTAATGTAGAAAGAGTTATTTGCCAATATAAGTGAAGACCAACATACAACTATAGAATTGATGGGAGACTAGTATTGATAAGGATGATAGGATAAGGATGGGTTGGACTATGACTAGGATAGATTATATA
This sequence comes from Torreya grandis, assembly GCA_037957365.1. NCBI lineage: Eukaryota > Viridiplantae > Streptophyta > Pinopsida > Cupressales > Taxaceae > Torreya > Torreya grandis. The sequence goes on along the minus strand of JARHVA010003332.1, from coordinate 1,538,225 downwards.
TACAAGGGATAAGGTAACTAGGTGATAAGGTCAAGACAAATGACCAATTTGGACTAGGATCCTAAGGATGAGTAAGATAAGACAAGATGATATTAGGATATGGTGACAAAAAGGACCAAGATGTGATTGGTTATAAATAAAGTGGATTTTAGTCTTAAGTGATAAACATGACACTAGGGAAAATTAATGCTAAGGCTAAGTGAAGAACATGAGGTTAGACTATGATAAAATGTGATGGAGGGATGCCAAGACTGGATTAAGGTATATAAGTGATGAAGTTATGACTCATGCTAGATGGATGAGACTAGACTAGGATCTGACTAAGATGAGAGGGGTGATGAGAGATAAGACAAGATACAATATGAGATAAGCTTAAAAGGATGTACACAAATGTATAAAACAAATATGCACAAGAGGATATTGAAAAAGATATATAATATGATGATATGTGAAGGAGACCTAGATAAGTGTGTATAGGCTTAGGTAAAAGGCTGACTCAGCTCACACCAATAGTAGTCTAACACAACACTCACCAAATCAAGCAAACCACAAACCTATGACTAGTAAATTATCTTTGGGAGTGCAATTTGATGACTGCATCATCTAACAACTTTACAGGTGAGGCCATAGGCTGGTGACCCATTATGGAATCTCTCAATCCCTCTTAATCCCATTTATACATAATGATCACTATGGGAGCTAATACTAACTCTAGTATCAAGTCACCTATTATTGTCGATGGTCCTAGTATAGGCCATACAAGCTCACTAGGGACATCCCCAATATACACTAGGTATGTGGGGCCCAACTCCGTATAGGGTGTTGTCTAATGTTCGAGTCAGAGAGTTAACTATTTACCTTCACAGGATCCTATATTGGGTCTCCTTCTTGGCTTAACAATAGTTGTCCCTCTTTTTTATACTCCACTAAAACATGGAGTGTGGTAGAATGCATGGTGATGAAATCTACGTCACCAACCCCTAAGACTATGACAAGTATGTGGTGTTCAAATCCACATCACATTACAACCTAGAAAAAGAAGGGGAGGGTTTATTAGTGGTTTTTTATCCTTTGAGACTCATTGCTAGGATACAGGGAGGAGAACATACACCATTGTAGCCCTCGAGTATAGACAAGCAGATAAAAAGTTGATTAATTGATTAATTAAGTGTGATTTACACAAAATATATACAAGATGGATTTCAATTTGCCAAAATATCTGACAAACATCCTGTAAAATAAGTGATTAGTAATTTCAATTTGGTAATCTCGAGAAGCAACCTACAAGATAAAACATTAGGCAAAAACAAAAATGTGTCAAAATATGACTTGCAAGACAAGTGGTTAGTTTAAATTGATAGGTAAAATCAAGTGAGACAAAACTACTACCTCATTTTCCCCAAACAAAATGTTAGTTTAATAAGCCTCAATAACAACACTAAAAAAAATCACGTATCTTACACTATAACTCTTTGAATGAGGGGTAGTGCCCCTTGTGGGGTTAAGGGGCAACACCCCTTGTGGGGTTTGGAGGCAATGAAATGCAATTTGAGGCTTACATGATGCTTGGAATGACTCAAAATTCACTGGAAATGATCTAAAAGGGCACTCAAAAAAGACAAAAATTGAGGCAAACAAAGGGCAATTTTTAATGCAAAATTGTTATTACAGTAATCAAAATCACAAATGCACATTCAATGTTAGTCAAAATCATATATAGAGAGTCAAACTTGCTTATGTCAAGTCAAAATAGTAGATATAGACAATCGATAATGAAAACTAAAAGTAAATTGTCATGGTTACTGGGTAGCTAGTCAGTTCAAAATCACTTATGACAAGTGTAAAATTGCAACTTGGGATCAAAATCATAAAATACTAAAGTGATATTGAAATACTTAGCAAAAAAATAAAATATTCTACCATGACTAAGTTTAATATTTCTAGGATTTTAGATAACAATATGTACTCAAACAAATTATACAAAGTAGTATTGAGAACAATTGATTACAAAAGAGGATAAAGTTTATGTAATATGTATGTCAAAATCATAACTTTCAATTTTAAAATCGTGACTCAAAATCAAAATTGTGATTGCATAGAAGCTATTTTAAAAACTATGCAAAAACTGAGATATTTACAAATTTTGACAGAGACTAAATGAACTTTATTAGATGTTAGGTTATGATTTTATCAGATTAAGGTATTTATAAGAGTTTATATGACTGAAAAAGGATTAAATAAAGATTGTTTCAAAATTATAATTGATGACTTGCAATTTTTCACATCATCAATTTTTAACCCAATCCTGTAAAATAGAGGTTAGACACAAAGGAAAATATCTGCAAAAATAGTAAGAGATATGTACAGAGAGAAGGCAAAACAAATTTTAGATTAGAAACTTTACAAATCTGGTACTAGTCAAAATCACAGCTGAATATGTCAAAATTACAAATGAAAATCAAAATCGTAATTGCAGTAGTCAAAATCACTAATGTATAGAAGTGATTTTGACTAAACAAAATGAAAAAGTTAGGTATACAAATGGCTAACAGTTAACCTTCACAGTTAGTTTAAAATTGTGATTGTTGGGGTCAAAATCACTTATAAAATCATTATTTGCAAAGCAAAGTCACAACTTGTCGGTAAAATTAAAAAGATGAAATTTTGAGCCATAATCCATCTTTAATCTAACCTGCAAGGCAAATATCAAGCATTCCAAGCACATAAGGTTAGTCCAAATGGAGGGCTCCCATTGTGGTCACCAAATGTAAGATGATAAATTTGAGCAATTGATTAGATTATGCAATTATACACTAAAATCTACTCAAATTAACAATCCACTTCAAAATTGGAAACCATTAAATCAAAATGCAATAAAATGAACTTAAAACAACATTCTAATCTAAAGCCAAATGTTCCCAATCAAGATTCAAACAAAAAGACTAAAGATTATAGATGTTGGATTCTTATAATAGGCTCAGATTATTTTACAGCAGGAATGGATGATGATAGCTTGATAATTAAGCAATGTGATAGTGAGATAGTGTTGCAAAGATTTTTTATAGAAATTCCAATAGCATAAATTTGGCATTGAAAATCCTTGTCTCATTGCATGGAGGTATCATGGTTTAAATAAAAGGAATAGTGGGGAATAATTGAGAATTAAAATTTTCCAAGAAGCCTCTAGATTTAGAGGTTTCTAAAGGAGAGAATAGAGGAGGATTATAGAATTAGAGAATTCTAGAATCCATTGGGAGTTGAGTAAGCTTAGTAGGTGGTTAGATGAGGTGATTAGGAACCAGGGATGTAGGAGAGCCTAGGAATAAGCTAGGGTGGGTGGGATTGGAATTTTAAATTCCAATATAATGGACAAGTGGGGTTATAATAAGATAAATGACATATTAGAAGAAGGATTAATTGACTTTTAGGGTAGAAATAAGGTTAGCATGATGAAGAAGAATGAGGGAGTATTAGAGAAATGATTAAAAGGAGATTAGTGATAATGAATTAAATGAAGTTGGGTGAGATCAGTGATTATTAGATGAAATTAGTGATGTTAGTGTCAAAATTAGCGAACTGACGAAGGTGAGCAAATTTTGATACATATATTAGACAATCTACGATAACTAAGGTTTGTGTTGGTCAAACCCTTTTGGATCAACTTACTATCACTAAATAAGAGCTCCAAAAGTAAAACCGATATTTGAGCTTAAAGCTTGCATCATTGAAAAATCAGCTTTTATATATACAAAACTCAAATTGTGCTAGTAATACACATACCTTTCTATCTTCTACAAATGTTGTGCCTAACGAAGGATCATTTCAAAATCATGAGTTCAAAGAAAATATCTTTACAAAATATAATTTACATAATATGCAAAAGGCTAATAGAAATCAAAGTGAGATTATAAAATTATTACTTATACACAACTTGATCACATTACCTCCTTTACAATCTCTAATAAGACCAAAATAGTATTTCCAATATCATATAATGCACGGGCATCACACAAATCATTATTTGGCTCTAAAGAAGGAGATCTAACACATAGTTGATAGTGGTGATCCTGCAATCGAAACATCTCACTTATGTTCATAAACATCCCAAAATATTCCAAAAATCCAAAAAACAAAAATCAAATATTTGAAAAATACAAAAATATTCACCATTCCTAGATTTTATTAGCTCCTTGTCATCTATGTTGTTTGTTTTATGTCAGTAGATAACACATCATTTCATTCTCATATACACATATGTTTCATGCATCTTTGAGTGTGCTACAAGCATATGCAGACATATGATCCATGCATTTCCAGGTGTTGGACCTCTCTTCTACCCATATCATATAGTACATTGGTGGATTCTACCTTATTTTATCGTGATTGATACATGTTACATATCCTCTATGATAATTTATGCATTATCATGTTTGAGCTTATATGCTAAAAACTTTCACATGTCTATATTCATGCTCATAGCTTTCATTATGCACTTGATATGTTATACTACATAATATTTTTGCTAACACATATATCCAAGGACAACTATAATATGCTTATGATGGTTACTTATGCTTCATTTATTTTTCACTTCCTTGAGTGTATTTCATTACTTTTTATTATCTTACTTATGGAACATTTGAATATGTTTTTGTTTATTGGCATGCCATTGTATGTTGGTTGGGCATTTGAATATGTCATTGTATACTGGTTGGACATTTAAATATGTCTTTCCATGTTGATTGGACATTTAAATATGTCATCACTTTTGATTGTATGAAATTTGAACATGCCCCTTATATGAGGTCTCCTTTGACCATTCCTTTGCATTACATTGAGTTATCTTGTGTGTGTGCTAGATTATTTATTGAGATTGTATTGTTGCTCTTTATAACATTGCCATGATTTATGTCATGTATATTCATGACTTGATGTGATCACTTATTACATATCTAATTCGACATGTTATCCCCATATGTTACATGATTCATCCATAAATTATACATCTACCTTCTCCTTTTGAGGTAAGGTACCCACCAATTTCTATCTCCCTCACCTCAAAAGAGAGGGGCATATTAGTGGGGATAGGTCATAAAATCACGACCTCCACATTTTTCACAGTTTCCATATTTCAATGAGGGCATGTCATAAAAACATCACCTCCACACCTATACACCCTCAGATTTTCCATATTTTAGTGGGGGTATGTCATGACAACAAGACCTCCACATTTATGCACTTAATAAGCATCTCCAAAATTTAGTAAGGGCATGTCACAAAAGACTCGACCTCCACATTTACACAAACTCCAATTCATTTTCATGATTCAAATATACACTTGGGTCAAAATCTTATACATTACATCAATTTTGCAAAGATTTGAAACATAGTTTTTTAGATTTATGACACATATACTCTATCTTAGACATATTATAGGTGCATATGCCATGTTATTCAACCAAAAATGTAAAACTTACCAATTATACTTGTTATAGTAGTTTTTCACTTTCTTTTTAATTAAAATATTAATTACTAAAAATGCAAATGAAAATAGGGTTTATGGTGAATACATATGAATTAGAAGATGTTGCACACCGTTTTGAATCCAATGACTGTGAGAGATTCTTTTTGGTTGGAAAGAATAACCTACACACATGTAAACACTTCACAAAAATAGATTAATAAAAGAGATGGGTGGACTACCTAATACAAGATCAGATTTAGGAAGTGGTACACTTCCCTAGAGGGATGTGAGTTGACTGTTTACGTAATTAAGTAGATAAAAGCATGTGAAACTACAATTGATAAAATATATGATAACAATGATAATTAATATTCGATATTCGATTAAGCTATCAATGTAAATGAAATATTTCTCCTAGTAAGTTGAAGCAAAGTCTATATCATCCTATATGATAGCTAGTTGGTCTTCAATGGCTTCGAGAGAGGGAGAATAAATGATTACACAAGGAGCTAGCTCAAAAATTATGTCACTCTGATCAACAAATAAAGGTTGGGAAACTATAGGGAGATAAATGATACTGATAACATCATGTATTAACCCTGGTAGAGTCATCTACAAACAAAGGCCATATTTAAATAATAGTAAATCAATAAAGATTGTAGATAAAGATCTAGGATTAAGGTCTTAAGTTCTGCAAATTAAACACATTAGATCTATGTCGATCCTGATAGGATCGATGTCGATCTATAAAATTGGTGTTGATTCATAATGAATCAACATCAATTTTATATGTGACTAAGCTTAATAAAAATAGAGAATAAACAAGATAGATTGGTAAATAGAAGTTGATAAAAAGATACAAAGGGATGTAAATGGTATTTTAAGGATTATTTAAATAGATAACAACAAATGAATTTATAGAAAATGATATAAATAAAACATGATGACTTAACTTCAATATGTTTTCAAGAAAAATGACACTTCTCCATAATTATAGGCAATTTTTTGGGCTTGACAGAGGATGTGGATTGAACACAACAAAATTTTAGTAGAGTGTCATTAAGGATGTCACTAGTTCTCTAAGAAATCTTGTAGCAATTTGAGGCTCTAATTTTTTGGGTCTAGAATGCAAAGGTTGGTTGGGTATTTAAGGATCAATGCCGATCTAGAGAATCGACACTGATTCACCCAAATTGGCACCTTAGTTTCAAATATGGATAAAATTCACTTTGATATGGGTGGAGTTGTTGGTAACGACTCTATATGGGGGTAAAGTGGTTGAGGGGTAGATTATTAAAGTTATAAATGGATTTAGGAGGTTAGGGGGTAGAAAGGTAATATTAAAAGTCAATTTATCATGCTAGTAAATAGTAAATATATTAAACATTAATATAAGAATTATTTAGGAGATTAAATAAAAATAGGACCTATGACACCTAATTAATCATCTATAGGGTACAAAATTATAGTGTTTACATTTGCCCCTTTTTGTGGAGTGGTATGGAATACATGTCATGAGACAAAAACCATGAGAGGTCCACTGCCCCAAGATTATGTGAGGAGGTATCCCCCCTTAAACCGAGAGCCAGCGTAGGATAAGAAATAGGTGATGAGTTTGAAAAATGAAATAAGAGATGGGATGGATAGATAATGGATGGGCTCTAATAATGTGGATGCATAACACGAAGTGTATATTTTGTACTAATAGGATGTAGGATAATATAGACAAAGATGCCCCAAGGCAAATCTCATAATAAAATGCCACAACTACAAATAGGTGGGCTTAAACAAAAGCTAAACAAGAGAACAAGTGATAGGGTTGGTTGATCAAAGCATCTGATGTGCATGCTAACTATAGACAACTATTCTCAGGGGATAATGCACTCTTGGGACCCTCGAGGGGAGATACCCGAAAGAGTACACACCTTATGCAAGCTATGGGACCATTAGGTAGTCAAAATCCACAAACCTGAAATGGTATAGGTCAAATAATATATTATATGTGACAAGGTAATAGGATAAATATAAAGAACATGGCTAGATAGACATAAAATTTTATGTAGTGCAAAAAAAGGGGCAAATCGGTGTCGATCCAAAATGAATTGGCAACAATCCACCCAAATGATGTCAATTCAAAATTGATTCATGTCGATCTGAGGTCAGGTAAATAAGCAAGTCTGACATGGAAAAGGGCTCATTTTCTATTAGTGAAACCCAAACAATAGTTGAGAGCTCAAATTATGAGAGTGATATAAAACAAGATGGAGGTTAGCGATAGTAGATTAAAATGATGGTGATGCTCACAGGATGAGGTAAGTCTATTATTTTCTTAATTTTTTTGACTTTTGAATTTTTTAAGTTTTTAAGCTTTTTGGAGCTAAGATTATGGGAAGATGATGCTGGTGAATTGGTACTGATTCCATATTGAATCGATGATGGATAATAAGGAATCAATGTTATTTCATTGAAACAACACCAACCTAGATGGATGGCATCGATCTATAAGGGATCAACACTAATTCACACAAAAAATGTGAAGGGCTTAGAATAGAGTCTAGGGTTAGGATAAGTTGGAGGTGTTTAGGAGTTTTTAGGTTTATAAGGGATATTGGTGATAGGCATGGGGTCTAATATAGATGTGAGATCAAGTTTCACCCTTATTGGAGTGATTACGAGTGTAACTAGGTGATGATGATTGGGCCCATCTAGAGGTTGTAGGTTTGGGAGGGGTACATCATTATAGATGCATTCATTGAGACATAGGATTATTGGTATCTTTGGTGAAGCATTAGGATGTCACTACTGGGACCTTCTAGATGCCAACCAAGGAGATGATGATCATGTAGGAAGACATCTACCAGATTATATGCCTCCTAATGAAGGGAGTACCCATAGTACCTATAGATGAGTAGAGATGAGGATCAGCCTTGACATGTCTATATAATGATGATGCAGATGGTGTTATATTTGTTACTAATGGTTTAAATTTTGAGCCTCTATATAGGGCTGACATAGTAGGGAGAGGCATGATTATGATGATGATGCTGATGATATCCTACTATGCACTCTCAGACTCAAAGAGACCTAGATTTTCATGGAGCTTGACTGGGGTTGTTGTAGACATGTTAGATCACTGCACATTTTTTACATGGGCATTACCCTTACTATCATAAATTTATAAGGAGCTCTAGGGTTGGAAGACCTAGAGGAACTATGGACTAGATGTTATTATCATTTTATAGTGTTGGGCTTATGAACACATTAGGATAGTATGACCCATCAATACCCTATGGATACAATGATATGATACTGATTACAAAGTGGCCTTCTTATGATGGAAGGTTAACCTTACATGGGGCTTTACAAATGGTATTGTCAGGGACCTTGATTACTATAGAGGGGTCTTAGAGGGACTAAGAAAGACATACATTATTTGGAGACCCTTTCTAATATTCCCTGCATGGCCTGGGGTGGAGGTGGAGCTGATAAGGATATGCAACGAGTGTTGGGTGATGGGGAGGAGGATAGAGTACTTGGAGTACCTCTATTTTGGATGAGCATGGTGATAATTTAGGTCAGTACAGGACATCCCATGGGCCCCACGTGTATACAGGTGGGATGAGGCAAAACGAGAGCTACTAGGACCAATCACTAGAGATATCCTAGTAAAAGAGGAATGGGTACCAAAAAATGATGATGTGGAGGATGCAGGGTACACTCTCACATATATAACATGGTGGGTCAAATAGTGGGCTACGAGGTAGGATAGGGTGTTGTATCCATGCCAGGGAGGAAGGGGTAAGGAGATAGAGGAGGTGGAGGAGGAGGTTGAGGATGAAGAGACTAAGGATACAGAGGATGGGGGAGAGGAGAAGATAGAGGAGGAGGAGAGAGATGTAGTAGAACTCATCATAGAGAGGGATACATTGAGGGCATAGTGTATTACCCTACAGGGATAGATAGATGTAGCACAGGGGGCCCTGATCGTAGTGCAGATAGAGTAAGATGCCCTTCACGCCCAATTGGATACATTACGGGTGGGGTTTGACTCATTGTAATTGAGTCATGATATAGTGGTGGAGGAGTGGGATCACTAAAAAGAAAAGAGGGACACTTTGAGGAGGAGATAGATTCTTTAGTGCAGATTATTAGAGAGGTGATAGGGCCAAACACTAGACACGTAGGGATTATGAGCATCATACGAAATAGGGAGCTAGCAATAGAGATAAGGTACTATGATCATATTGTTCTAGATCAACTACTAGAGATTCCATGCTATGTTTCCCATATAAACATACATGGTAGGTCCCCACACGCACACACATAGGGTTAGTGAGCATGGGGAACATCTCTTGAAAGAGAGATAGTGACAGGGACAAGATGGAGATGGGGATGGAGATAGGGGTGGAGCCCTTTTGAGCATTCAATTGAGAAGCCTATAGTTTACATAGTAGACCATGCATGTATTTATATTAATTGTACTAGATAGAGAGCCATAAACATGTATACAAATACTTTGATGTACATTGATCATTTGATATATATATATATATATATATATATATATATATATTTCATGATTATGGATTATGTTGTTGTTATGGAATTTATTATGGATTATGGATGTTCATGGATTATATTTATGTATTATGGATATTGTATGGATTCTGTGATTATGGATTTATATGTGATGTGATTATAGTTGATTATATGTGATGGATTTATATATAAAAATTTTATGGACTATGGACATTATAACTTTGAGTTAGATCATGTGATTATGGATTTTAAATATGATGTGATGGGATTATTTGATTATGTATTTAAATGTTATAAACTGTTTTATGGATCATGATTATTATGGTGGATGTGATATATATATGGATTAATGCTTAAAATGGTTATGTTAAAATGGATATGACTTTGATTATGTGATTATGGATTTAATGAGTTGATTAGGTTATGGATTATGGGCTTTTATGAAAAAAATGGTTATGGATTATGGATGTATATTTGATTATGGATTATAGATTTTATGCAATGTGTTTATGGATTATGGACTTAAAACTTTTAAAATGTCTTAAATTATTATTTGGATATATGATTATGGACTTTGGATCACATTATGGATTATGATGAATGTTTATGGATCATGATTATTATGGATGCAATCTATAACTTACTAATTTTATGTTTATGAATTTGTGAATTACTGGACTAGGATATTTGTTAATATTGGTGTAAAAATTTGTAATAAATTTAATTTACAAAGGGATTATTGCTCGTATATTGGTGCATACCATGACCCAAGGAAACTGATTGAAAGGAATGCATGTGCATCCTTAACCAACTACAAATAATAATCCTAACAACTTTAGGTCAACTAAGTTCAGGATCTTAAGAATTTGCTTTTAGGATTTGATAGAAAGTGGATTTTAAGAAGAAGATGTTTCCATATTTCATACTTTAAACTAAAGGTCAAACCTAGAATCCTTTTATGCCAATCCACATAGACTGATCAATGCGGGAAGTCTACTAAATTAAATAAAGCTTATCAATGCGAGAAGCTTTCTAGGCATAATTTATGCATGATACGCATCCTTCGAGGGAGTGGTCTATATTTTGAGATATGCTTTTTGAAATAGATATCCTTCGAGGGAACAGTATGTGCTTATGATATTTGGTATATTTTTGTAGATTTTATGGATTTACATAGCTATCCTTTGAGGGAACAGTCTATTCATTTTGCTTTTCTTTTATAGATGTTTTACTTTTGCTTTTGGATTCTAGTACTATTATTGCTTTATGGATTAGCCACAAGTATCCTAGGATAATTTCCTAAAGCTTTGATACATAAGATAAAATGCTTATTCTCAAAATGAACTAGTGATAGGGAGGGATTTTAGGGAATAATGATTTGGAGCTCCTTCCTATAATAGGCGAAGCTTATCCAATTAGAGCATGTTATGAATAGAGTTGGGGTATTCATATTCAAGGTAAAACAATGGGAAATTCTATATGATAACCACATGTCTTTGTATCTCATTATTTGGTATAAGAATAACAGGGATATGGGACCTAGAAACTAAACTAGGTAGACCAAGTGATCAAGATTTATTAATAGTAGAAAGGACATAAATGCAATGCATTAAGAGGGTCTCACTCTAATTTTCCATCAAGAGAAGCCAAATGATATGCCCTAGATCCGTACTTATGGGTGATAATATATGGTCTAAACCAATTTGGAGCAAATTTCCCCTTTTGATTTTTTCCATATTAGTTACATGTTGATTTTCCTTTAAGACAAGGTCACTGATATTAAATTCATATTATTTTAGATGTTTATTACAGGCACATTTTATTCATTCCCGATATACATGTAAATGGTCAAGGGTAGTTGAGCGACTCTCATCCAAGAGTTTTAACTGAGCTAAGCGTTCCTAATGAAAGTCATCCTAAAAAATTATATCCTTTAGGGAGATGCGAAGGGAAGGAATATGAACTTCAAGAGGAAGTACAACTTTAGTCCCATATACTAGATAGAAAGGAGTAGTGCTTGTAGGGGTTCAAATACTATTTCACTAAGCCCATAAGGTAAAGGGAACATGAAGATGCTAGTTCTTGCCTGCTTCATTAATGACTTTGGCTAGGATTTTGACAAGAGTCTTATTAGATGCCTCAACATGTCCATTAGCTCAAGGACAGTAAGGCAAGGAAAAGCTAAGCTTAATGCTAAAAATCATAGATCTATTGAACCTTTTTATTCTCAAAAGATTTTCCATTATCTATGATGATCTTATGAGGGACACCAAAGTGAAAAATGATATAATGTCTAATGAATTCAATGATTTTATCTACTTTGGTCAAGATAAGTGGGATAGCCTCTACCCACTTAGTAAAATACTCAATGGTGATAATGATAAATCTATGATGTTGAGAAGACTTAGGATTAATTTGACCTATAAGATTGAGCCCCCATTGAGAGAAAGGCCAAAAGTCTTGAGTTGCCTACAATGCTTGACTAGGGATATGGGATAACTTGGCATGCTACTGACATTTGACACATTTCTTATCATAGTCACAATAGTCCTAATTTAAGGTAGGCCAATAATAGCCTAACCATAAGATTTTCTTAACAATGGTGTGACCACTAAAGTGTCCATCATACGACCCATCATGAGCTTATTTGATAGCGAGGGTAACTTCATGATTTTGGAGATAACGAATGAGGATACCGTTGAAACCATGCTTATGAATAAAAACCCCCAATATGATTAAATGCAGGAAATGATGCTAGAAAGCTCACTTCCCATTTCTAGATAGATCTGGTGGAGTAATCCCCCTAGATAGGTAATCAAATATTTGTGCATACCAGAGATCCAATGGAATTTCCTCCACATTATGGATGGAAAGATGGTCAGTTTTGGTAAAATAAGGTTGACTGATCCAATGAACAAGGATAAATAACTTAGATTCTTGAGATGAAGATGGGATAAAGGAGGCCAAGGAAGTCATGGTATCCACAAACTTGTTAGTTGATTGAGGAGTAGCTTGGACAACATAATGCTTGAAGGTGGCTAGCAACTGATCAACCAATGTCTTATACTTTTGAAGGGTGTCATTCTTACATTGATAGATGCCCTTAATTTTATTGACCACAAGCTAAGAATCACCATAGATATTGAGTGTTTTAACACCCAATGCTAAAGTGGTTTGGATACCTATGATTAAAGCCTCATATTCTGCCCTGTTATTAGTGTAGTCAAAATCAAGCTTAAAAGAGAGAGGGATAGGTGTCCACCTAGGAGGTATTAGGATAATTCTAGATACCCCACCATGCTCACATTTGGATCCATCAAATAATAAAGTCATTTGATATTATGGATCTGGTTGAGATGTGGAGGCTATAGATTCATCTAGAAATTCATAGTTAACTAGTTGATCATCAGAAAGAGGTGCTCAATAAGCTGATTAGCAATGACTTAACCTTTAAATGATTTTTTATGGATGAACTCTAGATAAAATTCTATCAAAATCATAAGCCATTTGGCCATTCGTTGATTCTGATAAGGCTTGGAGTGCATAAACTCTAGGGGATCAATGTTTATGATGACATAGGTTTTATGATTGATTAGATAATGTCATAGCTTAGTAGCTACAAAGACCTAAGCCAGACACAACTTCTTTGTATAAGAATGACAGGTCTCATCTTTAACAAGTGTGCAACTAATATAGTAAACTACCTACTCTTTGTGCTACTCATCATGATGGGCAAGCATGGCACTAAGGGCATGATCAAGATAAAAAATATACAAGAATGACTATCCTTCTTTTGGAGGAGTGAGAACTGGTGGTGAGATAAGGTAGCTCTTAAGAACTTCAAAAGCCTCCTAGTAATCAAATTCCCACTTAAAATGAATATCCTTCTTTAGAAGATGATGGAATGGTTGACATTGATCATATATATGGGAGATAAAATGATGGATAGACTGTAATTTACCTTACAAACTACAAAGCTACTTAAAATTGGATGGGGATGGAATTTCTCGAATGACTTTGATTTTGGCAGGGTCGACTTCTATCCCTTAGATGGAGATAATAAATCCTAGGAGCTTACTCACCAATACTCCAAAAATACATTTCTTAGTATTTAGATGGACACAAAATTGGATTAAGCAAGCAAATATAACCTTTAGGATAGAAAGGTGGTCTTTTCATAATGTCAATTTATCGAGGAGGTCATCCACATAATCCTCTATAATTTTATAGATGATATCATTGAAAATGTAAGTCATAGCTCTTTGATAGGTGGCTCCTGCATTCTTTAGGCCAAAAGGCATAACTCGATAGCATAAGGTCCCCTAGGGAGTAATAAATGAAGTCATATATTGGTCTTATGGTATGATAAGGATCTGATTATATCCATAGAAACTATCCATCAGTGATAACATTTCATGGCCAGTGGTTAAATCTACTAATTGGTCAATATTTGGGAGAGGGAAATCATCCTTTGGACAAGTAAGATTAAGGTCTCAAAAGTTAGTACAAAGGTGAAGTTCCCCTGTAGGCTTGGTTATAGGGACAATGTTAGATACCCATTGAGGGTAATCAATAGGTTGGATAAAGTTAATGGATAAGAGGTATTGAAACTCTTCCTTGACCAAGAATGCTATGCGAGGGTGCATCTTTCAGAGCTTTTGTTTGATAGGTTTAGTGTTAAGGAATGTGACAATGTTATGGATGACGATGGTAGGATCGATACTAGACATATCGCTATAAGACTAAGTGAAAGATTCACTATGATCTATTAGAAATGTAATGAAATCATGGTACTCCTAAGAATATAAGGATTTATTGACATTAACTATTCATGGGATCTCATGGGATCCTATGTTAATGTCAATAGTGGCCTCATTTAATAGACTAGAGGTTTTAGATGGAAGGGATTTACATATATAGGAGTTCTCCACACCCAAATGAGTTAAGATAGACTCATCATCCTGACACTGAAGAACATGGATGGTGGGAAAATCCTACTTACTTATGTCTAAGAATAATAGAGGAATGGTTCAAACCTCTCCATCATGGTGATAGACGAGAGGTTTTATAGTAATGGAGTTGATTAATTTTTTTTAGAGGAATGGACATGACATCACCAGTCAAAGAAGGGGTGCTGGATGGCAAGGATGGTGTATCCTCTTCAAGGATGGTAAAGAGAGCAATCTCTAGGGTGGATTTGGGGTTTTTTTGAAATCAAGGTCGTGTTTTTCATGAAATTTTCTAAAATATCCCAATGCAACCTCGTGTGGGACCTGTTCGTAATGTCCTATGTTGAAACCCTTCCAAACACATCATTATAGGTATGTCTTTATGAAATGGGGTTTATCAAAGAATGAAAAGTTTGATGTAAACCATTTAACATGGATTTGGTTAGAAAGGCCTAAAGAACGTTGGTCAATTCTTCCATTGATCAAATGGGTGTAGAGGAAAAGTGGACCAAAAATAATAACTTCCCCTAAATTTGGATAATAAGCTTGTTGTTTGTCCAAAAGTCCATATTCTTGGGGAGTAAAGAGAGTATTGAATGTTAATAACTAATACTCTCCAGTTGATAGCTATTGAAATGTAGAATTAATGGACTCAATAATTTTTGATGCAGGGATTATTGTGCTAGTGGATGCTTCACTAGATGATGATGGGGTAGTGCTTTGTAATGGAATTAAGATGTCGTTAGGGTGAAAAGTGAGGTTATAAGATTTGAGTGGATGGGGATCACCTGTGATGTTGTGGAGTTTACCCTTGTGTTCAAGCTCAATGCATCAATGTAAAGTAAAGGGAATGTAACATATAGATTGTATCTAGGGATGTCTTAATAGAATATTATATTAAAACTCCCCTTCTATTATGTAAAATAGTTCAAGGAGAATGTGTGTGGATACTTGAATATGAAGGACTATGATTCCTAATGCAAGGGCAATGGTATCATTAGAGACTCATAGAATAATGGGGAATTGGGATACAACTATCTTAGGTAGTTGCAATTGTTTAAATGTAGGAGAGGATATGATGTCTATACTAGCACTATTATCAATCATGACTTATTTGATTCAAGTTTGATCAATCTGGGCAGTGATAAACAATGTAGGATCTTGATCATCAAGCTATAAGGGTGGTATTTTTGAATCATGAAAGGTTATCGATAAGGGATTCTAAAGCAATGTAATGAAATTTGATAAAGGTTAGGGTTCATTAGCTTGTATCTCAATGGCCCATAAGGCTTTTATCATGGCTTCACGGTGTTGTGGATAATTATAGACAAGTTCATATAGAGACATCTTGATCAGAAGTTGATGAAGCTACTTTATAATATATATCTATATGAGTTTTAGAGCATTGCTGTTTTGCATCTTTCCTAAAATAGAAACTTTAGGTTTAGGAGTAGGCATTATTGGAATATTTATGGTAGGAGTTAACACCTTGGCAATAGTCATTTTGACTTTTTCATGATTTTGGGTCTTATGACCCTAGGCTTGGGATCACGTAGCTATGTGAACTGCATATACCTAAAATAAAGGAGGATTTGCTACATTTTTAAACTCATCCATATTTAGAGGGAGAGATTGATAGTGGGCTTTATCATAGGTTTTATCCTCTTTTATATATCATCTTGATATTATTGGTGGTAATGCGTTACTTCTTGAAGTGGATGTGACTTTAGTAGTTTGACCATGGGGATTGTCATGATTTGATTATTCTGTTAAGAGATCATATTCTTCTAATAGGTTTCAAACAATGACCTTTAATGAATTACAACTTTTTGTGTCATGCCCTTTTTTCTCTATACCATGATGGTTTATAAATATGAGGGTTGATAGGTTTAACAGGTGGGAGAGTGATAAGGGAGGTCTAGAGAAGCTAAGCTAGGATCTTAGAATAAGACCCCTTTAATGGATCTTATCTTAGCTTTTCAATCCTTTGAGGCATTGGTAGGGAAGAGGTATGTGACCTTGAATCTTGGCCTTTTAAACTAGCTGTGTAAATGGTCCCTACTGTAGGTACTTTGTGTTTAGGATAAGTCCATACACCTAAACGTTATGGATAATAGGGGTTTAATGGGTTATAAATTGGCATGACCATAGTGGGAATATCCTGTTGTGATGTTACATGCATTTTAGTGGAGGATTCTATAATGGTAGCTTTTAGTTTGGCTGAAGGATGGGGTCCTAGTATAGATGCTCTTGTTTGAATAGGTGGTAGTGGCCCTTTTCCTTTTTGAATCTACTCTGGGGTAGTGGAGATGTCTTCTTTAGGGAGTTTAATCCTAATAGGAGGGTGCTGCAAAGATTTTCCTCTTGGGGCTTTGAGATTTTTGTTTTTGACATCTATGGATTTTCCCTTGATTTTTGTAGGATTTAGTGCCTCTCGAGTAATGGGGGGAACTGATTTTGAGCAAGTTTGAGGTAACATAATAGTTTCCTTATAAAGTAATAGGATAGAGAGAATGAGTATGCTAGATGCAAGTATGAAAATGATGCAAGGAATGGTACCTTATAGAATGTCTACACAAAGCTTTTATTTGATATTATTTTCCTCTTTTAGTTCTTGAGTGCTTTCAGATATGGTTTCCTCTAGTGGATCCCAAAGAATGAGATCCAAAAAACTAGAGGAAGTTTTTGGGATGTCTTCATTTGGTTTAGATGGTTCAAAAGTGTCTCTTATAAAGAGATCAGGGATAGGAGTAATATCAACTTATTTTAGTATAAGTTGGTCATGGATGGTGTTAATTACATGGGTTTTATGTTCTAATGTGGATCCTGAATTAGCTCGCACAAAAATAGATGTGGAGGTATGATTAGGGAATGGCTACCTCAATATATCTATAGATTGATTTGTAGTTGTGTTAGGATTATCTAGTTGTAACTCCCCTTGATCGATAAGATTTTTTACTAGGCCCTTGAAATAATGACATCTACTAATGTCATGACATATTACGTGATGAAAGTTATAAAAGTCATTTTTCCTAAACCAACTAGGTTTAGGACAAGAATCATCAAGAGGTCTTACTAGAGTAAGCTCAATGAGAGATGCCTTTAAGAGTTTCTATAAGATATATGCATAGGATTCTTTCAAATGTGTAGATTTTTGTGGGGGAAATTGTGTCAATGGCTTTTGGGATTGTGTCTGTGAGGTTGAACGCTTAGAATGGTTTTTAGTTTGTGGTGGTGCTGATTTTACAGCTACGACATTAACAACTCCTTTGGTTTTATTATTGTTGTTGTCAATCCCTTTAGAGGGCTCAGGTTTAAAGTTTTTATTCTATAATTTAACTTTCCCTTCTTCTAGGGCTCTAATTTCTAGTTTGTGGGCCATTGAAAAGGCTTCATCAAAGGTGTTTAAAAGATTGTACCCATAACATTGACGAGATGTGTTTAACACATGCTCTTGTAAATAACTCGATCAACTCAGGTTGTGGAAGGGAAAAGGTGAGTTGATTAATGAGACTTCTCCATATAACCACAATTTTAGTGATGGATTCATAACTAAATTATTGAATGACATAGAGGTTAGTGATAGTGACTTTTCTTACAATATTGATAGAGAAGTGTTATAAGAATATTTGAGCTAGCTACCCAAAAGATAATAGGGAATGTTATGGGATTGAGCTATGCCAATCTAGAGTAGGTTCAACTAATGACATAGGAAAGGTCCTAAGAAGAAGCACGTCATCATGTGTTATATTGAGGATCCTCCTTGTTTTGAAACTTCATAAGCTTTGAAATTTCTCACTAGGGAGGATAAGGCCTAATAGGAACTACAAGGTTAATATGCTCATTAAAAATTTGCTCATACGTGAGCATGTTCTTTTTCTCAGAGGTAGAAGATTAAGGATGTTTATGAGGTCTAGTTGGGCATTGTATTGAGGGATTCCTCCCAAAACATTTTGTTACAGGAGTTGATACGCAAGAAACAGAGTGGAAAAAGCTTGGGATGAAGGATGACCAATTGATATGGTCATGATTGGTTGAGAAGCCACCACATATTATGGGTATTGTAAAGGGATATAAGTAGACCCAATAACTTACATAAGTGTTATGTATTGGGTGGTCAAGGGGACATATTGTTGAGGTAGTTGACTTACAGGGGCTTATTGTAATGGTTGTGTTTGGGTAATTAAGGGTACACTAGTTTGGATAGGTGAAAGGGTTGTTGGGATCGAGATAACTAGGTTTTGAAGTGATTTGGAATAGGTTGAGTAGCTATAGGATGAGATGCAGTAACATTCTAAGTTTGGGTAGTGGTTAGGGATGGAACACTAGACATCATCAAAGGTGGATTGCCTAAGGGTTGTGTGGTAGTGGTGTCATAACTAGTGAAAGTGGGGTTGTTATAGGAAGACACCTTAGTGGTGGTAAACCCTTCATCTTCCTCTAAAGGCATGCCATATGGTTTCCTAGAGAATTGTGTATGGGGAGAAAGTGGGATGTGTATGGCTTAGGATCTGAGATAATGGTTAAGTGTAATGGGCTTAATGTTTAGTATAGTGGCAAATTCAAGATCACCCTAGGTATAATACCAAGGAATGCCTTCCCCTATGGATTTAGGGCAAGTACGAGGGCTAGGATAATTCTCCATGGATGAGGATAAAGTTGGGGGTTTGATTTTCTTTTATGACTGTTGTCACATCAAAATCATGTATCGCTAAATGAATAACAAGAAATAAAAACAAATAGCACATAAAAGATTCTTTTTGATTATCTTGTAGTTAATAAAGATGAAAAGATACATGCGCTAAAGATGTACCTAAAAAGATTTTAATTTTTTACTTTAAAGTGTGATAAAAGAAATGAAAAGGTTACTGACGGTCCTAAGAAGTGGCAATCTAAGGATGGTCTTAGGTTTGTTTAGGTGCACAAATTTTTTTGTACTAAAATTGATACTTGACCTAATATTGGGGCCTACCCCCTCACTTCACAAATCGTAGTGTAAGGGCAATGGATGTTTAGCTAGAATATATCAAAAGCCCAGGGTTTATACTCAGACTGAGTACTAAGTTGGTTATCCCCTTGGTGGTGAAATCCAAGTGGAATAGCTACGAAGAAGGTTACCACTAGGTAATGAAATCCTAGTTGGTTCCTTTATGTCAATGTTTGATGAGTTTGTTAAGAACGTGATTTAGTTTGTGTGTGATAGAAGTGATAACTATGATAAATTCACTAGCTATATTATTCTATATGAATCAACTAAGCAAGCAAAATGGATGTAGATTTTTTTAAACTTTTTTAAAAAGGAAAAAAAAGTAATTTTGGACTTTCTTTAAATGAATACAACAAACAAAATAAAGAGAGAAAAAGATAGATAATTTTAGAATGAATTTTAATAAGAAAAGTGAGACCTTAGGGGTCCCACTGAGCATGCTTGATTGTTATAGTAGCTTTTTGTTTTCTTTTTAATTAAAATATTACTTATTAAAAACACAAATGAAAATAGGGTTTATGGTGAATTCCTATGGATGAGAATATCTTGCGTATCACTTTGAATCCAATGACTATGATAACTTCTTTTTAGTTGGGAAGAATAACCTTCACACGTGTAAACACTTGATAAAAATAGATTAATAAAAGAGATGGGTGGATTGCCTAATACAAGATCAGTTCCAGGAAGTGGTACACTTATTTAGAGGGATTCTAGTCTACTGTTTATGTAATTAAGCAGTTAAAATCATGTGAAATTACAATAGATAAAATATATGATGACAGTGATAATTATGATTCATTCTTTGATTAAGCTATCAATGTAAATGAAATATTCCTCCCAATAAGCTGAAGCAAAGTCTATATCATCCTATATGATAGCTAGTTGGTCTTCAGTGGCTTCAAGAGAGGCATAATAAATGATTATGCAGAGAGCTAACTCAAAAGCTAAGTCATTTTGATCAACAAACAAGGGTTAGGAAACTATTGGGAGATCAGTGATACTGATAACATCGTATACTAAGCCTGGTAGATTCATCTACAAAAAAAGGCCATATTTAAATAATAATAAATCAATAAAAATTATAGATAAGGATCTAGGATTAAGGTCTTAATTTCTACAAATTAAACATAGTGGATCAATGCTGATGTGTAGAATCGGTGTCTATTCAAAATGAGTCGGCGTTGATTCTCTATGTGACTAAGCTTGATAAAAATAAAGAATAAATGAGATAGATTGGCAAATAGAGGTTGATAAAAAGATATAGAGGGATATAAATGGTATTCTAAGGATTATTTAAATATATAACAATAGATTAATTGATAGAAAATGATATAAATAAAACATGATGAATTACCTTTGATCTGTTTACAAGTTGAATGACACTTCTCCATAAATGCAAGCAATTTCTCAAGATTGAAAGAGGATATGGATTAAACGCAGTGAAATTCCAATAGAGTGTCATTAAGGATGTCACTAATTCTATAAGAAATATTGTAGTAATTTGAGGCTCTTAGTTTCTTGGTCAAAAATGCAAAGGTTGATTGGGTATTTAAGGATCGATGCTGATTCAGAGAATCAGTGCCAATCATTAGTAAATCGACATCGATTCACCCAAATTGGCACCTTTATTTCAACTGTGGGTAAAATTGGTTTTGATTCAAGTAGAGTTGTTGGTAATGACTCTATATAAGGGTAAAGTGGTTTAGGGGTAGATTCTTAGGGTTATAAATGGATTTAAGAGGTTAGGGGGGTCGAAAGGTAATGGTAAAAGGTAATTTACCATGCTAGTGAATGGTAAATATATTAAACCTTAGGATAAGGATTATTTAAGAGATTAAATAAAAATATGGACCTAAAACACCTAAGTAATCATCCATAGGGTATGAAATTATAGTGTCTACAATACTACTCACCAAGATGCATCAATTACACTAGGATGTATTGTTATTGAGCCTTTTCTATTGTAGCAATTAGTTCATTTTATAGGTTGAAGTGATTAAATCATTCAACATCACCAAATTTATAGATATACATAATCATTCAATCTCAATAGATTTATATGATGAGTTGATTAAATCACTCACCCTCACCAGATTATATATATTTACACTTGAGTTGTATGATTGAGATATGATGATCTCAATGACCGTGTCAGAACTCATCCTTGAAATGGATTGGGGGCATAATACCTTCTAGTCTCCCTCTTAAAATATTCAAGGTTTATGTATGGACCTTTTCTAGCTCTAATGCTTCATAATGAAGCATCTTTACCAAATCAAAGCATCAAGAGGCAACATGGTTGTATCAACACACATTTGTACTCCTTCCTTGCTCTCTTTCTTTTTAAGCATTTCAATTTTTTCAAAATTTATGTTATATACATTGATTTATACTGTAACATTCTCTTGGTTATGGGTCATACACCAAAAAATCACTTAAAATGGGCTCAAACAAAGGCAAGGTGTGTTGTACACACACATATATGCATTTATTTCCTTTAAATAGTAATTTCATCCTTATGCATTACTATATTAAGGGTTAGGGGAGGGCGAGGGTGAGGGGGAATGTAGATACTAAAATTGAATATTTATAAAATTTTAGTATTGTACATTTGACAAATATCAATAAGGGCTTTACCCTTCAGTTCTAGACCTCCCTATTGTCAAAAGGCTCACATTCACCATCTCATTGTACCAAAATGTTTATCTCTTAGTGTGATCCATATCATTCTAATGACCTAGTTATCCTGTACTACATAAAAATCTTAGAACTTGATAAAAATCCTTCATTGTCATTTTTAGACCCATACCTATTTTCCATCCTTATAGACTCTAACAACCATAGAGGTATATGACCATCGATGGTAATGTCCAGATCCTTATCTAGTGTCTAGTCTCCAAAACACATCTAAATTGTAAATGATTTAAAACCATGGGTTGGCCTATTTGTCTTATTGAACCCTACCATGAGATATTTTTAAGAGGTGTGATATAAATAAGAGTCTAAGCCTTCTCATTCCTCATCTAGCAAATACTCAACTACACAATCAAGCAAAGTTAATCAACTACACAATCAAGCTATTCTACCCTATTCATCCCTATTTTCATATTAAGTATAAGAGCAATCATATTATAGGTTTAAAGCATTCCAAAAGTAGCACATAAATGATATTTGCCAAGTTAAAAGTTAGATCACTACATGCAACTTCATATAGTATATTACACTCTTGTGTACACACTTTGTCACACTTAGGAGATAACTACATAAGTTTGAGGTCCTCCTTGGAGTACTGGCTATGTAGGAAATTCCTATTGACAGAGAGGTATTTGGGGTCAACTCAACCCCATGAGCCCACTAACCCATTTTTATCAAATTCATTCCAAGGGAAAAAAAAGGGTGAGTATATGGGGTTTGATCAATCAATAATTAGTGATAGTACATATTTATATCTAAACACATCAATAAAAAGACAATAGAAAAACCAAAACAATGAAGTTGGTTGCATCTAGATCTAGTCATTATTTCATATTGAATACATGTGTCACATCTAGACACTAGCATCATTAGTAGTTTCCAAATCTGATGGTAGTGTTCATGGCTACAAAAGTATACTATCCAGAATATGATGACTTATCCCAAATACTGATCCTGCATACTTTATACTTGTTTCCAGTCTAGATTTATTTACACACAAAAAACCCTGTATGCACTAATTTTTTCTTGCCCCACTAATTACACTAATTTCCATTAATTTGGCCTAAATTCCATGTTTCCTAACTAAAATAACAAATATCCTATTACCCATACCCCATTCATACATCCCACACAACTTTTATCCTATCCTAAGATCAATTAATCCTATCATTTAGCCCTTAATAAATCCCATTACCTACTAACCTACTCTTAAATCCCACTAGCCAATTTTAAATTCAAAAATATTCCAACTACCCACCCACCACCCTACACTAGCCTCCCTAAATCCCTAAACCATATAGGGAGATTTCTAGAATTGGAGGATTCTAGAAATCTTCCCCAACTTAGCCCCTTTCTCTAGAATTTTCCTATTGTAGAGATTTCCATGTAATTAAAAATTCCATGAAAATTCCCTAACCATAGATCTAAATGGCCCAAATTTGAATTTAGATCATAGATCTTTCCCCCATTTGCTTATAAAACTAAGCTCTCCTCCCACTCTCAAACCATCTATTGAGCTCATACCAAAACCATGCCAAAATGATTCTAGAAATCTATAGCAAATCTATAAGCAATCATCAAAGCATCCTCCATAAACAATCCAACATCAAGCATCATAGTGTCAAATCTGAGTCTAATGAGCAATCACGAATCTTGGAATAGAGGCATAAAGAGGTAAAAAGTGATGGCAAGAATTTTCCATTTATACTAATTTACTCATATCCATTCCTATTGGTGTTTATCAAGTTTTGGGTTTTATTGTTATTTTGATAATATCTCTTAAATCTAAATTTTGGTACACATTTTAGTAACCACAATGGGACCTCCAGCTCCCATTTAACCAATTTTTTCTTGTTGGTGTTATTTCTACTAGTTTGTAGGTCTAACTAGATGAATAAATCTTGAAAATTTTAAAATTTTGCATACCCAAGTTGCAGGCATAGGTTTGCTCTGATAGTCATAGGATTATCGATCCCAGTCACGATATTGCAAACTACTGATGGTTTTTGTGTTGCAAGTTTATTTTCAAGAATCTTGCAACTGTCCTAGTAGCGATATTGTCCTATTAGTCATAGGATTATCAATCCTAGTTGTGATATTATAAATCAGTAATAGTTTGTATTTTAGGTCTATTTTTGACAATCCTTCCACTTACCTAGTTACAATATTACCTTGGTAATTATGAGGTTGTCATTTTCATTAGTGGTGTTGTTAAATATACTAGTTGGGTCCATAATATATACTATCTCTGCTAACATTTTACACCTATAGGTTGTTTGTTTGTTGTTGTTGATTTTGTATGAAGGCCAAGGAGAGAATTATTTAATAAATCAACCAACCAAGTATTGTCAACAATCCCACCACTTTTTGAATAGCAAAATTTCCCTAGTAATAGCGAGATTACAAATCCCAATTACAATATTATCTTTTATTACTAGTATGGTAAAACACTATCCCTATCACTTTTGAATCATTATCTGTAGTGTTTTGATGATTTGTTTGGATAATTTTGAGGGTCTATAAGTTGCAAACTAGAGGTTTTTTCCTTTTGTTGAAAATTTTGAACATTTCTCTATATAGACATTTCACCCTCCATATTTGAAAACATTTCCTAACAAGTGGTGTTTTCTATCCTGTAGGATATTGGTGAAACATAAGAGCAAAAGGATTGGCTAGAGATTCTTCTTATAGGCTACCATAGCACCATATAATTATATCACTACTCCCTCAGTCGTAGGGTTGCCTTACAACTAGCAGGATTGTCATTCTGAATCATGACATTATAGTCTAGACCAGTTCATATTAGTGATAGGCTTTTATAGCATGATTTTTATCATCAAATGATTTTATTAAAATTGAAGCCTTATAATTACTTTAATAGTCTCTTTTTAATATATATAGACTATTTTTCTTAAGCATTGCAATACCACTATTTGTTTTTTTCATTACTAGTCATGAGTTTGTCGATTTGAGTCATGGTTTTGTTGTTTATGACAAAACCACTACTATCAATATACTCCTAGTCACGACATTGTTATTCCTAGTCATGGGGTTGTCAAACTTCCATGGTTTTGTGGTTAACTATCATGGTTAGTTAACATCTATAATCGTGTAACTATCCTAGTCACAGGTTTGTCTTACAAGTCATGGTTTTGCACTATGTAGTCGTGGGTTTGTAGCCATTTTTGCCTTTAATTTTTGTCCTTTTTGAGTCAATTTTTATGAATTTTGAGTCACTCCAAGCCCTTAGACCTCGTAAGGGGTGTTGCCACCCCTAGACCCCCACATTGTGTCCCACTCACCCCAAAGAAGTTATAGAGCCAAACCATGATTTTTTTAGTGTGTTTTATTAAGACATATTTGACCAATTTTTTTTTTATTGTAAGGGTTATTATGTTAACATCATATTGTAGGACATATTATGGGTCTAAGATTTTATTTTGCAGGTTACCTTTCTTGAGTGCCATATCTAACTACTAACCTGTGTGCTTGTAGGCTGCTAGTCAAAGACCCCATTGTGGCACTTTTTCACATAATTTTGTATTATTTGTATAGTTTTAATCACATTTTTGTGTGTATATCTTTATTTTATATAATTGTGTGTGTGTGTTAATTTTTAAATAATTTATTGTATCATGCTCATCACACATAGGTAAGTAGTTGGTTAATTAATCGTATCATGTGTTTGCCTATTTACTAAGCCCTCCCCTAGGATAGCATGTGATGTGGAATTAACACCCACACATGGGCTTAGTATATAGGGGGTTATTGTTTCGGATTTAATCACCACACACTAACCAAACTCCATGTTCTTGTGGAGTATAACAATTAGGGACAATTGTCATTAGGCTAAGCAGTTGACCCCATACAAGTCATCTGTGAAGGGGAAGAGTTAACTATCTGAACTAGACATTAGACAACACCTATACAGACTTGGGCCCCAATGTACCATCATGTATATCAGGGACTCCATATATCCTTATTCATAACTAGTATAGGACCTTTTGGTCATAACAGGTGTTCCATTACAAGCATCATGAACAATGCCAAAGTGACCATCAAGTGCAAGCAAGGTCAAGAGGGTTCGATAGATTTTGTAATGGGTAATCCTATAGTCTCACTTGTGTAGACATTGGATGGTGTGGGCATCACATTACACTTCCATTCAATTTACTAATTAGGGATGTACTTGTGCATGATTGTTTGTGTGTTGGTGATGAGACCCATTTAGTATTCTAGCCAAGTTGGCCACACCCATAATTTTTGTGTGCATACCTTAGAAACCTATAGGATATCTTCCATCATTCCTTCATCATTTATTCATCTCATTATCATCTCCTCTTGACTATCCATATCATATATTCACTTCCTAGCATTTACCTTAGTCCACATTCTTTTCATTTCTTATCACTTTCCACATTCATCCTAATATCATCATTTTTCCTTAATAATTTGTATATTTTCACCAATATTTTGACCATCATATACGCCCCCCATAATCACGCTATAGCATTCCATAATTCTACACTTATTTAATAGTGCCTTTTGTGTCTACACCCATCCCATAACACTTAGCATCCACTACCTTTTGTCATATTCCTTTTGACCATCACACCTTCCCCATATCCTTCTATCCATATCATTTTCAATTTCTTATCCTACCCACACGTCATAGGATTCCATCTTGCTTAGCACCATCATCTTCTCACATCCTTCCTTATGCATTTTATTTAAATCCTTATCATACTTCCATCCATTCTACAAGCATTCTCTCATCTACATCCATTCCATAGTATTTTAATATCCACTTCCATTTCATATCCTTGTATATTTAACCACATCTCATTCACTCCATAACGTATTCTTTCCCCATTTGCCTTATATTGACCATCTTATTTATATCTCATATCATCCCACATATAGTGCTTATCCACTTTGTATCCATTCTCTTCATCATTTATTTCCTTTACATTTTCATCTGATATCTATATCCACCTCGCTATCCACACACATCATATTGTACCTAGTATTTACCTCCATCCATATCCTCATATAATTATCATCTTTCCTATTTTTGTAGAATAGTTCAAAACATCCCCCTTTCATCATATCCACCTTCCATCACATTTTATTGTAATTTTTAATCCCCATAATCCATCATTTACATCCAAACCTATCCTATTATACCCACATAGTTCACCCATTTTATCCTTGTATCATCATACCTCATTATCATTTATTTATCCACATAGTCCATATCTCATAACAATCATCCATTCATCCACATATCTTATCTTCATATTGACTCATCCCCTTATATATTTGTTAAGCATGAGATATGTCTTTTACTTAATCAAGTTCCTTTTTCTTTAACCACTTAATCATACATTTAAGATATGCAATAAAACTAAAAACAATAACATGCACCACATGAGAGAGAGAGAGAGAGAGAGAGAGAGAGAGAGAGAGAGAGAGAGAGAGAGAGAGAGAGAGAGAGAGAGAGAGAGAGAGAGAGAGAGAGAGAGAGAGAGAGAGAGAGAGAGGAGAGAGAGAGAGAGAGAGAGAGAGAGAGAGAGAGAGAGAGAGAGAGAGAGAGAGAGAGAGAGAGAGAGATTTTACGTGGAAACCCAAAGTGGGAGGAGAACAATCTCAAGTATATAAATGAGCACCAACTCAAGTTATAAAGTTTGCAAGCACTAACTTGTAAGAGCACCAACCCCTTTACTGATCACCAACACAACAATGATTCATGAGCACCCACCCCTCTTATGTATAAAACACCAACTATCTCTCAACATTGCTTTCTCAATAAATTATAACACACTACTATATCTCTTCTCTTTTCTCTTCTTTCCTCTACTCTTCTTATCTTGATAAAATCATTTGCTTACATATTACAAAATGGCTTCCCAAGCCTCCTTTTATAGCTTTCCAAATAACCTTTGGTATTCACCATTGCATTACCCTTTGAATTATTTCTTTGTCTTTACCTAGTGACTCTTCAAATTCCTCAAGGTGACCTTTCATGGAGAAATGCGTCCTTTTCCTCTTTTATCTTTAGTGATGACTCTTCAGATTCCTCAAGGTGACCCTTCATAGAGAAATGCATCTTTTTCCTCTTCTGTCTTTAGTGATGACTATTTGACTTCCTCATGGGCCCTCTTTTGTCTTTATGCAACCAAAAATATATTTGTTAATATTTAATTAATATTAACACACTTTTAGCCAAGATATAAACATTAAAAACACCTTTAGACATTAAATTCTAATTTGACATCAATGGCAATATTTCCAACAATATCATCTTTATGTACATCTTGTTACACATCCCACACTATTTTGTCTTCATCTCACCCTAGTCATACCCCAATCATCTTGTACATCCTTGCCTAATCATTATCTTACATATTTTTGTTACCCTTTCCTTGTATATCCTTTTCATTATCTCATTTCCTATCTTAAATTAGTCACACCTTGTCATACGACCACCTCATCTATAATCAACCACACCTCACTTTGACCTTGCCTTATCCATCAATCACACCTTAGTATTAATCATTCCCATATCATTTTATTGACATCACCCCCTTACATATTTAATCATAACCCATCACCTATCCTAATCCCATCTTAGCTTACCTCATCAATAGTCTTAATCAACCCCATATCATCTTATCTTATTATCCCATCACCTTCTATATCCTTGTCCATCACCTTGTATATCCTTGTTTTACCTTTTTGTAAATAATTCACTCTCTTGTACATCCTTTTAATCACATCTTATCTTAAATCCATACCCAATCACTTATCTTAACCTTAACTTGATCACCTATCTAGTCATCACCTCATCTTAATCTAGTTGGAATCTATGTCACATACATATCTAAACCATCCACCTTTCATTATCCCTTTATAATTTCATCATCATACTTATCCTTATTTCATTGTCCTAATCACCTTCATCACCTGATCCTACCCCATCCCATGTTGTGTAAAATTAGTGTAAGGTCTTAAGCTAATCATATCATCCTATCATCCTAATCTCCCTATCATCATATCATCTTATCACCATCCTATCATCCTAATCCACTTGGTCAAATATCATTTCATAATCAATATCCTATTAGCATCTTATCACTTTGTTGGTCTCAATCTAGCAAACTCATCAATTATCAATCATCCCTAGTCCAATCATCTTTCCTTATTCATAACTAGTACCCATCATATCATCCTCTTGCTAGTTTGAATCTAGGCACCCATCATATCCACAATAATTTTTATATCTTGACCACTAGACATTGTTGATAGGTTATTAGCACTTATTACACTATTGGTTTGACATTTGATCATAGTCCTTAATCCATTAGTCTATCTCATCTCCATCATTACACATCATACTAGCTCGGTCCTTTTGATATATTTTGTTCAAGAACCTTCTCCAATCTTTATCCTACCTACATCATCCATCATCCATCAACCATCACCATGGAACTAGACCCTAATTTCATTGACCAATACATATCTGCCCATAATGATGAGATCCTCTTAAAGTTAATTATGATGGGTGTAACACTTCCTAAAGGTGTTGATCCCTTTTCACTCATTACACCTCCTATCCAAGCCCCACCATGTGAATCATGTACCAATCCTCCATCTACTAGCCATAAACCACCATCCAACCATTCCCATACTAGCAAAGGGAATCCAATCTTGACCACCTCTAATCCATCTACTCGGTCATATCCACGACCATCTGATCATAAGTCAAATGTTTCCATGTCTAAGTCACAACATGAGGTGGGTTTTTACGCTCCCCTTTCCATATCATTATAAGCCCTTTTCAAACAACTTATTGACATGAACATGATTGCCTATCCACCCATCTGACCTCTTAATCCCACTAATATAAATCCTTCTTGGTATAAAGATAACTAATATTGTGTATATCACCAAACTCGAGGGCATACCATTAATCGATGTCTACCTTTTCAAGATTTTGTCCAGGACCTCATTAACCACGGTGATATAGTAATTAATGATGAACCAAATGCATCCACATCCCTGGGTGAACAAAAAGATGAATGCTAAGATTCCCTTCCTAATCATGATCAAGATCCTCCCCTTACAAGCCAAGGTCAAGAAACCACACCTATCCTCCATGATCCTTCCATCCCATACTAATCTTCCATAAAAGTTGAGTCTATCTCCCATGATCCTAGTCCTTATATCTCTCATGAACCCTTCCATGACCCTCTACTTGAATCCATCATTCCTCTATCATCTCCCTCTCACCCATCACATCAAATACCCATATTGAGAGGTCAATCATGGACAATGAATCTCATATTAGCAACATTACATCTTGCACATCAGAGTTACAATAGGCCTTATCTTTCGTGGGATCATGTTCAACACTTGTGTCCAAAATAGATTCCTCAGCAATAATATCATCTCTCATTGATGCTAATAATGCCTATCTTTTAGAGGATACATATAATCTAGATACCTCTAATTCATTACCAGGCATATATTTTGATTCCATTCTAGATGATGACATCATTAATGAGTTATTGAAAGCTTTATCTATCAAAGATTGTTAGAGTGAGTCTGATCCTCCTTTAGATGCATCTACTATAGCTAGTCTTAGTGATCTTTTTGCTCATCATGAAGATATTTTTTTTGATGTCAAAACTAGGTCTCTTAGGAACCCCTATGAAGACTATGTTTCCCTATCACCACTCATTGACCTCATCATTCCCTCACCACCATCTTCATCCATCATTGACCCTTTTCTCCTTGTCAATGATCATTTAATTACTTTCTGCATAAGGTCAAACATGAGCATACATTATTGAACCTTTCTTTGAGTAATATAATATGTGCCACAAATCTAAAGGTCCAAGATAATATTCCAAAATTCATAAATCATAATCAAGTAATCTTTGATCCCCTTAGTTAAAATCAAGAAGAGTCAAATCATCGACCTTATCCAAAAATGTCTTCTCCTAGTGAAGCCCGATATTTGGCACTAGGAGACTATCAAAGTCAAAATAATCATTGTATATCAAGTCAAAGATCAATATCCCCTGGTGAATCCCAAAATGAGGCACTGTGAGGTAATCAAATTCAAATCCAATCAAAAAAATCTAAATAATGTAAAAATTATAGCTAATCATCCATCAAATAGTCAGATCAAAGGTGAGCCAAAATGTCAAAGTGTCTTGGATCTCATAAAGTCTTTTATCACTTGGCACCAATCAAATGAAGCATGTCCCACATCTCCAATGATGTATGCAACTGATAGTCTTAATCCTTTATCACCCATCACACCACCATATCTCGATCCTATCATCCATTTAAGTCTCATACATCAAAATTAATCTCTAATTGAATCTATACCCCACATCATTAACCTGGGCATCATTGTCTCTCCTAGGGGCAATGATGATACCTATTCTAGATATCTAGAGGGTTCATGATCAAGAATCATTAAAGGCCATTAGGACATTTAGGCATCTAACATCCACCATAGAACATGTGTTGGCTAAATAATCCATCAAATTTCCATGCCTTGCATCTCACCCATCATCTAATAAATTGAGATTCCTTATAAAAAGTCAAAATTAAAATAAATAAATAAATAAAATCATTCATCTAATGGTGAAAACTAGTCTTCTAGCACCTTGGGCAAATACCATGATAAAAACCAGTTTCTAGCATCATGGTAAAATAATATATTGTCTACATTATTTCTCAACACTTGGGGGCAAATCTATCCATTTCATATCCTCAACCATCGATCCCACTTGTCACATCCCTCATCCACCTTGTCTATATCACCCATCATCTTATCCCTTGATCCATTGTTCCTATCCCTCATCCACTACCATATCATGCATCCTATCTCTTCTTCTTTCCCATCTTAACCTTTGTAAGGAAATAGAAGGTGTCTTGACAACTATCCTCAAACCATCTTGGCATATCCTCGAATAAACACTTGGGCAAATAACCATCTAGTTCCTTGATGATGTGGTCATTGGCTATCACTAGTCCATTCATCTTTGGTCCCCATCATCGTCATCCTTTATCATCCCATCCATCATTCCATCTGCTATGTACCTAGGGATATGATATATTGATGTATATGGGTTGATGGAGATGTTGACATGTGGCACACATCCCTGTAGTTAGTTATATGGGTACAATATAATAGGATAATAGAGTAACTTATGGAAGTAGTACATTGGGTAATGGTCCTCCTAGATTGGGATTAGGAGGTTATCCATCCATGGGTTAGATAGATGCATATATATAGGAGATGATTATCATGGTAAAGATAAAAAGTAAGCATTGAGTCTTCTATTGTAAGAGGATATTGGAGGTTGTCCCCTCGAAGAGACATTATGGTGTTATTCCTTCCTAAAGGAGTATTATATGGTGTTGCCCTACCTTAAGGGTATTTCTAACATCATCTACTAACATTCACCCATGACATGGTTTTTCTTTGAAAGACCATTACTCCTTCCACTTTGTTCCACTCGCAATGCCCTTTCAAAAAAGGGCAAAATGTATGCACTAATTTATGCTCGCCTCGCTAATTACACTAATTCTTGCTAATTTGGCCTAAATCCCATATTTATTAGCTAAAATAACTAATATCCTATTACCCATACCACATTCCTACATCCCACATAACCTTTATCCTATCCTAAGAATAATTAATCATATCATGTAGCCCTTAATAAACCCCATTACCTACTAACCTACTCCCTAATCCCACTAGCCAATTTTAAATTCAAAAGTATACCAACTACCCACCCACCACCCTACACTAGCCTTCCCTAAATCCCCAATCATTA
Source organism: Torreya grandis (assembly GCA_037957365.1). Taxonomy (NCBI): domain Eukaryota; kingdom Viridiplantae; phylum Streptophyta; class Pinopsida; order Cupressales; family Taxaceae; genus Torreya; species Torreya grandis. The sequence goes on along the minus strand of JARHVA010003332.1, from coordinate 1,504,733 downwards.
TGGGGAGATTTCTAGAATTGGAGGATTCTAGAAATCTTCCCCAACTTAGCCCCTTTCTCTAGAAATTTCCTATTCTAGAGATTTCCATGGAATTAAAAATTCCATGAAAATTCCCTAACCATAGATCTAAATGGCCCAAATTTGAATTTGGACCATATATCTTCCTCCCAATTGCCTATAAAACTAATCTCTCCCCCCACTCTCAAACCACCAATTGAGCTCATACCAAAACCATGCCAAAATGATTCCAAAAATCCTATAGTAAATCTATAAGCAATCATCAAAGCATCCTCCATAAACAATCCAACATCAAGCATCATAGTGTCAAATATGAGTCTAATGAGCAATCATGAATCCTGAAATAGAGGCATGAAGAAGTAAAAAGAGATGGTAAGAATGTTGCATTTATTCTAATTTACTCCTTCTATCTATTCCTATTGGTGTTTATCAAGTTTTGGGTTTTATTTTCATTTTGATAATATCTCTTCAATCCAAATTTCGGTACACAAACCCAACTAAGTATCATTTATATTTAGTGTTGCAATCAATTAAACATTTTTAAAATTTAGTAGTTTCTATATCTAGCATATCTTAGTTTATAATCCAAAATATTCATTTATATGAGTTTGCAATTAATTACCCTACTATAGATAAGTTTATAATCCTTGTGATTAAACTATTTATATATTCGTAACCCTACTCTCACATTCAAAAATCTAGGGTTAAACACTCACAAAGCAATGAAAAATAAAAATTCAAAACTCAAAAAGGTGTGTGATATAAATCCAATACAAGGAAACCTATTCATTGTTCATAGAATCATGATGCATTCAAAGGCTAAATCTACCTAAGACATATTATAAGCAAACATATGCCAAATCTATCCTTTGACATTGGGAACTCCATATTTTACATAGAGCTTGTCTACCATCTACTCAAACCAAATTCAATTCTAGAATTAAAATAAGATTCAAGTCGTGCCAATTTTCATCACTTTCACCTCTTTTTCAAGTTCATCACCTCTCACATTTGTTACATTGGATCTATTTTTGTTGTTTTTAACACATTGAGTTAGGTTCTATCTATGTTTAGACTAATTTATCTTAGATCTATACCTATGTCCTAATTTTAACATTTACTTAGTGTCATTATAGCCCCGTGTCACTATTTGGTAAAACAAATTAGTGAATCCCTCCATTCTTTGAACACTCATAATTTATGAGGTTTCATCCTATGATTTTATTTATTATTTTTTGAGTTTGAACTCAATGAGTATATATTTAATTAAACATGTTATTAGAGGTTCCTGGAAAACTCGTCAGAACATACTAATAGGGGATGGTTGTGCGAAATGTAATGCAGGGACAAAAGAGAGGAACTCTAATTTTTTTTTTTACATTAATCCAAGCATGACATAAAACATGAATGATCATGATTCACATATATAATAAACTTAAAATAGTAAGTGTTTTCATAACAAACATATTACAAGGATTGAGAACATATCGGCGCTAGGAACATAAGGAAACATAAAGAAAAACCATTTATAAATCTTTATATTGATATTGATATTTTAGAACCCTTTTTCAGTACAAATGAGAGGTATTTATAAATATTTCCAAAGACTCTGTCACTTCACATTCTAGTGTTTTGCTATAATATAGGATAAGACTTCACATTTTTAAGGCTTTTGATATACAATGTGAGTTGCATACATATAAGAAAATATACCATGTACAAAATGGTGAAAAAAACACACTTGTCATATAATTATACATTACAATTTTACAACCATGTTCTACTAACAACAAAACAAAACTCTATATATGTTGGTGTAAATTTCTAATAACACCTTAAGACTTAAGTTTACCTAGTTAGTAAGTAATTATCTTAGGATTTCTTATTTTATTATTTGGAAAATAATATCATTTAGAAATTCAATTTTCACTAATGTTCAAGTTACACACCCACATGACAACTTGTACTAAAGTCTAAACTGCACACTCATATTGATCTTGATGGGCAACCACTTGCATTTATGAGAACATTCAAGCTCTATAAAAACAAGATTCTCTTCACCCATTTGAGCAATGAAAAGTTTTATGTAAAATCTATTTTGAAATTAATATAAAATTGAGTGTTATTATTTTTTCAACATTGCTTTGTGAAATATTGTGTGTGGCTTATGTAGGATCATGGTCCTGGAGTGTAAAAGGGTTGAGATAGTTTGAAATTTGTCCAGTATCTCCTATTCTCTAATATGGGGCATTTGTTATAAGTGGATGCATTTAAAAAAAATTGGGGGGAGGGGGCAAGGGAGGGGGTGGGGGTGATTGTTTAATATATATTTTTTATTACTTGAAAAAATGTTCAACTTTCACTTTGTCTCTCTACCCTCACTCTTTGTGTCCTCTACCACCTTGTGGCACCCTGTCTCTACACCATATCCTATTGGTGTAAATTTCTAATTACACCTTAAGCTTACTTAGTTAGTAAGTAGTTATCTTAGGATTTTTTATTTTCTTATTTATAAGATAATATTGTTTGGAAATACAATTTGCACTAAAGTCCAAGTTGCACTCCAACATGGACTTTGTATACACACAATTATTTTATTAAATTTACCACTTACTAACACTTTCTCTCTTACAAGAACATGTCAAGTTTCAATCTCTCTAAGTGCATTCCTAAAAGGGTGTACTGGGAAAGGGGTGGGTAGACCATTGGTGCTTCACAAGATTGTTGTAGATTTGTATCATTTCTACCATTTATCCATCTTCCTTATAATATCTATCCATTTACCTCCTGTGATGGCTCCTTGAAATCCTAGATTCCTAAAATATGGCTAAGTTTGAAATTGTAGAACCCTGAAATATGTCTAAGTCTGAAATCCAATAGGACCTTCCAAAATATAGAATTTTTCATTATATCTCCTAAAGGTTCGAAACCACTCTCAAACATCATGAAAGTCTACATATAAAATATAACTTAAAATATAAGATGGAATTTAGACATGGACATATAAATAAACTATACGTCCATGTCTAAATGTCAACTTATACTTAAATGTTTGTTTCATATTTATACTATTAGGAATAAAATTCCTATAGTGAAAGTAAATTAATGCAAAAAACAAGCTACTAAAAAACATAAGACAAAGAGGGAACACATTATAAAGATGTTATGTGGAAAATCCTTGCAAACATGCAAGGGAAAAAACCATGGGCAAAATGGCAATTTCTGTTAGGGTGTGGAGCTAAAAGCTTCAACTATTGCAGACACAAAATAGGAGGTTGCTGATGATCCAGAAGTACCAGCGTTGACAGCATGACCGATGTCAGTCATGACCAGTACAGAAGGCAATCGACGTCAACAGGGAGTTGGCCGACGTCGATCAGCACCAGACAGACAGGGACCGACGTCGATCGCCTGTGGCATTCCAGAACAACTATTGAGGAACAGTCAGTTAAGTGAAGTGAGTGTTTGCATGTTAAATGACTAATTATAGTCACGAGCTGCGTGTCTAATTATTGTAATTGGAGTTCTATTTTTGTATGCATGGGATTCTATTTAAAGACCCATGAGGCATGTATTGTAAATCAAGCAAGCAAGTAAAGTATTGAAGCATTGAAGCAAGGTCAAGGAGATCTACAGGTGTAAGGTCAAGGAGATTAGCTGAAGTATTCAAGGAGGGGATAAAAACTTAGGTTGTTGAGTTGGTTGTGTTGAGCAAGAGAGAGAGGGAAGAAGGTCTTGAGGTGTGGCAAGCCTTTGAGGTGGAGGAAGAAGTGGCATCTTCCTTATTGTATTTTCTTCTAGTAGTATTTAATACAAGAGTGTGTATTGTCTCTCAAATTATTTGATGTCTTAAGTTTCTAGTTACTTAATCATTCTGGTATAATTCCGTGTTTAATTACTTATAAGAAAGTAATCAATTGTGCTTCTGTTGGATAAGGGGTTCCTAACAGTTGGTATCAGAGCTATGGTTTGCAGGGAGCAGGTTATTGTTTGTTGATTACAGGTCATTCACAGGGTTTCTGATTGAGTGGGAGTTCAGCAATGGTAGAAGAAAGTAAGCTACGAATGGAGAAGTTTAACGATAAGAATTATCAACATTGGAGGATGCAGATAGAGGATTATCTGTATCAGAAGGATTTGTACTTACCATTGGGTGGGGTTGCATGCAAGCCCACAAATATGAAGGATGAAGAATGGAGTGTTCTTGATCAGAAGGCTCTCGGTTCCATAAGGTTGAGCCTTGCATCATTTGTGATTTCCAACTTATCACAGTGTAAGACAATGGAAGACTTGATAAAATCCTTGGTGAATTTATACGAAAAGCCCTCGGCTTCTAATAAGGTATTTCTTATGAAGCAATTATTTACTTTGCAAATGCAGGAAGGTGGATCAGTACATACTCATCTTAGTGGTTTTCATGGTTTGGTAAACCAGTTAGCTTCAGTTAATATTGTTTTTGATGATGAAGTAAAGGCTCTTTTAATTTTATGCTCCTTACCTGAAAGTTGGGATAGTTTGGTTATGGCAGTAAGTAATTCTGCATCTGCTTCTAAAATCTTAAAAGTTGATGATGTTGTGAGTGTGATCTTGAATGAAGAAATACATAGGAGAAGCACAGGTGAATCATTAGGGAATGCTCTAAGTGCAGAAAGTAGGGGAAGGTAAAGAGAGAAGGTAGAGCAAGGGAAATCAAGGTCGAAGGTGGGAAGGAGATCGGAATCCAGAGGTGTCACCTGCTAGTTTTGTGGAAAGAGAGGACACACAAAGGAGTGTTGGTTGAGGGATAAAGAGAATCAACATGAAGGTAATGAAGAAGCAAAGGATGCAAATATTGTGGTACATGACGCTCTCATACTTTCTTTGGATAGTCAGGTAGGATCTTGGGTTTTAGATTCTGGTTCTTCTTTTCATGCATCCCCAAACAGAGATTTATTCCATGAGTATGAACAGGGAGACTTTGGAGTGCTTTATTTAGGGGATGGTACGCCTTGTAAAATAGTTGGCAAAGGGAAATTGCAGCTGAGATTGTAGATGGACAACACATGGGTGTTGAAGGAGGTCATGCATGTCCCAGTTCTGAAGTAGAGTTTGGTTTCTGTAGGAAAGTTGGGTGATGAGGGATGCACAATAACCCTCACAGTGGATTCTTGGAAGGTTACCAAGGAAGCACTTGTTTTAGCAAGAGGTAAGAAAGTAGGTACTCTTTATCTATCTACTTGTATTATTGATTCTACTTCTGGTTTATCTACTTCAACTGTAGATTCGAAGATGTGGCTTAATAGGCTTGGTCACATGAATAAGAAGGGAATGGACATTCTTGATTCAAAAGGTATGTGTTCAGATTCGGAAAGCATAGATAGAGTTCATTGCAAGAAAAGGAAATTTGATACTTTTGATAGGAACAAATAAGCCTTGGTGTTTATGGAGGAGATGAAGGACAGAGATCAGTCACAGGGGCCGAATAATTTTGAGCAGGGCAGTATGGACAGGGGTTTGATCCAAGATGAGCTTGTGAATGAAGATTTCATCACTTACAGGAACACACAGACACTGATGTCGATCACTTGGGACCGATGTCAGTTAGGCAGATACCGACATCGGTCATGTGTAGACCAGCAGGGTCGGTAGAGTCAGGTAGAGAAGTCCAACGTCGGTCAGGCAGGGACCAATGTTGGCAGAGGGAACACTAGCATCGGCCAGGGAAATGATGTCGACAGTCAGGGTCAGTGTAGGGAACCGACATCGGTCAAGAGCAGATTGGGAGATGGCTGAGATCGATCACTGGAATGGATGTTGGGTGGATAGCAAGCTGTCAAGGAGTCTTAAACACCCATATGGAGGTCAAAAAGGGTAAGTGAACCTCATATTCATTGTTCACCTTCTTTATATTCTTTACTAATGGTCAAGAACTAGGAAGATGGAAGAAGCAATGCAGGTAGAATCCAGAAACAGTGGGAGCTTGGCATGGATGAGGAGTGTGAGTCCTTGGAGAAGAACCAAATAGATATTTGTTGGTGAAGTTGTCAGCTGGAAGGAAGCACTGGATGAGGGATGGATTCCCATGTTAGAGAAGAGAGTGGATGGACACGTGAGACAAAAGGCTATGGTATATGGTCTTGATTAGGCTACATGACAATGGAGGTTTGACCATTATTTTTATCTTTACCAGGTTGGACAATATTAGCTATATTATCTTGTTACTGTATTGTGTTGCTTGTTGCAAGGTTTCATATACAGGGAGTTTTCTGAGCTAAGGGTAGATTTGGTTCAGAAGTATGTCATGAAGAATTTGGGAGCAGCAAAATTCTTTTGGCATAAGTGACAGGTATAACATCATAGGTTTTGTGGTGGTTTGTCTTCAAGAGTGACTTTGAAGAGGGATACAGAGCCAAGGGAACAAAGTAGATGGTGTACAAGTACAGGTACAGTTGCAACTATTTATCTCCAAGTGGGAGATTGTTAGGGTGTGGAGCTAAAAGCTTCAACTATTGCAGACACGAAACAAGAGGTTACTGATGATCCAAAAGTACCAACATCGACAGCATGATCGACGTCAGTCATGACCAATGCAGAAGGAAACCAGCATCGACAGGGAGTCGACTGACGTCGGTCAGCACCAGACAGACAGGGATCGATGTCAGTCGCTTGTGGCATTCCAGAACTGTTGTTGATGAACAGTCAGTTAAGTGAAGCGAGTGTTTGCATGTTAAATGACTAATTATAGTCACGAGCTACGTATCTAATTATTGTAATTAGAGTTCTATTTTTGTATGCATGGGATTCTATTTAAAGACCCATGAGGCATGTATTGTAAATCAAGCAAGCAAGTAAAGTATTGAAGCATTGAAGCAAGGTCAAGGAGATCTACAGGTGTAAGGTCAAGGAGATTAGCTGAAGTATTCAAGGAGGGGATAACAACTCAGGTTGTTGAGTTGGTTGTGTTGAGCAAGAGAGAGAGGGAAGAAGGTCTTGAGGTGTGGCAAGCCTTTAAGGTGGAGGAAGAAGTGGCATCTTCCTTATTGTATTTTCTTCTAGTAGTATTTAATATAAGAGTGTGTATTGTCTCTCAAATTCTTTGCTGTCTCAAGTTTCTAGTTACTTAATCATTCTGGTATAATTTCGTGTTTAATTGCTTATAAGAAAGTAATCAATTGTGCTTCTGTTGGATAAGGGGTTCCTAACAGTTTCAGACTTTATTAATTAAGTAATTCCTCTCTTACAACATAACTCCTCTAGAAACTCCTTTAGTGCTAACATACAAACACTCAATGCTTCCACTTGATTCAGTTAGATTGTGAAGCAAGCTAAACTAGCCTATAGGATCCAACCTCCAAGCATGCAATCCTGAGGCTTGCATGGACCCACTAATTGGATGAATTACAAAAAGAGATTCATGCTTATTAATAGCATTTACAACATGAGAGTGATAGAGGGGGGGAGAGAATGAATAGTGGTACAAAAAAATTCACCACATTCCATGTGGGGTGAATAATGATCATAAAAAGTTGTCTATATTCATATGCAAGGGTCAAAAAAGTGGTCCATCCACTTTAGAAAAGATCCAAGCCACTTCCATTTGGCTCCAAACATTGTCTCCCACTACACAAGTGAGGTCAAACAACAATAGTAAATTTTTTGGCTTCATTCTCCATGTGAGCATATGAGTCCAAAATATGCTTGCAATCATCTTTTGACTATCTCCACACATAGGAATCATGGGGTCCGTTATAAATTCAACCCACACCAACCCTTTTGTATTTTTCACCATGTGGCACCATCCTTGTGACTACTAAGGACAAACCCTTGTGTCTTAGTGGAGTGTTATGTCCCACTCCCATCACATCAACCTAATCACTCATCAGATACCCTCCATGGGCCCTTACCAAATCATCAATCAACCACATCACTCACAAGTCAAATCACTAACCATCCACATCATCATCAAGGCATATCATCATGAATAATGACCATGAATAGTGATTCATGAATAATGACTATGAATAAAAACTTCACATCCTAACATTCTCCCACTTGAAGTCAATATACACATGCTTTTACCATCACACCTGAGTATTCTACAACTAATTGCTCATCAATACCCTCTTCTGCCTTGACACAAACCTAGTTGAAGTTTTGTTGCAATACTAAAACTTCATTGCCCTAATTGGCTTTGTCAACATCTACTCCTCCATATAAGATTATAACACTAAAATGAATCTTCACTTCTCCACACGTAGACCAATCCTCCAATGGGGTTATACTATGAATTGTATCACAACTCCCACTACTTGGGAATATCTGGTTTAGTGCTAACCATGGAATTATGAGATGTCTTACTCCTGATGAATCTAATACATAGGACATAATAACATATCTTATCCACTTTTATAGGATGCTCCTGGGATGATAACTCAATAATTCAAGAAGTTGGGTACTTCCTTGCTTTCCCATCCTTGGTTTGATCTGCATATCACCTTCATCACATCCATGTCACTGAGCCATCAAAATAGTGATCATGTTGGGGCCTACATCCAACATGTCACAACTCATAGTAACAACTTCTACTAAACACTTGACTCTCCATTAAGGTACTAAATATCCTGTATTACATGTGTTGTGCCTACACAACCCCATACAATGACTTAATTAACATGAAAACTAGTAACTCTTTATCTCATCACTTTTATTTATCTCTCCCTAAGAGAGATCACCATGTAAGAATCACACTACTCTAACTCCTTAAACAAAAACTAGTGCACATAACACACTTGACAGTAGCGAGGAGAGAAGATCTCATAGAAGTCAAAACTACACTTCTCCACATAGCCTCCAAGCTATCAACATGGTACAAGTAGACCAATCACAACTCTAGGGAAGCCATCATGCTACTCAATGTATCATTGCACCTACAAATTTTTTAAGTCAGCATCTAAAATGCACCCTACTCTATCGAATGTTGTCAAAACACCAACTCATGTGCCTCTAGTATTAGTCCATGCATTGATCTACCTGACTAATGCCACAACCATATACATAACACTCCAACACCCTAAGTTAAATGGTCAACACTAACCTTATCCTTTTGAGAACACTAGGTCTTACTTGTTCATCTACATCTTCATCTTCCTCTTCCTTAGCGACTTCAAAATAGGTATAGCTTCAGGTTTGTCTTTACCTCCTTCCTTTGCATGGATTTTTATTCATCTTTTGCATCTCAACTAACAACATGTGGTCAGTAGGATACTATATCAACACCCCTTTTTTTATTTCCAAGAACCACAACAAGGTAATGCCTTGTCTACCACCTCCTCCAAAGGAGTCCAACTTGCTCCTCAAGATGTATCATTGATCCATCTTAAACAAGAATACTATGTAGGCTATTGATTTGTTTGGCAAAGCTTATTAAGCTCCTCCTCTACTCATTTTTAGGCTTCTCCTCAGCAACATGAAGAGATTAGGATCTTCACCAATATATCCTCCACCTTGCTCCATAAAGAGATACTTGCCAAAATAAAACACCTCCTTTTTTTTCTTCTTTAATCTCCACTTGGTCTCTCCTCTTGTCATAATAGCTTCACCTTGCACACAACCAAGCAACAATAGAAAAAACTCTCACACACACATGGAGTTTTTCACTATGGATCTTATACCAAATGTTAGATCCATTCATTGTTAGCTTCAGAACCAAAGCTCTAATATTAGATGTTAGGAATAAAGATCCTACAATAAAAATAAATTAATGCAGAAAATAAGCTACTAAAAAATATAAAACAATGAGGGAACACATTACATAGAGATTACATGGAAAACCCTTGCAAAAAAGTAAATGAAAAATCACATGCAAAATGGCAGCTTCAAAATTCATTAATTGAACAATTCCTCTCTTACAACATAGCTCCTCCAACAATTCCTTTAGTGCTAACATACAATCATTCAATGCTTCTACTTGAAACATTCAGGTTGTGAACCAAGCTAAACTATCCTACAAGATCCAACCTCCAAGCATGAAATCCTAAGGCTGGCATGGATCCACTAATTAGATGAATTACAAAGAGATATTCATGCTTCTTAATAGCATTTACAACATGAGAGAGAGAGAGAGAGAGAGAGAGAGAGAGAGAGAGAGAGAGAGAGAGAGAGAGAGAGAGAGAGAGAGAGAGAGAGAGAGAGAGAGAGAGAGAGAGAGAGAGAGAGAGAGAGAGAGAGAGAGAGAATGAATAGTGGCACAAACAAATTCATCACATTCCATATGGGATGAATAATGATAATCAAAAGTTATCTATCTTCATTTTCAAGGGTAAAAAAAGTAGTCCATCTAATTTAAACAAGATCCAAGACACTTCCATGTGGCTCCAAACATTGTCTGCCACTCCACAAGTGAAGACAAATAGTAATGATAACTTTCTTGTCTTCATTCTCCATGTGACCATATGAGTCCAAAAGATGCTTGCAATCATATTTTGACTATCTCCACACATGGGAATCATAAGGTCCCTTAGAAATTAAACCCACACCAACCCTTTTGTTTTTTGCACCATGTGACACCATCCATGTGAATATCAAGGATAAACCCATGTGCCTTAGTAGAGTGTTATACCCCCACTCCCATCACATTAGCTCGATCACTCATGGGATACCCTCTATGGGCTTCTGCCACATCACCAATCAACCACATCATTCACAAGCCAAACCACTAACCATCCACATCACCATCAGGCCATGTCATCATGAATAGTGACCATGAATAGTGTATATGAACAGTGATTCATGAATAGTGATTGTGAGTAGTGACTTCACATCTAAACATATACTATATGTTTTTAAACCCTACTTATGCCAAAACCTTTTTTACCATCTATAAACTAAGTCATCCTAGGTCGACTCTATTTTGAGAGTTGAGCATGTTACAAGACTAAGTTAGCTTAAGTTGAATCTATTTTGAGATTTGAGCATGTTACAGTAAGTTGACCTAGGTTGACTTAAATTGGACTTAACTATTTTTCTTTCTCACATGGTCAATTGGGTCGACTCTATCAAATAATTTTTTTGAAGGGTTTAGAGTTATATCTATCCATATAAACACATCATTTTTACCATTTTAGAGAAAAAAAATAAGAAGAACATCATATATTGCACATCTACTTATCCACCATTCTACTTGAGGAATATTGCTTTGGGGTCTAATATTACACTTGAATATATATATCTTGTATTATGGAAAAGTCTTTTGAATACATAGAGTAGTTGTGTAGCCTAGAAATGACTTGTCCTTGTTATCCTTACATACCACAACAACCTCTTACAAATCACCTTGGCCAAGGGAGAGATTGAGGCTCAATGGGATTGCCTTCAAGGGTAAGTATTCCTAGATTTGTTCCTCCTTTGTTAAAGTAGATAAATTTTAATTTCTTAGATTATATGATTTTCTCCCATGCATTAGTATTTCATATACATTAGCTTAAGTATAGATCTTCTATTCATGTTTACTTTTTTATGTTTATTACCCCCATTTTGTGCCACAAGCTTTGGTGAAGATAGGGTAAATTTCAATTTACTTTGCATATACTTTGTGAATATAAAAAACATATGACCTAGTTAGGGTTATTTCATGGTGTTTCTTGACTAGAGGCTTTGGAACCCTTTCTAGTGACATTATTTTGGTAAGGGACCCCTTGGTTAGGTCTACTGGATCCATCTTGGTCATGACCTCGATTTTTTAAATGTACTAACAAGTGGAAGTGTAAGAATGATTTATTTTCTCTAAGCTATGATTGATTTGTAGATTAGTTGTATTTTCCCTTATATATAGACTTTATGCAATCACCTACATTTATGGAACCACTTATATTTATGAGATCCCTAAGCTCTGTAAAAACAAGGCTTTCTCTCCCTTTCAAAAATGTGATTGAGAGGATAAATGTAGAGGTTCACTATATTGTTATGTTTCTATCTTAGTGTAGGTTATGCAATAATAATGGTATATTATTATACCTAAATCTATGTGTTTATTTCTTTGTTTGTCATGACACAAGCTATGTCTAAGATATATGTGTTTGATCCTTGCTAGTCCAAAATTTTAATACAGTCTCAGAGTGAGAGTCATATGCTAGCTTTATAATTTTATGCATTTTTAGGGGAGGTGTACTTAAGGTGCATTTTGGAGAAATTTTGTCTCTTATAGTGTGTCCCTATGGGCCTAAAACTCATAGGACAACTAAAAATTTACATAAGTTTGAAAAAAAATTGTGTGGCTTTTTCATGTGTAGGGGGTTCTTGTAGTTTTAGAAAATTTAAGTACATTTTTCAAACATTATGAGCATTATTTGTGTTTAGAGGGGTTTTAAAAAATAATTTGGGGGTGTTTTATTCATAAAACCTCAGTATTTAGGCGACCTAAAAAAAGAAGAGTCCTTTTATAGGTGGAGGGTGTGCTTCTTTTCTTTAAAAAATCAAAATAGGAGGGTTAGATGTATTTTTTAAATTAAAAAAGCCTTTTAAGGCTTGTCTCTTCCCCATGGCCTCTCCATCGCTCCTCCCTACTGCCCCCATCCCTTCTCCATTCTCACCATTTCCTCTCCACACGTCTCCCTCGATAGCTCCTTGATAGCCTGCACCACTCCTCTTACTTGCTTGATAGGCTCCCCATCCTCCTACCTCAACTCTTCTCACCCAACATCATTCATGAAAGCTCTTTCTATCTGTAAGTGGTATCTATCACCCTACATTGTTGCCTACTACCTTTCACCTTTTGTATGTTATCCTTTGGTGTATGGCATTAGCTTTCACATTTTCTTAGCGTTGACTCCTCCTTGTCTCCTTTGGCCTATTCTCCATTGACATCCCCTACCCATCACCCACTGCTCTACATGGCCTGCCACTACATCCTAACAACTCAACCTTTCAATTGACCATCTCTACATAGTGTTGTGAGATTGAGATTAAGCATGGATTGCATTGGCATTAACTTTGAGTCACATTTGACATTGTTATTATTTGATTATAATTAAAAAAATGGAAGTACACATTTTTTTAAATATTGACAGTGATCACCTAAGTGATTTTCCTCCTATCCTCCACCCACTTGGCCACCCAAAGTAGCCATTATTGACTTGTGTAGTCCAAAATTTCCCAACCACCCATTTGGGCATGTTTTTTGTTTTGAGATATTTTAAAAATATTTAATAAAAATCAATTTATCCATTTCTTGTATTTGAAAGTGTTTGTGGCCATTGTGACTAGAATAATTTTATGAGGCATTAGAAGAGGAGAGGTCAAGGGTTCAACTCCCCCTCCCCCATCTATTTTGTCAAAGGCATTTCTTTAAAGTGATTTTTATAAAAATGTTTGGTGGTGTAATGTTTTAAAAGGGGCTATTTATTATTTCAATTTAAAGGGGTATTTTTTTAATAAATTATGGGAATATTATTATTTTGTAATGGGGGAAACCTTTTTTTAAGATCATGAAAGAGATGGTTCACTTTCGTTTGTTTGAAGACCAGAGGGTGGGTCCTGAATGGTAGGTGGCCATGCTCCCCATAACAATATTTTTTCTCATTGACCTTGTGCAACCCCTTTTTGAAAGCAAACTTCAAGAGGTCCATCCTCATTGATTTAGACTTTGTTTGAGATGTTATTTTTTTGAAACTATCTATTTGTCTACTAAATTTCTAAATTTGGACTATGTTTATCCTTATTTTATGTAAATTTCTCATGAGAAAGAATTTTTAGCATGAGAGTTGCTAAAACTCTTTGTCATCAGGTTGTTCATCATTGCAAACATGCTTTTTGGGATACATTTTGCTACACTTGTGGTTTGTAACAATTTCCTTATAGAGGACACTTTTTTTACATGCTTGTGGCCTGTGTCGACACTATTTTCTAGTTTTACAACTCCACTATGGATCTTCTACAGGTTATTTCTTCTTCATTCCAACTCAATTTTGGGCATTATTTTTTTTAACTACATGTTTTTTTCATGTTATCTGTAGATGGAAATTTGAGTTAAATGGATTACAATATACAATTTAATCACCCAAAATACCAAACTACCTAAGTAAGATCTAGATCCATTACAACTAAATGTAAAATTAATGAATGAATAATTTAAATAGTATTCTAATCCTAAGCTAATTGCTCTAAACTAGAATTAAATGGATGAAAATAAGAAGATTTGGATTGAATGGAGATTTCTTTAGACTCAAAATTTTGACATTATGATGGCATGATCCCCGGTACCATGACATCTATAGGCACCTCCATGATAACATCCTTCCACCTAATGTTAATCACCACCAACAAAAAGACTTCATCCATCACACTTCTTGTTTGACAATCCTTGGTATCATACTCTATCGTAGGGGTTATGACAGGACTTTGTTAAGATTCTTGACATTAGTAGAGGCCTCTCACATAATCAATGAGGTTTATGATGGTATTTATGGTGGTCATATCAGTGGAATGGCCCTAGCCAAAAAGCTACTCCAAACTATATATTATTGGCCAACCATGGAACAAGACTCCTACCAACACGTGTAGAAATGTGTCACTTATCAAAAGCATGGAAATATTATTCACGCACTAGTAGAGGAATTATAACCAATCCTGAGTCCATGGCCATTTTCCATATGGGGCCTTGATTTGATCAACAAGATAAATCCTACATCCTTTGATGGTCACAAGTTTATTATCATGGTAATAGATTACTTCACTAAATGGGTAGAGGCGATGCTGTTTACCTATATTACAAGCCCCCAAATCTCTAAATTTATCCTCAATCAAATTATTTGTCGCTTTGACATCCCTGCCAACATCATCTCTAATAATGACAAATCATTTAAAAACTAGGAAGTTAAGGCCTTGTATTAATGATATAACATCAAGCAGCATTCCTCTTCTCCTTACTACCCCTAGGGGAATGGACAAGTTGAGGAAACAAACAAGGCCCTTAAGAAAATAGTTAATCAAGTAGGCAAAAATTAGCACCTGCAACTGTATCTAGCTCTTTGGTCTTATCACACAAGCATTCACACACCTACTGGTCCCACTCCATATTACTTAGTATATGGGATAGAAGAAATATTTCCAGTAGAAGTAGAGCTCCCCTCCCTTCAAATCTCATTAAGAGGCATTATCACTGACCACAATTGTAGACAAGAATGTCTACAAGAACTAGAGCTTCTCGATGAGAACTATTAAAAGGCCCTTGATCACTTACACACATCTCAAAATAAATTGAAAGGCCAATCTCATAAGAAAATCCAATCTAGAGAATTTGAGGTTGGTGACCTAGTCTTAAAAAAAATAAGAAAAATATTAATACCGGATAGGGATAAGAAGGGAAAATTTGAAGCCAATTGATTAGGGACATATATTATCATCGCTAAGTTTGGATTTAGAGCTTATAAACTAGGCACATTAGATGGTGAATAATTTGATGATCTAATAAATATCATGCATTTAAAGCATTTTTACACCTAACAGGCTCTGCCATCCTCCGTCTATGAGTTCCCACTCTTGGGGGCATGTCCTTTCCACTCCATCACCATCTAAATAAGTTTAAAAAAAATCATCCAAAGGTGAAAACTAGTTTTTTGGTGCCTTGGGCAAGTACCATGATGAAAACCAGTTTCTAACATCATGGTTAAATAATCCTGACACTAGTCTTAACAATGGGCATCCATCATAGGTTCTTATATAACAACATGAGACAAATGTTCTAGCATAAGGTAGAAAACATTGCTTGTTGAGTAATGATGATGTTTTTTGGGGAAGATATCTATAATATCTTATCCATATTTGGCATACATATGTCCCCAAAGTCCCATCACATCCTTATCATTATCCCTTATCCTATCACCTCATCAAAATCCTCTTTGACAAGCATGTCTCTTTTTAGCCTCAAGATGAATTCCATCCCTGTTTATCTCTTATTGTCCCTAAAATCATGATTCACACATTCCCACTAACATTGTTATTATGGAAGGGTCAAAAGAATAGGTTTTCTACTTTCAAGGTTTAGTATACATTATGACACCAAATCTTGAGGGGTCATTTTAACCCCCATTTATGATTAATTTCGCACTTGGTTGGAATCTGGTCCTGACATTTAATTGTTTTGGGTGCTACATACCTATGTACATAATCCCTAATCATCAAAAGTCCCATTGTCCATAATCATTTTAATCACATCATTATCCATGTATATTCCTATTAGCATTTTTAATTTTTAGTCTATGATTAACGTGTGTGTTAATGTGTTTGTTTTGAATGTGTGTGGTTGTTTAGTTAATCATATACATATTATTTAGTTAATAAGTTTGTATATATTTCATTTTGTTAACTTTTTGGGAATGAGGATGGTCAAAGTGGCCCTTGCACTCATTTTGGGAAAGACCACTTTTCAACAAAATTCCCTTACACACTAAATACTTAACATGTTTATGTCATATGGCACATATTTACCTACTAGTGAAATATTAAAAATGGATTGCAAACATTTTAATGGATTCTAACATTGCCACCTAGCCCATGCATCCCTAATCCTACCATTTGTCCTATCACAACTGTTCCCACCCTATCTAACCTATCACTATCCCATCTAAAACCAATTATCCCCTAACCCATCATTATCCTACCTCCATGGTGTAGGAGGATTCCTACCCAAAACCTACATTTTGAAACATAATGAATTAAAGGGGATTAAAATGTCAATAAAATTATTACTTTGTATCTACCATCTCATCACACTATATCTCATCACATCGCATCAATAGAACATATAAACATCATCTAGATTACAATCCACATCACAATAAATATATGAAAAAATAATAACACCATAATCTTTTCCCATCTAAGTCATCATCCATATGTCATCACATAGTCATACATGTGTATATATATATTTATCACATTATTTCATTTATAAAATAAAATCATGCATATAACATCACACCCAACATCGTGTATCAAACCATCATCACATGTAAATCTATAACATTACAATATACATAATAAATTAATGCATCATATCATACATAAATCATGTATCCATCACATTAAAACTAAAATCCATCACATCTAATCTAATCACATAATATAATCAAATAACACAATCCATCACATCAAAATAACATCATCATCATCAATGCATTAAAAATACACATCACATCACATCTAATATACTCTCATCATATAACAAAATAAAAACATAATCCATCACATTAATCACATGATAATCATCACAAATACAACACATCAATCATCTAACATCTCATCACATATATAAATCATATACACAGTCCACATGGAGTCCATGTTAAAAAATAAGATACAATACATGGGCCCATGGGGCAAGAATGAGCTACAATACAAAAATACCCTATACATCTATACATCTCATGTCTCAAGGCTATGGTCTTGGTGGCCTTGGTGGTCTTGGTCATCCTCTAAAAAACTAATGCACTAATTGAGATGAACTAGCCTAGAAAGATGGACCATGTTACTCAATTGGCACTAATGCCTCATATAATATCCTATAATACTATGCCTCACAGGTCAGTCTCATAATGTTCTTCATCACATCTACCATCCTGTGCCCATCCATCACTTGGTTAGCCTCGTCTTTGGACCTCTCGACCATCTCCACCTCCCATATCAAAGTACAGATCTATGCCTACATCTATGTGATTTAGTTATAGAACCCTATAATCTAGGCATCCTTATTTTGAATCTAGATCTGTAAGGTAACTATATATGCCTGTGATATGGTGAGTTGTGCTTATATTCCTATCATCTGTGTTTATGCCTAGGTCAACTACCTATCTCTTTATGTTACCTATGCCTATAAAGTGGAAAATTGTCCCTATAAACATGTAATATGAGCCTACACCTGAGCCAACTACCTATCTATCTGCATTGTAACAACCTATAATTAAGCCTACAACTGATCCCTCTCCCATGTAATCCCAATTTTTTTTGATAAATGAGCTTGGATCTCTATCTACAATCAAGCCAATAAATCCTACTCACTCTCTAACAGTGGCTGTTGAGAGGGCCCTACACCATCTCCACTCCCACTACCTCCATCTTTTGTTTGTACTTATGGATGAACCTTTAAAGCAACCTATACTTGGGCTTGAACTTGAGACCCAACCTATCCTACTACCATCATCTGATCACCACCCCCTCCATATACATTCATGGTATCATGTCCATCTTGTGTAGGTGCCTACCTCATATGCCTCTAAAGTTTGGCATGAGCTTGCATCACTCTCTTTACCACCCCATGTTGAACCACCACCCTAGGATGAGTCAATATTAGTGTGGAATCCTTAGTCTCCACTAGGATGTGTATGCAATAGTAACCCCCAAATTTGGAATAGGTGTTTGGAAATCCTAGGGCATTAGAGCAATACCCTTATAATCTAATGGGCCTTGGGACCTATTTACTATTCTGACCCACTAAGGCCTCTACCACTCACTCTAAGCAAATAGATGCTCCTCTCTTGGTACATCTTGAATAAAACTAGAATATCACTATATGTGATCAGGTCTGTATTGTTCCATCACTAGGTCCCTATGACCTATCAAATAACACTCTATAAGCATAAACTATGTCACCTCAACCTCATAATCCCATATAAACTATAGGCCTCTATATGACATCTAGGTGATGTGTTCTGGATGAAGGTTATCAAATGCATCTTAGTAGAATCTCATCTCTCCAAAATGACCATTCTGAACTTCTAATAGAATATACCAATAAAAAACCATCAGTTAGTTAGGCTATCAAGCTACTAAAGTCATGTGCTCACAACTCCGGACCTGTAGAAGCATAGATGGTCCTAAAATTACCACTCCTCTATAAGCACCTAAGTGCAACTTTCTATACAAATGCACCAAAACAATAGGTCCCTAGGCAAACACTCTAAAATCTTAGTCCATATCAACCATAATGTCTCCTAAGCCTAGATGAAACCACTTGCCACTCTTGTCTGATAGAAGTATGTTGATGACAAGAGAAATCACAACCAAGGTTAGCCTATCAATCATCCCATCGTGCAAACACCTACATGTAAATCTCTAGCTAGTCTTTGTAGTGTCATCATCAGTGTGTGTGACCTTCAATAAATCCTGTCACCCTATATTGACAATTGGAATATCTAATAGAAATCCTTAAGGGTCACAGTCATCTCCCCTATCATGAAGTGGAATGTACTAGTCTCTAAGTGTCAACACTCTATTAGTGCAGTAATTAGTGCATGATTGATTTGAATCATTGGCATTATTGCCACACCATGTAACCCCACCAACTCTAATACTTTAAATTTTGCCTTTGTTAGTAAATACATCTCATGAAGTACTATAAGGCACCATGATCAGGATGTCATCACTCCTAAGTCCTATTTCACTAGTCATAATCAACCTATCACTCCATATAGCACATAAACCACTTGTCCTATCTACCACAAATTACCTAAACTACCCATCTATTCCACTTGTGTTAGCAAAACCTCACCCTAATTTATCCTAACCAATCCCTAATCTTCTATGTGCCTATGCCAACTTCCTATCTCCTACCCCAATTACCCCTACCCAATAATCTTAATCCACCGAAATAATCCCTCTCACCATTATCTCACTAATCTCATCTCATAGCCTAATCCCTATTCCACTAACATTCTCTAACTATCTAATCCCACCCCCTATCCTAAACAAACCATCTCACTACCAAATCCACTAACTATAATATCCTAATTACTTCTAACTCTACCCTAAACCACCTAGACCTATCTAACCACCTGCTTAACCAATATCAAACCTAACAAAATCTAATTAACAACCTTAACCTATCCCCTACGATCCTAACTAACTAACCACATCCCTACCCAACTAACTCATCCATTCTCCTATCCAATCACTTACCCATTCTTCCTAGCTAATACAAAACCACTAATCTCAACCTTAACCTAAACACCAATTTTGACAAAATCATGATTCGTGGCCCATGGTTTTGTCTAACCATATGGTTAGGCAAAACTGCTACTCCTTAACCTATGGTTTTGTAAAACAATGATTCCTTAATCTATGGTATAACAAAACTATGACTCCACAGTTGCAGTATTGTAATACCATAACTTTAGACCTACAATATTACAATACCATGAGTTTTTCTACAAAATCATAACTTGTAATGGCAATATCATGACTAAAGGCATTGCCTTCAAGCATAATATTGTTAGGGTGATTTGACTGTTATATTTTTTCACCAAATTTAGGTCAAATTGATAAAAATTAACAAAATAAATGAGCTAAGGATCAATCACTCATCGATGGAACCTCTATCACCTTCTGGAACTCTCGCACTCATCCACCATGATGGGAAGCTTGAGGAAGTTGATCCATGATTTTGACTTAGAGCTCACAATGCATAAAAGATAACATACTCAAATGGCCCTATTTTATTTAAAATATTAGATTTAAATGTTTCAAAGATTTGATAATATTTATGTGGAATTGGTTTATCTTCAAGCTACTAATCATTGGTTAACTAGTTTTAAAATTAGATACAAACATCATTTCTAATCATCCGTCTAATATTGCTCATTGACATAATTGACATGTGCTTACAAGTAATACGATCGTCAAAGGATAAATTATCAAAACTACTAACATTTGTTTTGTAAGGGACCTTTCAAATTTGATAATGAAAATTATTAATGCTAAAATCATTTGTCTACTAACATCATTTTTAGATCTATTAACCCTTTATTTGCCTTTAAAATTGTCCTTTTTGAGGAGTTATCATTAGACACCTAAGTGGAATTCCCCATAAAGGGTTCCATAGAGTGAGGGGTGGTTAAGTTCCAATATTCAAGGTAGTTAGACAACATCTTATATGGACTTGGGCCCTATTATACCTTCATGTATATCAGGGATGCACCTAGAAACATTGTGTAAAACTAGCATAAGACCTTTCGGTCATAACAAACATTTTACTGCAGGGGTAGGATAAACCCCTAAGAATATGTTAAGTCCAAATGGGGTCAAGAGGGTTCAGTTGATTCTATAATGGGAAACCAGCCTACAACCTAACTTGGGAAGCCATCAGATGGTATGAGCATCGAGTTAGACACCCTTGAGTTTACTAATCATAGGTTTGTGGTATGATTTCTTGGGTGTGTGTTATGTTAAACCAATGCTATTTGTGAGCCAATTCATCCTTCTACCCAAACCTATACATGCCTTTCTAGGTCTTTTGCATATATCATCTTGTATATCCTTGTTGCATCATTCTATCATCCTGTACATCTTCATTTCATCAACCTCTTATACATATTATCCTTGTATATCTCTATCATTATCCTATCCCACCTCTCACCTTATCTTCATCCCCTCCTAATATCACTATATCCACTCATCATTAGTCATACCTACAATACCTATATATCCTAATCACATCTTGTCATCCACATTTTGTCCTAAATCCACTCTATCCTTTATCTTGGCCTTACCTTCACCTCACATCTAGTCTAACCTCATCCTATCTTAGTTGGATCTTTAGGTCACACATGTGTCCCAACCATCTATATCTCATTTACATTACCCCTAATAGTTTCATCACCAATTATCTATGCTTGTCCCATTAATAACCTTCATGACATAATCCTATCACATCCCATCTTGAGCAAATCGATCTAAAGTTTTGAGTTAGTGTTCTTTTTACCAATCCATATCATCTTACCACTCTAATGCTTTATCACTCATCATTTGGTCAGAACTCATACCTAGTCATTAACCTACTATCATCTTATCACTTTGATGGTTTCAATCTAGAAAACCCATAATCATCACTCTAATTGTCTCTAGTCCAATCATCTTGCCTACTCATAACTAACACCCATCTAATCATCATCTTTCTAGTTTGAATATAGGCACCCATCAAATCCTTAATCCTTTTATTAGCTTGAAAACTAGGCATCATTGATAGATCACTAACACTTATTGTACTATCGATCTAAAATTTGATCCTAGTCCTATACCATTTCAATCACATTTCAACTATCTTATTCTCATCATCATTTATCATGCTAGCTTGGTCATTCAAACCTAATTTACTTAGGAAACCATCTCTAATACTTAGTCTACCTTTGTATTGACCCTCATTATCATCCATCTTTTATCATCTATCTCCATGGGTTTAGATCCAGTTCTCATAGACCAATACATCTTGGCCAACAGGGATGAAGTCCTTTCATGAGCACTAGAATTGGGTGCTCACCTACCTTATGACCTTGCTCCCATTCATCCCAAACTAACATCTTGCATCCTTCCCCATCCACAATCCCCTAACTCATTAGGGTTAACCATCATTTAGTAATGTGGCTGCCTTACTCAATAAATACATCTTAGATAATAAAAATAAATTCTTCTTACAACTATTGAATATGGGTGTCCACATTCCCAATGATGTTAACCTCATAAGTCTCAAGTCACCTTCTAATCAATCTCCCCATCAACCCTCATCCCCATCTCATTCCATTCCACCATCCATTAGTCCTCATCCTAGTCATGGTCTTCCCAATTCACAAATTTCCTGGTTTAATAAATATCTTGATGAAAACCCATACCTAGTCTTCTTACGAATCCTTGAGATAGGTGTCCAATTTCCTAAAGGCCTTAACCCCATTTAACTCATTTCACCTCAAGTCAAAATCCATTCATGTGAGTCCTATTCAAATCCTCCATCCACTAGTCATAGCCCATCATCCATCCATCCCTACACTAGCAAAGGGAATCCTATCCTGGCTCCCTTGTCTACTATCAGTCCATCCACATAATCACGTAAATAATCATCTGATCTAAAGTGCAATACTTCCACATCTAAATCACATAGTGAAGTGGGCCCTTACCTCTTCTTATGTCTCTAAAATCTATTTTGCAACAACTAGTTACCACTAACATGATGGTCTATCCACCCATACAACATATTGATCCTCCTAAGCCTAAGCCATCTGGGTATAAATCTAATCAATAATGTATGTATCATAAAACCTAGGGGCATACCATTAATTGATGTCATGATTTCTAAGATCTCATCAATCATGGTGATATAAAAATTGTGTATGAACCAGATGAGTCTATACCCTAGGGTGAATACAAACAAGAATGCCAATATTCCTTTCCCAATCATGATCAAGTCCTTCTTTTTCCAAGACAAGATCAAGACACCACATGCTTCCTCCATGATCCCCCCATCTTTGATAAATCCACCATTAAATCTGAGTCCATTCCCCATGAGTCTAATCCTCTCATATCTTTTGAGACCTTCCATGGACCTATCTTTATCAAATCTATTGTTCCTCCATCATCTCCCCCTCACCCATCATATCATAAAACCCATGTTTAGAGGTCACTTGTAGACAATCACTCTTCTACTAGTAGCATAACATCATGTACACCAAAGTTAGCATCAAAGCCAATATAAGTTTTATCTGCATCAGGATAATGTTTTGCAGTAGTAGATGTTGCAACAAATAATGATAATGCCTGCTCTTCTAAAGATACCCATAATTTGGATGAAAATAAGTCCCCAAGAACATATTTTGATACCAATTAGGATGATGAAGTCATAAAAAAGTTTTTACAAGCTTTATCTTTCAAATATTGTCAGAACAAATCTGATCCTACTTTAGATACCTATATTATGTCTAGTCTTTATGATTATTTTGAGATTTTTGAGGAAACTTTCTCCAACATTGAGGCTAGGGATCTTAGTAACCTTTATGAGAACTATGATATCCATTATCCCCTTAATCCATCACACCAAATTAATTATCCACCTCACATCCATACTCCCTATATCCCACTCCATGAAGGGAATGAATAGGAACATGCATCATTAGATTCCCCTCTGCATTCAACATCGTGTGCCACAAATACAAAAGTCTAAGACCATATTCCCAAAGTCATAAATCATGATAAAATTAGCTCTAATCCAATAAGTCAAAATCAAGAAATTCAAATCATTAGCCTAATCAAAAAATGTCTTCTCCTAGTGAAGCCCAAAATTAGGCATTAAGGGACTATCAAAGTCAAAATAATCATTATATATCAAGTCAAAAATAAATATCCTTTGGTGAATCCCACAATCAGGCACTAGGGGGTAGTCAATATCAAATCCAATCAGAAAATAAAGTTAAAAGTAATAATCATATGGACGACTATCCTCTTAATGTTTGGATCAAAGAATTAATAAATCAAAAGGTTTTAGATCCCTTAATCTCATGGTACCGATATAAAGAATCCCTGCCACCATATCCAATGGTGTATGCAACTGTCAAACCTCATCACAATCATGTCCCTCATTCACATCCTATATCCCATCATCACAAACATGACATACTCCCATTCATACTATATATCAAATCATTAGGCAACATTGTCACTCTAGGGTTTACAAAGACACCTAGTTGAAACATCTAGAAGATGTCAAATAAAGAGTCAATAAAGGCCACTAGGACATCCATGAATCTAGCATCCATCACATGATCCTGACATTACATATCTCCAGAATAGGTTCAATTGAAGATCCAGATAGTGTCAACATTATTACATCTCATCCACCTCTAATAAATTGAGATGTCATCCAAAAAGTCAAAAAAGTTAAAAAAATCAAGAAAGTAAAAAAAATAGAGTAAAAAATAAATATAAAAATCATTCATCTAATGGTGAAAACTAGTCTTCTAGTGCCTTGGGCAAGTACCATGATGAAAATTCATTTTCAACATCATGGTAGAATAATATTTTGTCCACATTGTACCTCAAGACTTGGGGGCATGACCCATCCTTTTTTGACATCACACCCATTCTGTTAGGATTGTGGAGCTAAAAGCTTCACTGATGCAAACAGGGGAGGAGGTTGCTGGAGGTTGCTGAGTTGCAGAGAAGTTGGGGTCGGTCTGATCAGCCGACGTCGGCGGGAGAGCATAGAGAAGCAACCGACGTCGGTCATATATCGGCCGACGTCGGTCACCTCCAGGCAGACAGGGACCGATGTCGGTCGCCTGTGTGGTTCGACTGCGAGCTAATTACGGGCAGTTAGCTAACGAACCAAGTGTTTGCATGATGAGTGCTAATTTTAGACTCATAGCTGCGGATCTAATTATTGTAATTAGATGTCTAATTATTGTTTGGATGAGATCTATATAATAGACTCATGGTTGTATTGGAAAAGTGTGCTAGGGAGTAAGAGAGCATAATTATAAGCTCCTTCTGTGTGTGAGGTAGAGCAATGGTGCGTTCCTCCTAGTGCCTCAGTACCAGGTGTGTTGGTGCTGGATTGGAGAGCCAGCTGGGTTCTTCAAGAGTGTAGGATCTTGGTCACAGTTGCATGGCCTATATAGGAGATCTACATGGTAAGTAAGATCGTTGATCTGCAGGTGTATGTGTGTGCAAGGTCGAGGTTCACAGGGGAGCAGAACCGTTGTTTGATTTGCAGGTGTGCAAGGTCATATAGACAGCAACACAACAGGGAGCAGTATCAGGCAGGATCTACTTGGAGTACAGGTGTGTACTCGGATAGAGCAAGAGGAAGGCAAGGGAGTTCCTTCCATAAGTATGGTCTGTTGAATTGCAGGTTGTTGCAGATTCATGGGAGATCTACTTGAAGTACCTTGAGTACTTGTGGAGCACGTGGAGTGCTTGTGGAGTGCGTGGAGCACTTGTGGTGTGCGTGGAGCACGGGAGGTGAACACCAACTCTGTATTTTGAGTTGGGTGTTGGGACCTGAGAGGGAGAGCTTTGGGGAGGAGAATTACTGTTCACTTGAGGTGTGGGAAACCTCTGTAAGGTGGTGGAGAAGAAGTGGCATCTTCTTTATTGTATTCTTTTCTGTATAAAGTGTTAATACAAGTTGTGTATTGTCTCTCATATGCTGTGTTATTCTGAATTCTAGTTACTTGGTGAATCTGGTTAATTTCCGCATATTAAGTTGCTTGGTTTGGTAATCAAATTGTGTGCTTCTGGTTTATCTCCCAACAAGTGGTATCAGAGCAAGGTTGTTGGCTCATAGCTTGATACCAACAAGTGGTATCAGAGCTAAGGTTGGAGGAAGCAGGTTTTGTGTTTGGTTACAGGGCACTCTCAGGGGTTTCTGATCGAGTGGGAGTAGAGCAACAGCAGATCAAAGTAAGCTAAGAATGGAGGAGTTGAAAAGCACAGATGGTCACTCACGGTCCTATGGAAAGAAAAAGCAGGTAAAAGATTATTGTTGGTTGGTAGCAGATCAGCATGAAGAAACTGAAGATACATATGTAGCAGGTGTTGTTGCACAGGATGTGTTTGCAGGTTTCTTGGATAAAGTTGAATCTTGGATAAAAGATTCGGTTGCCTCTTTCCATGCAGCCCTAGGTAGAGGAGCTGGTAAGCCTTGCCAAAGAATTGGTAAAGGGGAAGTGAAGCTGAAATTACAGGCGGCCAACACACAGGTGTTGATGAAGGTCATGCAGGTCCTAGGTTTGGAGATATGGCTAATTTCTTCAGAAAGATTGGGTGATGAGAGATGCACAAGAACTCTCACAGCGGATGCACTTGAATTAGCTGGTGGTAAGAAAATAGGTATCCTTTATCTACTTGTTTATATTACTGATTCTTCTTTTGTTGTGGAGACGTGGCTTCGTAGGCTTGGTCACATGAGCAGGAAGGAGATGCATGTTCTTAAGCGGAAGACAGATATATTTGACAGGCTTAAGAACTGGAAAGCCTTGGTGTTTATGGAGGAGATGGCGGACAGAACCCAGTGGATGTGGCCGGATACTTCTGAGCAGGGCAGTTTGGACATGGGTTTTGATTCAAAGAAGCTCGCGGGTAAAAAGTCATCACTCACAGGCGAACACAGGTACCGATGTCGGTCAGGAGGAACCGGCGTCGAACAGACAGGTGCCGATGTCGGTCATGTGCAGACCGAAGCCGGCGATGTCGGGCAGGGTAAGACCGATGTCGGTCATGAGACCGACGTCGGCAGTATGTAAGACCGATGTCGGTTAGGATAACCGATGTCGGCAGCAGGGACACCAGCGCTGGCAGGTTGGTAGTCAGGTACAGACGCATGGAACCGACGTCGGTCGGATGCAGACTGTGGAGTGGCCGAGGTCGGTCACTGTAACAAATTTTGGGTGGACAACATGTTGTCAAGGAGTCTCAAACACCCATACGGAGGACTGAAGGCGTAAGTAGGCCCTCAAATTCGTTGTTCCTCTTTTTTATACATGTTGCTGATTGTAGAGCAGGAAGGATCCAGGAAACAGGTGTGAGCTTGGCATGGATGAGGATGTGATTCCTTAGAGGAGAACCAGATAGGTGTGTTTTGGTAGGGTTGCCAGCGGGTATGAAAGCACAGAGACGAATGGATACCTTAGTAGAAGAATAGAGAGAACGGATACGTGAGACGGAAGATCAGGGATATGGTCTTGTGGAGCTGCAGGACAGTGGTACAGGTTTTGACAGGGGGAGGACGGAGCATGGCTTCAGTCAATGTTAGGGTAACTACTGTGGTTTTGTCTTACCAGGGGGATGATGAGTCGCGACATCATTCTGTTGCTGTATGTGGATGGTATATTTGCTAGCAGGGTTAGTACATACAGGGTTTTGCTGAGCTAAGGGTAAGATTAGTTCAGTGGCATGTCAGGAGGAGTTTGGAGCAGCGGAATTCTTTGACATGGGAGGCATGGAGATCACAGGTTGATTTTGTCTCGAGTGGGCGCTGATGTGAATCAGGTGTTGGCGAGGTTCGGGATGCAGAACCGGAGCACACTAAGGGCTGGACAGGTACAGTGTCTAAAATCACATGAGGTCTGGTATAGACCTGAGTATTCCCATGCAGTGGGAGATGTCAGAGTTAGGAGCCAATTCGGGGAAGTGGGTTCTCAGATTTTTTGAGAGGGACCGACAGCAGGTGTTGCTACGCAGGGTCAGGACTTCACTACAGGTGTTGTAGGTTCGGATGTGGCAGGTTACTCGGATGACAGGTGGTACACCACGGGATGTGTGGTGGGTTGTCTTCAGGTGGGAGCTTGAAGAGGGATATAAACCAGGAAACAGATTAGACGAAGTACAGGTACAGGTACAGTGCAGCTGTTTATCTCCAAGTGGGAGATTGTTAGGATTGTGGAGCTAAAAGCTTCACTGATGCAAACAGGGGAGGAGGTTGCTGAGTTGCAGAGAAGTTGGGGTCGGTCTGATCAGCCGACGTCGGTGGGAGAGCATAGAGAAGCAACCAACGTCGGTCATATATCGGCCGACGTCGGTCACCTCCAGGCAGACAGGGACCGACGTCGGTCGCCTGTGTGGTTCGACTGCGAGCTAATTACGGGCAGTTAGCTAACGAACCAAGTGTTTGCATGATGAGTGCTAATTTTAGACTCATAGCTGCGGATCTAATTATTGTAATTAGATGTCTAATTATTGTTTGGATGAGATCTATATAATAGACTCATGGTTGTATTGGAAAAGTGTGCTAGGGAGTAAGAGAGCATAATTATAAGCTCCTTCTGTGTGTGAGGTAGAGCAATGGTGTGTTCCTCCTAGTGCCTCAGTACCAGGTGTGTTGGTGCTGGATTGGAGAGCCAGCTGGGTTCTTCAAGAGTGTAGGATCTTGGTCACAGTTGCATGGCCTATATAGGAGATCTACATGGTAAGTAAGATCGTTGATCTGCAGGTGTATGTGTGTGCAAGGTCGAGGTTCACAGGGGAGCAGAACCGTTGTTTGATTTGCAGGTGTGCAAGGTCATATAGACAGCAACACAACAGGGAGCAGTATCAGACAGGATCTACTTGGAGTACAGGTGTGTACTCGGATAGAGCAAGAGGAAGGCAAGGGAGTTCCTTCCATAAGTATAGTCTGTTGAATTGCAGGTTGTTGCAGATTCATGGGAGATCTACTTGAAGTACCTTGAGTACTTGTGGAGCACGTGGAGTGCTTGTGGAGTGCGTGGAGCACTTGTGGTGTGCGTGGAACACGGGAGGTGAACACCAACTCTGTATTTTGAGTTGGGTGTTGGGACCTGAGAGGGAGAGCTTTGGGGAGGAGAATTACTGTTCACTTGAGGTGTGGGAAACCTCTGTAAGGTGGTGGAGAAGAAGTGGCATCTTCTTTATTGTATTCTTTTCTGTATAAAGTGTTAATACAAGTTGTGTATTGTCTCTCATATGCTGTGTTATTCTGAATTCTAGTTACTTGGTGAATCTGGTTAATTTCCGCATATTAAGTTGCTTGGTTTGGTAATCAAATTGTGTGCTTCCGGTTTATCTCCCAACACATTCCTTATCAATCCTATCCATATCATATCCCTCTATCCATATCACACATCCTATTATGTTAATCATCCATTTCTAGTCTTGAACTTTATAAGGATGAGCAAGGTGTCTTAGGAAATGTTTTGTAATATTCTTGGCATATCCTCTAATGGATAATTACGTAACTAAAACATCTGGTTCATTCATGATTTGGTCATTGGAAATCCCTAGTCCCTTCTTCTTTGGTCCTCACCCCCTTTTCTGCATTATCCTCATCCTTTTGTCATCTCAACCATCATTCCATCCATCCTCATCCTAGTTACTAGGCTTGGTATTTCCTTTGCTAGTAACCCCATTTGTATAATGTACATATGTATTCCAAAAAAACCCTAAAAATTAAAATATGTCAAAAACCCCAAAAATCATAAAACTTGAAAAATCCAAAAATAGTCCATGGTGTCTTGTCTTAATCTCATCCATCCCCATGTCATCATATCTAATATCCATCTCATATTTAATCTTGGACCTAAATTTGAATGGTCACCCATCCCATCACTATTTTTCTAGTATGACATGTATTTGATTTCATCACTTCCCTATCATTACCTCTTCATACCTAGTACCCACCTAATTACTATTTTGTTAGCATGAAAGGTAGTTCATCCCATCATTTCCTATTCTTATTACTAGATTAAACTCTTAAAAGGATTTGTCTATTGGTAATCCTAGGTCATCTTAATCCTCACATATAAAAACATCACCCTTTCTAAATCACCTTCTTTGATCAATCTTAGATTCAATTTTAGATCACATTTGTATTCAAAGACCTTATCCCACAACTAGGAGAAAATTCTACTCCATATCAATCCTAATCTATGCCCTCATATCCAAATCCCAATTCAAGTCCCTTAGCCCAATCCTAATATATATCCACATCCATGTCTTTCCCTAAGTCCTAATCATCATCACTAGTCCATTCCAAACCCAAGTGTATCCCAAGTCCACAATCACATTATGTTAATCCTAGTTGAGCCCATCACCTAATCACTCATCCCATCATTAAGCAAGACACAATGAAATTACATGTTCTCTATTGTTTGACTTGTTCAAATCATATACATATCTTATTTGTCTTATGTTTTATTTGCATCATGTTTCTTTTTGTCTATTAGACACTAAATGAAGATGTTATTAGGTCACCAAAACTACACTAATACTTATAAGTTCCCTCGATGATTTAGAGTTCACTATTTTCCCACGTACTTTGGCACAATGTCCTCTTGGTCATACTTATATCATGGGGCATACTGGCAAGTGCCATATTTAATGGATTGCTTAGACTATGATGAGCCTTATGACATATATGATGGCTTGATCACCTACACCCTTATCATTTATCTAGTCATCCTTATTCCCATCACTAATCTAATCCCTATAACCCATTAGACTAACATTCATATTTTATCTTCTACGCACTAACATCATCCTATAATCATTAATCATCATCCTTATCATCATATTCTACTCCATCTATTGTCATTTATCCCTGAATTTAAACTACATTGGCCTAAGGTCTTTTTAGACTATGAAGGCAACACTTAGCCACTTATCAGTGCCTAAGGATAACTTTGCCACCATCAAATCTCTCTCATCTTTCATCATCCTCAAGTATTGCATCAGTCCAATATTTGAGATATAATATCAATTGATCAATCACCATCATTGCAATAATCTCCCTAATCTTTTTCATCAATCACACGCCCCTATCGATTGGGCCCGACATATCATGACATCTATCTTTTCTTATGTCACTCATCCATTATCATTGATTGGTCAATTTATCATCTATCACTCCCTTGTGTGAGTCCTTGCAAGGGGAATCATTAATATTAATCACATTGTGGCTCACTGATTTGGATTTTAGTCTAATTCTTCTCCTTTCTTCTTTGGTCACTTGATCATATAGTTTCTTATTTATCATCATCTTCATCATATCAATCAACTTTAGCTCTGAGTTACA
This sequence comes from Torreya grandis, assembly GCA_037957365.1. Classification (NCBI taxonomy): domain Eukaryota; kingdom Viridiplantae; phylum Streptophyta; class Pinopsida; order Cupressales; family Taxaceae; genus Torreya; species Torreya grandis. The sequence goes on along the minus strand of JARHVA010003332.1, from coordinate 1,473,400 downwards.
CCCATTATTAATATTATCAAATCCTTGTCTCTCCTGACCTGTTACTTTCCATTGCATGCATACTTGCTTGGGGTACATCTAAATATTGAGGCCTTTTATCCTATCATCATCATGTTATGGTTTATTCCCCCTTGGGATGTGTCAATAATCATGACATAGTCATCTCTATTCCCTATGAATGTGTCCTTGATAGGGGCATCATCATAAATTTTTAGCTCATGGCTCAATTAAAATTCATCTTATTCATCTTTTGTCTCACATTTGACATCTCATCCCCTTATCTATCCATCTCATCCCACCCATCATTTCTTCTTTCTAGTGGCCATCCATCTCATTCTTCCCTGCATGTCCCCTTGAGGGGGCATCACATATCCACAAACATCATTATGTCATTTAATAACATTCCTTCATGACATGGTTTATATTTAAAATAACATTACTCCTTCCACTTATCTCCAATCACAGTGCCCTTTCAAGGAGGGTTAAAATGCATGCATCTAAATCTACTCACTTCATTTAATGTCACTAATACTACTATTAGTTGGTACTAATTCCGCTTATCTAATTTATCCCCTATAATTCCATCCTAATATCACTCCTTTATAATTATTTATCTAATGCCCCCCTTTATTATTCTTCATCTACTAACCATAGTCTTATCCCACTCCTTCATTAATTATCCTAAATCCCCATTATCCCATCCTAATCCCACTTATCTATTATTTAGGAATTTTAAATTCCCATAACCCACCCACCCACCTACACTAACCTAATCCTAGGCTCTCCTACACCCCTAGTCCCTAATCACCCACCTAATACCTATATAATCCCTTCATGACCTTAATTAATACCTAAGAGGATTCTAGAATCCTCTCTATTCTTACCCTCCCTCTCTAGAAGCCTCTAAGTCTAGAGGCTTCCAACGAATTTTAAATTCCTTAAATAATACTCAACCATGGATGATAATGGCCCAAGATTAATCTCAACCATTGATCCTTCCCTCCACATTCTATTTAAACAACCCAATCCTCCATTGAAGCTAACTTGAAATCTCTATTTCAAACAAATAACAAGCTATCCATTTATCAACAATCTACTAACTCCATGCCAATCTAATCCATAATCCATGATCAAATAATCATAATGTCAAAATTATGAGTCCATGGAAATCTCCAATCAATCATTCATTTGAGGATCTTGGAAGGAGGTTAGTTGAAGTAAGGGATTGGTAAGTTTTATCTTATGGTTCTGATTTATTTCCATAATCCTTCCTATTAAGTAGTTTGTTATTTTAGGTTTTTAAATTACACGTTTTATGATAATTTAATCCAATTTCCCAAAATTGAGGCTACATTATCTACAATAGTGTGGTTTTTATGTAATGAAAATGCATGTAATTTTATTGATTTGTATAGGTAACCTAATATGGCCTCATTGTTAGGACCTTATTGATGAACTACTTGTCTCATTTATAAGGTTATACCACAGTGAAAATGTCTCCTATTGAAGAATATTTTATATTTTTTCCATAAATTTTCATCCCCCCCTCAATCTTGGGCATTATTTAAACCATCAAAAAGATATAAAAGAGACCTATAAATTCCCTATTATATTTTTTTGGTGATTCTACATAAATATTCAACGATTTTTAAAATGAATAAAAATGAATCTTTTGACACAAAAAGGAATATTTTGTAATTTTGTCATAAATTTTCACTTTGACCTCCATTTTGAGAAATTTTTATATCGTTGGAAATATGTTGAAGAGACCTAAAACTCTGCATTTATACACTTGATAATTCCCTATGGTTTTTTTCATATTTATAAAAACATTAAAAAAGTCTAGATCATTTTTTATTTTTTTACAAATATGAAAAACTCCATAGGGAATCATCAAAAGTGTATAAATACAGAGTTTTAAATCTCTTCAACATCTTTCCAATGATATAATTATTTCTCAAAAGGGAGGTTAGAGTGAAAATTTATGACAAAAAATATGAAAAATTACTTTTATTCATTTTAAAAATCATTAAACATCTATGTATAATCGCCAAAAACTTATAATAGGAAAGTTTTAGGTCTCTTTAATATATATCAAATGGTTTAAAGAATTACCAAAATAGAGGTGGGGGTGAAAATTTATGGTAAAATTAACTCTATTATGAGACATATTGGCCATGGTATAACCTTATGTTTTTCACATGGCACTTTTTTTTAGAGGATTCCTACATTTTTTAATGTTTTGTTTAAGTAGTGGATTAATACCACTCGTGTGGAAAGATCCTTAATTTATTACACTTTTAGACACTTTGACATCATGATCGTTTCTTGTTGTAAGCAAATTTTGGTGTCCCAAACATATGTTGGGTTCTACCTATTTGAAGTAGTGGATTTTTGGCCACTTTTATAGGACTTTTTAGTTTTTGTGAGTTTCTTCACTATCTTCAACAATAGTTGGTTTGTTTCATCTACCACTTCCAATCATGTCATTCTTTTTAAGACATCTAATGTCCCTTTCTATGCACCTTATTACACTTTTAGGAGGAGATTATTTTTCTCACATGTATTTTTGACACCTTGACAATTTGTCCAACTCCTTGTGGCAAGCGATCTCTAGTATCCCCAATATTTTTTTTAGTGTTCGAGTAATGGATTCATATCACCCATGCATATTTCTTCATTCAATCCACCCATTCAACATCATGGTGGGTGTTATTATATTACCTTATTTAAGTATCCTAAAACACCCAAAGAAGGTAATATAATAATACCAAATTATGGTTCTTATATTACCTAATTTGGATGTTATAATACTACCTTCTTGGATATCCTTACAACACATCTCAACATCTACTTCTAGAAGGTCTTCAGTGGTGGATGAGCCCACCCACTGTACCTTTTGTGATGATTAAGCCCATAAAAGGCATTTCTTTTTTAGCATATTGTACTACTTATTGCATGTTGTGATGCCTTCATGGGTCTCCTCATGACATATCTCAATGCATTATTGCACTTATGCTGAGTGCAACAATTGATATTCATTGTACATGGGTACCTCATTGGGCCTACTGTTGGGACCCATTTTTAGAGGTTTAACCTAAGTTTTATACATACTCCATAAGCTACACTTAAGAGGTTTATTAGTGTAAATTTTTAATTATAGCTTGAGCTTACTTAGTTAGTAAGTAATTATCATAGGATTTTTTATTTTTATGTTTAGCAAATAATCCTATTTGGAAATGAAAATTGCACTAAAGTCCAAGTTACACACATGGAACTTGAAATAAATTCCAAGTTGTAAACCAACATGGAATTTATGCAATCACTTGCATGTATGCAACCACTTGCATATAACATACCCTTTAGACTCTATAAAAATAAGGTGCTTCCTCACTCTCAACAATAGGATGGAGAAGATAAAGTGAGACGTTTATCATATTATTATGTTTTTACCTTAGTGTAGGTTATATAATAATAGTGGCATAATATTATACCCAAATATCTATGTCTTTTTATTTTCTTGTCATGACATGAGTTATGCTTAAGATATATGTGTTTGATCCTAGCCAGTGCAGAATTCTAATATCCTATCCTACAACAACTTCCTCCTCACATGCTCATCTCTACCTCCTCCATTATGTTGGCCATAACCCAAATGACCCACTTGAATTTATATAATCATTTAAATTTATGAGGTCCTCCAGGATCTATAAAATCAAGGCTTTCCCTCACTTTCAATAACACAATGGAGAGAATCAATGAGAGGTTTTATATATTATTTCATTTATGCCTTAGTGAAGGGTATACAATAAAAAGTTATTGTTGTACCATAATCTTTGACAATATTTTTGTTTACATGATGAACATGAGCTATGTCTAGGATACATGTGTTTGATCTTGAAAAGTCATCACATTCATGATTCAAGGAGAGGAAGAATCAGTGTTTGACGCCCTTGAGGTCATATTCTTTCATTTTTTTTATCTCGTTTGAATCCACTCTCCTTTTTCCCTTTTGATTTTACTCTAATTTTGGGTTTTATCATAATTTTAAGTGGGGTTTTAGAATATTAGGGGGGTCTTTTTATTCATGGGATTTATTTAAATATGAAGTGTTTTTAGACATTTTGGTGTGGATCTACTTATAAAAAAATAATAGGGGCCTTTGTTATTAGATTCACCAACATTTTTGTTTTTTTAAAGGGCTCTTTCATATTTTTGATATTTATTTAAATATTAAAAAGAAAAGTTTTTATGGCCAAGGGCCTAATTTTATTCCATTTTCAAAAAATAAAAAAATAAATCAATGGGGGAGGCTCTATTTATTTTCTTTTTATTTTACTTTCAAATTAAACAAATAAGCTTTAAATTTTTTTGGTGGGTTAAGCCTCTATTAAGGCTAGTGGCTAATAAGTGGCCACTAGCTTGGCTGTTCACCATCTCTCCTGCCCAACTCTCATACATCCCACCCAACTCTCACCCATAGTGACTGACTTCCCTCTTTGGCCAATTGTCAGCCAACCCACCCGATGACCCCTTCCCTAACCTCTATGTTGCCCCTACCACATCACCCCTACCAATCCTACTTCTCCTTACATGGCTATCACCATGACAACACCAACACACCTTGGCCCATTTTATTTGAAAAAATTGTATTGTCATTAAATAAAACTATTTTTTTAGTTAATTGTATCAAAAATATTTAATGATAAAATGGTAATAATTTTGTTAAAAAAATTCAAGCATGAGCTTAAAGGTTTTATTTAACCCTAAATTAGATATGGATCTTACTCAGTATAGATAGGGTTAGGAATATAGAAATGACAATATACAAGGGTGATGATTAGATCTACAATAGGTCAATTGAGTGCTAAATTGAGATATAAACATATAATGAATTTATTATGCCGAGTTGCTAAAATAGTAAGTACAACTATGCTAAGTATAAAAATGATAAAGAAGTAATGTTATTAGCTTATTTTGATGCTAATATAATTTTGGATCTAGAATAGGTAGTAATTAGATTGGAAGATGACTCTAGAACAATTATCAAATTCTAATTTGGATGCTTCTAGAGTTGTAGACACTAGTGTCAGCTTGGGACAGTTGTGTCAACACAACTATCTGAACCTGATACAAGTGTCTTGTACAAAATATCTATTAGAAAAATATGTGACCACTTGGATGCTTATGGGTTTGAATTCACCTTCCCTCCAGTGCATTTATATGTGGGTCATTTTCTATTGCTCCTCATGAATTTAGAAAATCTTAGTTCTTCATCTTCATAATGACCCTAAGAAAAAATGGGTTAGTGGGCACAAAGTGTCGAGCTAACCCTAAAGAACCTTATATTAATGAGTGTTGCTTACATAGCCAATACTCTGAAGAGGGTTTCAAATTGATGTAGTTCTCCCCTACATGTTGGATTGTGTGTGAATCATTTAATATGTGAAAAACAAGTACAATAATGACTGATCTTGTAACTTGGAAAATATAGCTCTTGGGCTACTCCTTAAGTAATTTAGATTTATATATATGTTGTCCCTATGAATGATATGAAAATAGGAGAAAATAGGGAAGATTTGATTTATCGAGTGCTTGATTGAATGCTTTGACAAATTGTCTTAGATATTTTCTAGATGAGGAATGAATGAGGAGTGATTGTGAATAAATACCACTCTTATCGACAAATATATCACATTAAATCACTTAGGTTGACCATTAGGATACATTTTACTTACAAATTAAATGATTTTAGGGCACTAAACACTTACATTAGGGAAGGACACTAGCATCAACATAAGCATATGAGATTAACACTTGTGTCTTGGTAGTTAAAAAATAGGTACAAGATTGAAACTTGTAGATGTGGAAGATAAGTAGGTTTTAAGCATTCTAGGAAAGATATAAGGTTTAGGTCATCAACATAACATTGGTCAAAGTAAGAGATAGGCCTAATAGCACAAGATAGAGTAGATGCAAGACTTCAAAAAGTGGGAAAGGTCTAGAACTGAGGGGAATGGCCAAGGTCTGAGTTTTACAAGTGTACAAGACTAAGGTGCTATATAATCCATAAAATAGTGTCTACATTTACTTGATCCTTAATATAGTAATGAAATTTCAAGTTTAAAGGAAAGGAATGTGTACCTAGGTGTGTATAACATACCTTGGATATACTGGAGTCCAACTTGAGTGCTTTTTTAGTGACTGACCTGTAACCAAGAGTATGTTACAATATATAATCTAGAATTGAAAGTATTTTAAAATATTGAAATTGAAAGACCAAGGTTTAGGAGTACACATATGTATTGATGTAACCACCTTGCCTATTAGCAAGTTGATTTGGAAGATGTATCATTACAAGGCTTTGAAGCTAAGATTAAGACAAATATAGATAAATATATAAAGTGTATATATCTAAGGGGACACACACACACACACACACACACACACAACTAATCTCAACTACCGAGTGATAACTCACATTTTCTCTAAGGTTGGGGGCATGTGCCTTCCAATCTCTCTCTCTCTCTCTCTCTATATATATATATATATATATCTCTATATATATATATAGATATATATATATATATAGATATATATATATATATATATATATATATATATATATATATATATATATATATATATATATAGAGAGAGAGAGAGAGAGAGAGAGAGAGAGAGATTGGAAGGCACATGCCCCCAACCTTAGAGAAAATGTGAGTTATCACTCTGTAGTTGAGATTAGCTCAACTGTACAACCCAATCTCTCTCTCTCTCTCTCTCTCTCTATATATATATATATATATATATAGAGAGAGAGAGAGAGAGAGAGAGAGATTGGAAGGCACATGCCCCCAACCTTAGAGAAAATGTGAGTTATCACTCTGTAGTTGAGATTAGCTCAACTGTACAACCCAATCTCTCTCTCTCTCTCTCTCTCTATATATATATATATATATATATATATATATATATATATATATATATATATATATATATATATATATAGAGAGAGAGAGAGAGAGAGAGAGAGAGAGAGAGAGAGATTGGAAGGCACATGCCCCCAACCTTAGAGAAAATGTGAGTTATCACTCTGTAGTTGAGATTAGCTCAACTGTACAACCCAATCATACTTATAACCTAGTGATCATGAGTGAAAAAGTCATCTCACACTGTCAAATTGGTAAGGCTAGATGATACAATAAAGTCCAAACTAAAAACTTGGTAAGATTGAGTGATTTAATAACCTCAACCATACCAAAAGGGAACCAAGTATTGCAGTAGATTGACTCAATACAATTCATAAAAGTACATCCTAATGGGTGACGATAATACTTGAGAGTGTTTTAAAATATGAAACCAATTTGTATTTTACAATGTAAGGTGCACATTACATAACATATGCACCTTAGATATGTCTCATGCTGAAATTGCATGTACTAATGGTACAAATGTATAGAATTTTTCCATAATTGTGATTCTAAATCGTATAATTGTGTGCTTTGGCCAATTCAAAAACCATGTCAGTGTGGAGAATATGCTTCCAAATCATGCCCCCACTGTATATGGCAAATTTTGAAATAAGTGCCAATATGGAGGACATGTTTCCAAAGCATGCCCCCACTATAATCTAGAGATGTTGAATACTGAATAAGTATGGAGAATATGCTTCCAAGGCATGCCCCCATTGAATCTAAAACTATGAATGTGTAGAAACCATGCCTATATGACATGATTTTTGGCCAATGTTTGGCCCACATACGAAAATTATGACTAGTTTAAAGAGATGGACATGATCAAGCAGAAGGGGGCAAGAAAGAAGACTTTGGGTTTGATATGTTAGTTACTTCACCAAAGAAACCTGAAGTAAGTAAGGAGTAAAAAACTCGATGAAACAAAAAGTACAAGGTTGTTTTCTTTTGAGACTCTTTTTCATTAAGTATTTTATTTCAAAATTTTGTTCAAGCTAAGTGTTGTAATTTATTCAGACATTTTAGCTGAAACAAAAGTTTTAAAGGGCAAGTTACTTCATTTGATTAAGTGTCAGGAATTATTTCAAACATTTTGTCTAAAACAATTTTCTTGAAGGGGCACTTTTACAAAAATGGCCCATTTTCAAAAGTTCCTAAAGGATATCTTCAAAGGCCGAAGGCATTTCCAAAGATTAAATGAGGGCTATGTCAAAAGGCTGAAGGAATTTTCTAAAAGACACATTTCCTTCAAGAAAATCATCTGAGAAATTTTTTTCTGAATGTAAATTTATTTTAGGACTTTTGTCCCAAAGCAGAAGACCTTTTCCAAAGTCAAAGAACATCTTCCAAAGCCAAAGGCACTTATAAAATTTATGAAGGGCACTTTTCTCAGAAAAAAGGGGGCTTTTACAAACCCTGAAGGGTCCTTTCCCTTTGGAAAAGATACTTTTTCAAAAGCCGAAGGGTCCATTTCAAAAAATCCAAAGGTTTCTTTTCAAAAAGGGGCAAAGGGTTCATTTAAAAAGTTTTGAAGGGTACTTTACCTTTGGAAAAGGGAATTTTACAAAATTTTAAAAGGTACTTTCCCTTTGGAAAAGGACACTTAGCAAAAGTCATAAAAAATTGTTCAAGAAGGTAAAGATCCCACAGGGTTATTTCTTTTAGCAAAAAGATATGCTATAAAAAGTCTGAAGACCTAATTATTTTAGGGAAAGTATTTGAATGAAATGACCTGAAAGGATTAATGACATTCACACTAGTGTCAAAGTTTAAGCTCATAAAATAGCCAATGGGATTCAAATATCCCATGACAGGCCCACAAATATCAAAATCTAAACCCCTGCAAGTAATCATTTGGATTTAAAAGGCTTGAGACATTTACATAGACATCAAAGATGGGTCTCATAAAATAGATGTTGGCATTTAAAATCTTAAAGGGTAGTGGGACCAAGCAGATCAACGATGCAGAGCAAAGCATCAGATCCAACGACAAGGGAGAAGTGAGGGAAAACATAATAGAAGTAAGACCGACTCAAAGGTGGAACTAGTATGTAGATAAAGGTCAGACTTCATCATTAATACCCCTTAAAGACACAAGTGGGTTATTCACACCTAATTTTAAAAAGTGGGTCGGCTAATATTTTGGATTTGTTGTCCTCTATAATGAGCTTGAGTCTAGTTTTAAAATCAGATTTGATGTATAAATTCAATGAAGAGCATCTTGATCCATACCCTCGACAAGTAACCACCCAAAATAGGTTCAATCATGATGCTGCTAAGTGCATAAGTATGGGGACCTTGTCCTAGTGATAAAAGAGAGTTAATGTAGTCAAGAATTTGAGGAAGCCATAAAAAGATATCTATCATTATGACCCCCTCTCCATCCTCTCACGTAATCCCCCTCTTCTTTCATCCCTTTTTGGTATATATAGAGGCTTTAAAGCCAAAAAATGGATCCCTCGACTGGTGATAGAGTTACTCTGTCAAAATCACCTTGTAACACTCTCTTGAAGAAATAAGATGAATTTTTTGATTCTAGTTTGAAGCCAATTATACATTATTGGATTTTTAATTTGTAGATTTATGTCCCTTTTCATCATCTATAAATTCTCCATGTATCTTGATTTAATTCTTTTGGTTCCTTGTAGGTTGTGTGAAGTGTCAGACATCGGTGCCTTCTTGAATTGTCATGAGCTTGTAGTGTCTCATATAGACCTATTTCCTTATGTCCTTCAAATTTTAGGGTTTCCATTCAACCTCCACACAAAATAATTATGCTTGAGGCCTTGAGATAGATCAGATTAGTCTCTGTCTTGTTTAAATTTGATAGTATTCATTAGGTCTTCCACTCTGAAAATGGATCATTTCATCTTTAGTACATCACCATCCTTAGTTTAGTTTTCCCTTTCACATCATCTCTCTTTCTATTATCCTTAATCAATGGTAGGTTTTAGTGTGGTAAAAAATCCAAAGTGAAGCATTTGAGGAGCTATCCTCATAAAAAATCCTAGAGGTTCAACCTCACTATAGGATACCCACAACCTGAGGTTGCTCCAATTTTGTAGCTGGGAGTGAGAGAGCCTAAAAAAATCTCCCATAAGGATGTAATTCTATGCTAAAAAAATGCCCCAAATAAATCTAAAATTATGAATGTGTGGAGGCCATGCCTATATGACATGCCCCCATTGAATCTAAAAATTGATATAAGTACTAAATGTTAAAGAAGTGTGGAGAACATGCTACCAAAACATGCCCCCACTGAATTTGAAAATTGTTCTAAATGTAAAAAACATATTTATATGACATGTCCCCATTGATATGCCCCCCATTTAAGGTGAGGGAAGAATATAAGCCATTAGTTACCTCACTTTAAAAGGATAAGATAACTATATAATCTATAAATGAAACCATGTAGCATATAGAAGGAACATGTCTAGGTAGATATAACATCAAAGCGTATAGAATAATGTGATCACATGAAGGCCTAATATGCATGATAAGGGTCATGGAACCATATATATATTAAAATTACAAGCTCAATAATTAAAAATGAAGGACACAACCAAGATCATTCAAAATCTATTCAAAAGACAATGGTCTAAGGAAATTGTAAACAAGGGGCATTTTCAAATGCCACACAATCAAAGGGACCTGACTTAGTCAAATGTCCATAAAAGAAAGGATGACATATTCAAATTTACATAAACAAATAATGACATATTTAAGGAAAGCATACATAGGCACGAGGCCTACAAATAAAGGAGAATATTTAAATTCTCAAATAAGCAAGACAATAACAAGGCAAGGCACTCAAGGAAGTGCATAAAGGAAAACATAAGAAACCAACATAAAAATACCATAGTGGATCCAATGTGTTGACAAAAAACAAGAAGTGCATAATATATAAAGTACCATATGTAAGATATAATCATGGATAAAGGAACGAGTAAATATGTAAATAAGCTCAAAATATGATATTGTAGAGTGATCATAGAATGACATAACCTGGAAGTATTGTGATCATAGACATGGATGCCCCCAATGTCCATATGACATGAATAGAGGAAAGGCCCAACATCCAAAAATAGGAATATATCATGTATTTGTGTATGGATATATCATCTCTAATAGAAGTATGACACACATGTATGTAGGAGTAAATGATATGACATCCATTAATATGTAACTAACATAGAAATGCCAAGGAGTCAATATAGAACATGTATGTATCAAAAGTGTTTTTGTATTTTTGAATGTTTTAGATGTTTTTGGTATTTTTATAATGTGAAAGGGAAAGTCTATCCTATGATTTCATCCAAAGAGTGATCATAAATATCTCCCCACTGTGACTCTAGTGTAATATTATGGTGACATTATTGAGGAACATGTATAGGTGCAATATCTATCACTATAGTGTTTGTGATGCTCTACACATGTAAAATAGGACTATGTGGTCTTGAATAAATAGTAGGATTAATAGGATCAGGGGTTCATAAAAATCATCATTGAGTGTTTTGTGGTTTCTTTAGAATAACAATAATAGGAATTTGTGTGGGTGCTCTGAATATCTGAACATGGTGTATAGTAGATGGGATTATGTAGAATCTAATGAATGTGTCTGATGTAATGGTCTCTCAACTACTATCCATCTAGTAAAGTGGATTCTTGTTGCTTACCATCTTGTGGTGAATTAATCTTAGTAGGTTTGATAGTTATGAACCTTGGTATAAGTTACTATTGTTCAATAGGATGCTCATACAATATTTTGAAAACTATAATTACCTGATTGGCATGAATGTACTTAACACACCTACACACTGAAGAAGGTACTACTCAAAGTGTATGGATCAAAGATATTACCAATAACATATCAAATATTCCCATGGAAGGTATAAATAAAAAGGTAGTAACCATACATGTGGGACTAGTAAAGGTAGGTCAATCTCACCAAGAATCTTCTGAGAGGTCCCTTCGATTGTTCTAACTGATCTAGTAGAAGGATAAAAATAATGATGAGTATAACCCAAGTGCATAAGTAATGTCATGGTGAAAATGTTTTCACCTGCACCATTATCAATCATAACATTGCGTATAAGGTGTTTATCAAGTATGCTTGATGAATAAATAATGAAGAACAAAGTCATCATCCTTGATCTTAGTATCATATAAAGTAATAGAAGGTCTCTAAACCATGGGAAATGTATGTCATGTATAAGTATTAATAATCCCATCGAATGGATGCCTATATTTTTATGGAAGAAGATGTGTAGTATATGCCATTTGCACTTATATTTCCTTCTTATAATGGTTTTGCTAAGGATTATTAAATATTTTTTGTTTTTGGTGATCATGAGGTTGTGAACCATATTCATTTGGAGGACCATCAAATGTAATATTTTGGTCATCAATTAGATATTGGATCTTATGCTTCAAGGTAAAATATTTGTCTATATAATGTCTTGGTCCCTAATGATAATCAAAATAAGCATTCACATCATATCCTTTGGGTAGAGATATATTTATATCAACCTCTATAGGATGAGGGAGAGATATAATTTGACACTCTACTAACTATAGGAGTAGTAAGGCATGAGACTCAGCGAAGCGCATTCATTGTCTCTTTGGTGCATTAGATAGGACAATCTAATGAGGTTGTTGTGAAACTATGTTAACCATAGTGATTGTTTCCTTTTTAAGCTCATGAGGTTTTACCTTATAACTTAGTTTGATTATAAATTTGGTACTAGATGTAGATTCAGCTAGTGTGTTTGCTACATACTTGAGCTTATTTAATGAAATAAGTGTCATTTCATGATCATGTACAACATAGAATAAGTCATCAAAGGATTTAAACTTCTTGAAAATAATGGACTCATATAAAGGATCAATTAAAATTTTCTTGAATATGTCTTGAAACTCCTTATCTACCATATGATTGGTCATTTTAGCTAGCATTATCTTGTACCTCAAGACATATTCATTGATAGGTTCATTTGTTCTTAGTTTGATTTTGGCAATTTGAGCATCAGAAACCTTTTAAAAATTATTAGTGAAAAGGTGTGCCAAAAACTGATCTACAAGATGTTTGAATGCTTTCACAAATTGGAGAGGTAAATCATAGAACCACCTCAAAGCATAATCCTTGAGGCTTCTTGAAAATAATTTGGTAAAAAGCTTATCATTAGAGGCATACTCAAGGCATGCCACATAAAAGGTTTGAATATGTTGTTCAAGATCATCCTTACCACCATAAAATGCGAACTTAGGTGCAACAAAACCATTTAGAAAAGGGTGCAAATATATCTCAAGTACAAGAGGGTTATGCAACACATCTTGAAAATCAATAGTACAAGGAGACTTTAAAGCATTTTATTCAATTTTTATAACCTTGTCTTCCAAGGTCTTTATAACTTGAAAGAGTGTTTAAATTGTAGACCCATTGGGATTTAGATTAGCAAGTTGAGTAGTCACCAAAGGGGTTGTAAGCATGGTTTTAGTAGTAATAGGCATTGAAACTAGTATTTGAGTTGAACCACCTTGTAGTTACATAGAAGATGTAGCAAAATAGTTTCAGGAAACATAGGTTGAAAGACATAATCTATGCCTCTACTAGATGTATGTGGATTGATTGGTATGCAATATATTTTAGTACCTTATAAAGACTCACCATCACTAGGTGAATTAGCCTTAGTTTTATCATGTTTACTTATTTCATCTCTTGTAACATGCAGAAATCCATTCGTTAAGCTCTTGTTATTATTAAGATGAGTAATCAATGCTTATTTATCTTCCATTTAGAATCAAGTTTTTGGATTAACATTTTCCATTACTTTTACAAATGAAAATTTTAATATTTACACAAAGTACATCATCAAGAAAAAAATTAAAAAACCCTAATTTACCTAGGGTCTGATGTTCAAAGATCGGGTTCACCAAATGTTTAACCCTAAATTAGATATGGATCCTACATGGCATAGATAGGGTTAAAAATATATAAATGACAATGCACAAGGGTGATGATCAGATCTACAATAGGCCAATAGGTGCTAAACTCAAATATACTAAATTTATTATACTGAGTTATGCTTAAAATAATAAGTATAACTATGCTAAGTATAGAGATGACAAAGAATTAATGTACTTAGCTTTTTTTGATCTTGATAAAATTTTAAATATAGAATAAGTAAAATGTAGATTAGAAGATGATTTTGAAACAATCATCAGATTATGATTTGGATGCTTCTGGAGTCATAGACACTAGCATCAGCCTAAGATGGTTTCATCAATGCTACTATTTGAACCTAACATAAGTGTTTTGTAAGGAATACCTGCTATAAAAGGATGTGATCACTTGGATTATTCTAGGTTTGACTTCACCTTCACTCTAGTGTATTCAGATCTAGGTCATGGATGATCTCTGCTCATGAATTTTCAAAGCCCTAGTTATTCATCTTCATAGTGACCCTAAGGGAAAATGGATTAATGGGCACACAGTGTCGAGTTGAACCCAAAGAGCCCTCTATCAATGAGTTTTGCCTACATAGACAATACTCTGAAGAGAGCCTCAGACTGATGTAATTCTCTTCTATGTGTGAATCATGCAATATGTGTAAAGCACGTACAATAATGACCTAGATTATAACTTGGAAAATATAGCTCTTAGGATGTTCCTTTAGTATTTTAGATCTGTGTATGTATTTTACCTATGATTGATATTACAATAGGAGAAAATATGGAAGCTATACTTTATTTAATTCTTGGTTGAATGCTTTGATAGGTTGCCTTAGGTCTTTTCTAGGTGAGGAATGAATGAGGAGTGATTGTGAATATATGCCACTTCTATTGGGAAATATCTCACATTAAAGCATTTAGGCGGACCATTAAGATACATTTCATTTATAAATTAGATGACTTTAGGGCACTGGACACTTGTGTTGGGGTAGGATGTTAGCATCAATGTAAGCATCTATGATTGACATTTGTGTCCTAGCAGTTATAAAAATAGGTACATGCTCAAAACTTGGAGAGGTGGAAGATAAGTGGGTTTTGAGCATTTTGGGAAAGATATAAGGTTTGGGTCATCAACATAAGACTGGTTGGACTAAGATATAGGCCTAGGAGCACAATATAGAGTAGATGCAAGACTTCAAAAAGTGGGATAGGTCTAGAAATGGGGGAACATCCAAGGTCTGAGGTTGCCAAGTGTACAAGATTGAGGTGTTATATAATCCATAAAATAGCGTCTAAAATTTCAAACCCACTTACTCAGATGATTTTTGGATTAAGTTTTTTTTAGCGATGTTTTTTATAAGGAGAATTTTTAATAAAGTGGATTAAGTGGGTCTAATGTAAAGGGATTAATTTTTTATAAAGGAGGAAATATTTTTTAAAGGGTTATTTTAAACATTTAAAGTGAAGGGGATGTTTTTCTATGTATTCTTACACACTTTTGGTACATTTAGGGATTTCTTACTTAGTTGAATATTGATGAATGGGTTCAATGTGATAGGCGATCACACCTCCCATATAAGTCTTTATTTTGCATGTCGGCCTAAATTTCCTACATTCCACATGAAACTTCAAATGTCCTTTTATATGTACCAAGATCTCCTTTTTTGGTTACATTTTTTGAAAGTGCATATTTTTGCACAAAGGCTTCAGATTCACAGACGTAATCTTACTATGATATATATAAACTATTTTTTTTAGTTTCTCATTTTTCATAAACATTATAAGCAAGATAAATTTTTGTAAATATCAAAATTTTAAGTAGTTTGTGGAACCTTTTCTTGTCAACACACTAAGTATAAAGTGTCTTTTAGGGGGTAATTTTCTTTTTGTCACACTTGAATTTTGTGCCAAAACACTTTTAGGTGTATTATTTTTTGTGCATAATATTGAGGCACATTGTGGTGTTTATGCTCTCACATTTGGGTTTTCATTATACTTGTGATCATGTGGAGCCACTTATTTCTTATTTGAGATATATTTCAGAGACCACTACGATGAAATAGTTTTCCACCAGTTCTTCTTAGTAGGACCAATTATGCACCATGGCATTTATGCATGGAACATTTATTCACCACATAAGGCCTTTATTTAGTTATATATGTATAGGTTCCTTCTTAAACTGACCTAATTTATTACAATGACTAGCTCAGTTCATGTGACATTGTCCTTGGTCACTTGTTGATGTACATTTTCATGCATATTTACCACCATTTTGAGTACACATGGTGTCCTTACATTATTTGGAGCACTATTTACAATATGTTCAAAGACTCTTCTTTTGAGATTGTAGTTTTCACTCCTTTTTCTTATGATGATATATTCATGTTGGACATAGCTCTTCTTTTTGTATAGCCATCCTTTTGGGATGAGCTTTTGTTAGATATGAGATATCTTTTTGCAAATTCCACTTATGTTCTTACACGAGATGATGCTCTTTCTTTTATAGGGCCATTAAAAATTTGTACTTTGAAGGATTATTTTTTCTTCATTGATGGGAATGCCCATACTATGTTCTTAGGCACTTCCACATTTTTAGATATCATCAATGATCCACCTCTTCTTTTGAATCCTCATTCTTCAATTATAAGGGCTGTTGAGTCATGCCCTCCACTTCACATGGACATTATTTTATCAAATGGTCCATATCCTTCTTCTAATATCCCTAATTTAGTGACACTACCTCTAGTTCATGTACATAATCTTACCAAACTTATGCCACACTTTAATTTTAGACCAATTATAGATATCTTCATATTGTTACCTTGATTTTCCATCATGGAATGAGTAGATTTTTAGTACACTTATTTTGTTCTTCTTCTTGGAAAGGGAATACATGTTTTTAAATGATGATATAAATCCTTAACTATTTAGACATAGGCTCTCATTATTGACACTCTTTAGTTTATGACTCACATTTATTCACAAGCTTTGGCATCTGATTTGAAGGAAGTAGTCCCGAGGGAGGGGGAGGGGGGTGATTATTAGTCATCTTTCCTTATTCATGAGATTATATTATATATGGGTACCTCATCAAGGCTTATTTTTGAGACCCATTTCAGAGGTTAAACCTCAATTTTTTGTAGGCTCCCTATGTTACTAAAAAAATAGATAGCTAGATATTTTATATATTAAGGGGGGTGTTAGTGTAAATTCTAATTACATCTCATGACTTAATTTTTATTACTTAGTAAGTAATTATCTTAGTATTTCTTGTTTTATTATTTTAAAAATAGTCTAATTAAGAAATGCAACTTAAACTAAAGTACAAGTTGCCATGTGTCCAAGTTGCACACCCACATGGTAACTTGTACTAAATACCAAGTTGTACACCCACATAGGTCTTGATGGGAAACCACTTGCTTCTATGCAACTAATTGTATTTATGAGAGCATTTATGCCCTATAAAATTAAGTATCTCCTCATCCATTTGAATAATGGAAAGTCTTATGTAAAATCTATTTTAAGATTAATATAAAAGTGATTTCTATTATTCTGTCAACATTGATTTATAGAATATTACTTGTGGCTTATGTAAGAGCATAACCCTAGATTGTATAAGGGATAAAATACATTCAACATTGTCTAGTATCTCCTCTTCTCTGATAACCTATCACTCAACCAATGGTATCATGGCATATTTATCCCTAGGGTTTGATTTGTTGTTCATTTTAGTTTTGATTTTTAGCATATCATCTATTAAGGCTTGCCTAAGCTTATTATGTTGCCTGTGCTCTTGCTTGTCTCGTTTCATGGATTATAAATGAAATATGAATGTTTATGGTGAAAATGAAATGTATTTCAATTATACAAATACAAATATTATATGTGATGATAAAATTAATAATGATATGCTTGATCAAATTATACAATACAGTGGCCAAAATCATTCTTATCTTCAAGATTTCATGAAAATGTTGAATCATTTAAATGTTTTTCATAATGATAATAGTGTGCATGTAATTGGTAATGTTTTTTCACCTTCTAATCATGTCTCTTATAGCATGCACATGTTTGAAATGAATAAGTTTTTGGCCCCTTTGAATGGACCTCTTAAGTATTCTACTATTCCAACCCATGAGAAAATGATTATGATACATTCCACAGGTGACTTACATAAACAAGTGCATGAAGTTTCCCTTCAGTTAGAAAATTATGATACTCTTATTATGGATGATGTTATACCTTACAATCCCATTTAAAAATATGTTCTTAATATGCCTCTCCCATGTGACTTGATTAAATCAAACGTTAATCTATTTTATGGTCACGGAGATCCTCAACCACACATTCATGCAATATTTATTTATATAGGAGACTACACTCAACATGGTTTCATTATACTTGGGTGGTTTCCTATCACTTTGATTGGCCAAGCTTTACAATGATTAAATGTTTTTTTAATTGGTAAAAGAGGGTTTTGGGGTCCCTCACCCTTTTCATTAATTAAAAAAGTTAATAAAATAATATCTAGTTTGCTAAACTAATAAGACCAGATTTACCAAAATTACCTCAAGGGAAACAACCATACAAAAACTAAACCTTCTTAAAATCTTATTAAGGAAACTTAAAATTAAGAACATCTTTCAAAAGTAAAAAAAAATCAGCCACCCAAAGGAGAGTGTTTGAAAATTTCCCATAAAACACAAAGAAAATAACTTCTTTGAAGCTAAAGCATAGCCATTTGTGTAGCAAAAAAAATCTTCTGCAACATATACCAAAATTCCCTAAATAAAAAGGGTAATCTATGTTTTGCAACTCTTCCATAGTAAAGACCAATAAGAACCTTCCATTGCTAAACCCAAATCACAGCTATAGGAATTCAGAACACCAATTTTTTAGAAGGTGTAGCCTATCAAAACTAGAGAAGTGAAAGAATAATACCCAAAATATATTACAAAACCCATTGTGGAAGTTTCATAAGTTCCACAACTAAAGGTTAGAAATTTCTACGATTGTTACTTCAAATCTTCTTCAATGTTGCATAAAAGCATATGTAGCACCAACCCTCTTACTATGAGACCTTAATAACAAAAAATGACCACTTGTAACATTAAGTAAAAACCATTTTATCTTTGTTGAAGGCAATTCTAATACTATAGAAAACAACTCTTCACCAACTCCAAATATAAGTGCTATGATAACATCCACACAAGTTTCTAAAAGTAAAGTATCCATCTAACCTAGCTCTTCAAATAAACTTGGAAAAGGTACAATATCTACTATTAAAAATGTTGTAAGAGATACTATAGAAGAAAAAAATACCCAAAAACATGAATCCATTAAAGGGTTTGAGGCAATAAAAATCTCCATCTCAACATATTCAACCTCATTACAAATGCAGGAAAATAAAATTCAAGTAATATCTTTACATTATTTCCAATGCTTACAAGAAGCTTTCTTATATCGATTAATCACTAATAATAAGCCTTGTAGCACATGTGGAATTATTAAATAAATTCATTAATATCCCAAGGAGGATACACATGTTTACATCTTCATATTTCAATTCCATATGCACTCTTTTGATTATCAACCATCAAATCTTCAAAAGCAATAAATTTTTACCAATAGTCTTTCAACACCTATCAAAGATAAAATCCTTGAAATTCTTATAATTAGTCCATTGATATTTGTGATATGGATGCCACACTTGTAGAATAAGTATGGAATCAACCTAAGGTTTATACATTAACTCCTAAGGATATACCACTTAAACACAACAAAGTACCAAGTATGGTTGTCAATGATCCTTTATCGACATATCTTTCACATTTGAAACCTTTGGTCATTAGTATTTTCATGAAATAACAATGAAGAGATAATTTTATGGTTGATAAAACAACTCAATTAAATATTATGAGTCTTAATTTACTTTACACACTTAGATATGGCAAAGCAAATCTATATAAATGGGCACCTTCTCCAATAACTTTGGGTGATATTAAATTACTTGTATATGTGGGTCATGTATCATGTATGATTTTGACACCTAATTTTGGTAAAATACCCTTTTTAATATTCTATATTCCCTATATTTTATCACACTTGGTCCATGTGCACATGATTTGCTATTTTTCATACATCTTCTTCTTATGTTGAGCCTAATATCATCATCCCCTAACATAGGTCTTCCTCGTATCTTGACATTTTCCTTAGTTTTAGTCAATGATAACCTACACATTAGATGCATATTATTTTTAAACCCATAGATCTACTATTCATTCAGCTTCATATGACCCTAATTATTCCTAGAGCATCCAAAATAGGTTTTTAGTATATTTTCCTATATCCTAATTAGCCCCTACGAACTATTTCCTTAACTTATGGGTCCCCTTTGCCTAAATTTTCATATGAGGACATCATCATTGATTATCATGGACCTTACACATTAAGCCAATATTTTTTATACATCTTCTTCAAGTCTTGTGCTATCACCAACTTGAGCCAAATGAGGGTTTAAGTGAATATTCATGTAGTTGCATCTTCACATCTACGGAAGAGAATGTCCAAAACTTTTGATTGAGATTCCATTTACACTAAAAAGGTCTAAATTGAGGTCTTATTCCAACATATAATATATGTAGTTGTAACTCCTTTGAGGTTAATCAACCCATAATCTATTTTTTTTGTTTTCATTGTTCATTTGTGGGAAGCTAAGTTAAAAATCAAAGAAGAGGTAAAATAGAAGAGTATGTTTTCAAAGTCTTAATGGCACAAGTAAATCCCTTATCAACATCAAATAATGCACCTACTCTTGAAATTTTAGAGTTTGACTATACAAATATGGGATCATTGGTCAAACATGGTCAACACTAATCCTTGCCCAAGGTAGGACTATATGGTTATAGAATTTGGTCCCATGTTTAAAATTATTATATTGTTAAATGGTTTAGGGGTTATGTGTGCCTTTTTGTTTGGATAATTTTATATAACTA
This sequence comes from Torreya grandis, assembly GCA_037957365.1. Classification (NCBI taxonomy): domain Eukaryota; kingdom Viridiplantae; phylum Streptophyta; class Pinopsida; order Cupressales; family Taxaceae; genus Torreya; species Torreya grandis. The sequence goes on along the minus strand of JARHVA010003332.1, from coordinate 1,452,480 downwards.
TGATGTATTTTGAAAATATACCAGTAAGCTACAATTTAGGTTTTTATATTTTAGTCCTCTTAGTCGAATTTTAAAATATTTATTCTCTATTTTAGCACATTTTAGATATATTTGTACAACTAAATTTTATATATTTGATCATATTTACATTGCGTGTTAGTTTTAAAGTTTGTACATATTTTAGGTCATTGTGCACTAAATATTTAAAACAAATTGGTGAACCCCTTCGTTCTTCAAATGCCTATATTTTTTGAGGTTACCCCTTAAGGTTTCAAGACTGATTTATATATTTCTAGATCTAAATTTCATACATGCATATTTTCCTACATGTTATGATTGATCCCTAGCTACTACCCCCATATTTTTACTTACAAATTACATCCACCTTAAGAATTATGTACACACATTGTTGTTCTTTGACTGCAGATAACTTTTGAGTTCCCCAGGGTTTGATACTTCATGCTTAAATCTGATTTTCAAAATTTAATCTTTTTTTGTTTGTTCCCTTTGTTTATAGGGGTTTTATACTTTCTCACTAGGGTTTAATTCTCCATTTCCATATTATTAGCCCTAGACCTTCATATATATTTTCCAAACCCTATGATGGATATTTCTTTTAATAATGAAAATACTTATGTTTCACGTGCTTCTCTTGTTAATCATGATACCTATATAATGAAAATGATGATGAATCACATTATAATGATAGTGAAGATGAAAGGATAATATAACTTAATTTCAAACCTATTAGATCATATGAAAATGTTGATTGTTTTTTGAACCCATGAAATGCCAAATTTTATGCAAAAATTAGTTATTGAGGAAAAAAATGATGAGTCTTGTGTGAATGAAATAAATGCTTAGGTTTTTACTCTTTATTTGAATACAAATGTAGAAATTAGTGTACATATTATAAATGTTTGTATTTATACTCTTATTTTGAGTATAAATGTTGAAAAGGATGCCTTAAATTCAAAAGCTTGTGTCTCTACTCTTTCCAAGGATACTTAAAATATTTAAAAATGAACTTACTTTATTGATGAAATTGTACAATGGGTGGTGATATCCACCCATATAATGATATAATTATGCATAATACAATGTAGATAAACACAACATAAGATATATTAGTGGGATAATATGCCAAAACATACAATATATTTAGATATAGAATAATACCCTTAAGGTAAAGAAACACCATAAAATAATCCTTTATGAAGGAATAACTCCATAATTCCACTTCGATGTGGACAACCTCCAATATCATTCTATCAATAAAAGACTCTAATTTCATGATGTAATTTACAATGATATTCATCTCCTTTATATAGGCTTACTCATAATCCTAAAGTAGGCCTAATCCCAAAGTAGGCCTAATAATTAACAACATTTCTAGGTGTACTTTGGGAGTAGGCCTAATTTACAATGTAATTGATGGGTACACACCTAATCCTAGAGTAGACCTACTCATTACCCAATGTAACTAATTCCATAAGTTACTTATTTGACACAATATATTTGACCCATATAGATAACTAAGGGGTGCGTGTGGTACATGCCAACATCTCTATCAACACATATTCATTATAATATCATATCCATATGTACATAACATGCCATCCCTCCTTAACATGTTTCATCCTCAAAACATGAAAAAAGTAAGTAGTGACTGTTCTTCAAATCATTTCACACTTTTATCCATGCCTAATCATATAACCACCCATATGTTATTTTGGTAGGTGATAGCTCACAAAATTTCCTTCCAAATTCCATTGTGATACTTTGATTCCATTCATGATCACAACTGTACGTGCTTCATATTCATGCATAATGATTTCTCCTTTTATTTGATGTTCCATAATCTGTTGTACTATTCTGATTCCATGCATGACAATAGTAGTTATTCTTTAGATTCCATGTATATCCATGGTGATTGATACACTAATTCCTTATTATATAATCCTTTGTACTACTTTTACTCCATGTTAGCCATATTTTTGATCCCTTAATTTCATACATAATAATAGTGGTTGTTCCTTTGATTCCTTATCTAGCCATAGTGATTGTTTCTATGACACTCCTTGACATGCTCCCATGATTTTTTTTGTTGATGATTATGTAGATATATATATGCCTTAACCTTATTATCTTTTTTTGATACTTTGACCTTATCAACCTTTTATTTTGCCTCTTCCATCTGTTCATTTGGTATTTCATTTATCTCTTGCATAGATGAAGTGTTATTTTATTCTTGTAAAATTTCCTCATATTCTTCTTATTATTCTTATGAATATTCATTATACCCTTCTTCACCATCTTCATATTCATCCTAATTTTATACCTCGACCTTTCTTTGTTTCTTGCCAACTGTGATATCCTACACAGTGACCTTATTTTTCTTGTACTAAAAATTCAAAAACTACTTTTGCACATTAATATTGATTATTCCCAAAGTCTATAACCAAATATTTCTTAGAAAAATATCCAAACCATCCATATTCAAATCATGTTTTTTCATAATGAGCTTCAAATCTTCAAAAACTTGAATATTTTTACCATTTACTTGAGCCCCCTTGAGATTCTTTGCTTGAACCTATAGATGTCAGGTTATATCCATGTTGATGAAATTATACTTAATACTAGGGTTTATGGACACAATAAACTTAGTATTTATAATGCATCCATTAAACTAAAATATTGAATGCTCTTTATTTAAAGCTACATTGTATGCACTGCTATCCTCCCTCTCTCTTTTTCACTCTTCCTTATCATCCTCATCATTGTTACGGACATCATTTTATTATTATTATTATTCTACCTCACCTCATTTTATATTTCCTCATCCTCAACAATATTTTCATCCTTATAAATGTCCTTATCATCATTCTTATCTTCATCTACCTCTTTATCCTCATCAATATTTTTATCCTCATTAATGTCTTCATCATCAAATTTTTTCATTATTTTATACATCATCCTCATTTTAAATCTTATAATTATTTTCTTCCTCTTATTTTTATTTTATGTTCCATATATTCAATAAAATCTGATCCAAATCATTCCAAGACCAATCAGACATGTTCTTTCCCAACAGAGTAAACCATTGCCATGCTGGACATTTATTTAAAAAATGAAAAAGTAATTTCCACCCCACTATTTGGAAATATGTCTCCTTAAATTGGATCCACCATTATATAACATCAATATCATCCTCACTATAGAAAAAAATAATCCTCATGATCCATAATTCATATAAACTCTAGGGTTTCATGAACACTAGTATTCAATAAATCTCAATTTTACATGCCTAATATGAGAATAAAAACCTGTAGATAAGTAGATTTGAATATCTAATTTGACTAAATTTTGAAAAAATGGTTTTGAACTGAGGTTCCAAAACTTAAAATAATATACGCCCACTGAGTTTTTTCAAGATTTCAAAAAATGTAAAGAAATCATAAAAAATCCTAAAATTACATGTAGAGTGAATTTATGAAATACTATAAAATCACAATAACTCATCCCAAAATAATCACATAAAACCAAATTTTTAATTGTGCCTTCCTTGAATTATTGTAAAACTATTGGAACCCAAAAATTTTAGCAATATATTCTGAGCTTTAGATCCATAGTGTGGAGAAGGAAGAGTATAATAACAACATGGAGGACCTTGGTGTAGAAGAAAGAGACATGAAAGAACAATGCAGAAGACCTTAGAATGAAAGAGTGAGTTATATAAGGCAAGGAAATGGAAAATTAGGAACATAAGATGAATGACTCAGAAAAGTATAAGACTAGGATAAGGACATAGGAAGCAGAGATGGTTACAAAGTAATATACAGAAGCATAATAGATTAATCGAGTACAAATCTAGCACTGATCCATGAGAGAGGAGGAACATGAACACAAATATCTAGCATAAAAAGAGTATATAGGGGTTGTTAGGTTTGAATTAAAAGGACTTAATTGTAATATCTTGCCATGACTTATTTTTTTGAAATAGTCATTGGCTTATCATCTATATTTTTTTAATGATGTAACTTAAGAGGGTTAGCTTATATATAAATACCCCTTAGCTTTGATAGAAAGTGTTATTGTTATTTTTGGTCGAGTTTTCAAGATAGAGATATAGACGTATGTGTAACAAACACAATGAGTGCAATTGAACCATTAATTTTATGTGAATCTTGATGTGTTAATATTTTTGGTGTTAAATCTATTTCATGTTACTATATAAGAAGTACGTGGACTAAGTGAATGAATCAAATGGTTAATTCTAAAGTGTTGTTTGTAGTAACAATGAAAAAATGTGCTAACCAAAGCACATAAATATAGATAAAGTTATCTATCTACGACTTCATGACATAATTGATGGGATTCGATCCAGGTTAGATGCCTCAGGTGAGCGTGTGAGGTCATTATTGACCATTTTGACCATAAGTCAAAATAGATCAACCCCTTGTAGTTAAGACTTGATATAGGGGTAGAAAATAATGTCATAGGGTGTGTTATGGTATATTTTATGTCATTTAATGCCATTCTAACCTTGGTTATGATATAGTTTAGTCTTATGTCATTTGGACTCATCAAGGGGGTCAGACTGTCATAGCATGTCACACAAGAATGAATAGGGTAGTCTAGTTGTAAATTTTATAAGTGTGATTTAAAAACCTTTCAGGACAAAATTACTACATGGACATGATGATTTTGGTGCCATGATTATCCTCTACAAATTTTATGTTCTGATGAGCTTATTATCTCAAGATATAAACATTTAAAGTTGAACTAGCAAAGATAGATTACGTGGGGACATCAAGTTCAGGCTTTGAGAAATAATTATTAAGTTAAAAATATATAAAGGATATTGAGATAAAATTCAAAACTTCTAATTAGATAAATGAAATTCAATCAAGCTAAGATCAATGGCACGCAGGTGCTTAACAAGGTCAAAAAGTCAAAAAGTGACCAGATCAAAGATCAGTCGCATGCATTGAGTCGTGTAGATAAGATCAATGATCCATGTTTAAATAATATGACCCAAATCCAATGGAGTGAATCAAATCATGAAAATAATATCTAACAGTGTGAGCAAAGGTCAAGAAGCCTAGATCAAATGTGAGACTGTCAAGTGGCATGAAAGCATTAACCAGATGGGCTAACAACATGATCTATAAAAAGCATGCAATGCTACCAAATGTCATAATATCAGATGTTTGGGTCATAGATCAATGGATGACATCAAAATTCAAATCAAAGAGACTCCATAGGAGATCAATAGATCAAATTTTATTGGATTCCAGATGGATAATATGAGGCTACATGTCCAAAGGATGACAAGTATATTTAAAATGGAATGAGCAATGTGTCAAAAGAATGCCACATAGGTAGCCATGTAGGATCAAAGGATTCTATAGCAAAGCAATAACCTTAGACTCATATACTTCTATTATAACTCAGTGAAAATTTGAGATGAATAGTGACTACCAAATGTGAATAATGAATTCCAAGAGACAAATGAATAATTATAAATGGTAAATATAGGTGTCTAAAAGATATCTAGTAGTTAGGAAAACATATTGTGACTATCATAGCATGTTTCAACCTCCCTAAAATAGTAAATATGTGTCAAATATCCTAATTTAGTTTCAAATGCTCGAGAGATGATCCATGATGAAAATAATCTCTTGAATAAGCAAGGAGAGCCCTATGCCACATTTTATAAAGTTTCATGCTTTGGAGTGTTAAGCATGAAATATACTAAGAGGGGGGGTGAATCAGTATATTATATATCTTTTTACTTAATATGATTTATTTTCTTTAACCATTTAATCACACATTCAATATATGCAATAAAATTGAAACAATAATTTGCACCACACGAGAGAGAGAGAGAGAGAGAGAGAGAGAGAGAGAGAGAGAGAGAGAGAGAGAGAGAGAGAGAGAGAGAGAGAGAGAGAGAGAGAGAGAGAGAGAGAGAGAGAGAGAGAGAGAGAGAGAGAGAGAGAGAGAGAGAGAGAGAGACCAGATTTTTATGTGGAAACTCAAAGTGGAAAAAATCACGGAGAACAATCTCAAGTATATGAATGAGCACCAAATTGTAGGAGCACCAACCCCTTTTTCGAGCACCAAAACATCAACTATTTGTGAGCACCAACCCACAAGAGTACCAACCCCTTGAATATATTTGTGAGCACCAATCCACAGGAGCACCAACCCCTCTTGTGTATAAGACACAACTATCTCTTAATGTTGCTTACTCAACAAATGATAGAACTCTACAATATCTCCTGCTTTTCTCTCTTAAAAAACAAATACAAACCATGCACTCTCTTGCATATTACAAATGGCTTCTCAAGCCTTTATTTATAGCTTTCCAAAAGACCTTTGGCATTCACCCTTTATGACTCTTCAATCCTCATGGAAAATGGCACCAAATTTGCATGACCCTTTGTAACCTTTCATTTGAAAAGACATACAGTGACTCTTCATAAGCAAAATCATCCTTTCCTCTTTTTTATTTATCTTGGTGACTTTTAGTATTCCTTAAAGTGTCCCTTAATGAAAAAATGCACCATACCTCTTTTGTCTTCACATGGTGACTCTTGGAATTCCTCAAGACGACTCTTCATGAGAAAATGTGTCCCATTCCTCTTTCATCTTTTACCCCGTGACTCTTTGACTTCTCCATGGGCCCTATTTTGACTTATATGCAACCAAAAATATATTCATTAATATTAAATAAATATTAACACACATTAGCCAAGATATGAATATTAAAAACACCATTAAATGTAATGGGGCCTTTATCACCAACAATGCTAGACCTTTGACATCAATGACAATATTTCCAACACAAAGGACCATTTGATCTATTAGACTATGCATGGTCTATTTCTTACTCTATTGTCCAAAAATTTAAGTAGTTTTCATGCCTTGACATGTGGTATAATGACCTTTAGACTTCTTTTTTTCTCACTTCCTTCTCCAATTATACAAGTAGATGCCATTTTGGCCTTTGTAAAGGAAAAATACCACACCGTGTATGGCAAAGCCCTGTTGGAATGACATTGTATTTTACCTTTGAAGATTAATGAAATTTTGGTCTTGAGTTCTTAAACAATTGTCTAAGTGTGCAAGTGATGTATGGTGATTCAAAGTGATAATTGTCTATCCTTTCTTCCCTTATCCTTTCATGTTTGTGCAAGAGTTCCTAGTCTAATAGGTCATATAGAGTGTAGTCAAGTGTGTTAGGCTTTTTTAAATGTATGATTATCTTTGGAGTGTGCAATCTATCCTTTGGTTCATATGCCTTGTGTTACTTCATACATCTCACCTCTATATTGAAACACTCATGTTAGAAACCTTCTAGAACTTAGGAGCTAGTTTGTATGCTTGATTCTTAGTGAATGAAGTATGATGGTCATGTGGAAAACATATTGGTGTATCATGCCCTTATATTAGGTTCATTTTATGCAAGTTTATAACTCTTTTCTCTATAAACAAGCATTAGATAAGTAATAACCATTTCAAGACACATTCATGGAGCTACCCCTTAAATATAGAGGCTTACTTACACTATAAGTACACCCACATACTTGAAAGTGTTCCCATGTTTCCCAAATATACAAGACAATTGAACACCCTCTTCTAGGGTGCAATATTTGGTGACAATAGTTTTGGCATGCCTGGTGGTATCCATTGTCTTCAAGACAACTTGGCAAGGTGAGTGATGGTCTTGACAACATCAACTACAAATTGGTGTGTTACTCAGTATTTGGTGACTCCATCAAGGTAAATCTAGTTTAAGACCATTGTTTGTTCATAAAATTGCTCTTATAATTCATGGTTCTCACTAGGTAATCATCTAGTATAATGTTCAACCCCGTTAATCCACCTATTCAGCCTGAACTTCATCTTGAATTTTAGTACCCTCATCCTAATTTGCCCTTTGAAGAACCAATAAATTTTGCTAGAGAAGAAGAGATTGAGGAAATTGAAGATCTTGAAGAAAACATGGATAGACCTCATTCTTTCCCTACCTTCAATACTAAAAATACAATCCATATTCAAGTCTATGATAAGATTTCACCTAATGCCACAAAAGGTGTGCCTACATTCAATGGTGAGAGTCATGTTACATCTAGTGAACACATTACGAATGTTTCCAACTTTTATAGTTTTAACAATGTTACTCAAGAGAACATTTCCATTAGGCTCCTTTCCATGTCCCTTAGAGGGAAAGCTCTTGATTGGTATAGGACTCTAGAAGGTGGATGTATTACATCATGGGAAGATTTTGGAGTGTTGTTGACTTTTAGATTTGAAGATGAAAGTGACCATACCTCTCTTATACATCAGCTTAATGTGATCAAAAGAGGCCCTAAGGAAGCAATGCATGACTTCAATGAGAGGTTTATAAAGACTTGGTATAGATTACCTCCTCTCATGAGGCCACCTGCTAGTTTTATCTTCTCTACTTACTTGAAATCCATTGGTAGTGAAATTGCTATCATGCTTCAATCCATGGGTGGTTCGACTCTTCCTGAAGCATATGAACTTGCCATCAAATCTGAAAATGGTCTCATCTAAGATGGAAGGTTGTCTACTAAGGTTTTTATGCCTCCATTGTCTTATAATTTTGCTAACACTTTAGATGTGTCCCAAATTCATAATGCTAACACCAAGCCTAGAGTTGCTCCTAAGAAGGAAGATAATGTCATGGATAAAGATGCAAAAATTTAAATGCTAAGAGCTTAGCTTAGGCAAGATAACATACAACTAGGTGTTTATCAAAATCTTTACTTATATCAATAATAATATGGTTAGTAATTTGGAAGAGGAAGAGGTCAATGGCAGCCTAACTCTAATAGGCCTACCAATGTGTACAATCCTAACTCCACCACCAATGCAAGGGAGATGATACCTATGTATAGCAACTTGGTGTAAGGAGAAAATTGGTAACAAGGAAAATTTATGGATGCTAATGAGAATATAAATCAAGCTCTTATTTCTCAAGTATGAGTTACTCCCCTCCTATCAGTTTAAGATGAAGTGATGATGCAAGTTAATGAGGGTTGGTATCCTCAAGTGTTGAGTGTGGAGCCCTTTAGGGCTATCACATGACCATGTTGGTACACTTTGGGGTCCTAGAGAGCTCCAAGGATGTGGGGAGTGAATTTTGCCTTTTTTCCTCATGTGGGTGAACATTATTAAATCTTTATTTAATAATTTTCATGTATACTTCCATGTTTGTTGGAAGTGGGATTGATTTTCTTGTTTTAGGGAATTAATTATTTATTTAATATTTTTGTAATGCATTAGGAAAAAATTATTAAATGATGTATTTAATAATTTTCGTGATGCATTAAGATAAATTATAAAATATTGTATTTACTTATTTCTATGATGCATTAGGAGGAGAAAAATTATTAAATGCAGTATTTAATAATTTCTTGATGTATTATTAAAGTGGGTTGGACTTCCACATTGGAAGTTGTACCATTTGGAGAGGAATGGTATGTTCCTCCTATAAGGACCTTTGAGATATGATTTGAAAGGTGGAAATGGCATGTCATCTTGTGGATAGAGCCTATCGTAGGTGAGGATGGTGAGTGTTCTCTTGGGAGGATGTTTTCTACACCATTTGCTTTTATATAGGGTGTGGTGTGACCTATGAGAGGTTATTGATATTCTTATTTGTAGGCATAGATTTTGAGAGATAGAGTCAAAGTGTAGGTGTTTTTCAAAGTGTAGGTGTTCATTTATAGGGTGTGGTTTAGCATCTTATGAGGTACAAGATTGTGCAGGTGCAGGTGAAAGTGCAATTTTTTATGTAACATTTTCTATAAGAGATTTTTCTATCTCTATGAGAGTTCATTGTAATCTTGTTTCAGATTACTAATTTATTTAAAGAATTTATTAGTGGATGTAGCCCACATTGGGTGAACCACAATATATCTATGTTATGTGTTATTGTTGGTTTTGTTCTCTCCTTTTATGCTTTCATTAAATTGTGGTTTGAAGGAATTGTTTCCACATAATTAAATCTGATTTTCACACATTTAAAATCTAGTTTTGTGATTTTATGGTGGTTAAAAAATATGATTTATATTCACTTAATTCCTAACAACTGGTATCAGAGCTTTGGTGGTGTTTCAACAAAAATGGTAAATCATAAGAAAGGTTATTAGCTTGAGTGGGAGATATGGGAGAAGAAATCAGAATTAGAGTTGAGAATTTTGATGGTAAGAATTTTGATTTGTGGAAAATGTAGATGGAGGATTACTTGTATCATAAGGAACTTCAACTCCCCTTGGAGGGAAAAGGAGGACAACCTATAAGTATGAGTGATGCAAAATGGACATTGCTTGATAGGAAGGCATTGGGAGCCATTCGGTTATGCTTAGCATCTTCTATTGCATTTAAAATTGTAGATCAGACATCTGCAGAGGATCTCATGGATAAACTTGGAAATTTGTATGAGAAAAAGGTCTAGCATTATTGGTGATAAAGGCCCCACTGCATTTAATGATGTTTGTAATAAATATATCTTGGCTAATGTGTGTTAATATTTATTTAATATTAATGAATATATTTTTGGTTGCATATGAGACAAAAGAAGGGCCCATGGAGAAGTCAAAGAGTCATAGGGTAAAGAAAAAAGAAGGATGGAACACATTTTCCCATGAAGAGTCATCTTGGGGAATTCCAAGAGTCACCAAGTGAAGATAAAAGAGGAAGGGTGCAATTTCTCATGAAGGGACACTTTGAGGAATACGAAAAGTCACCAAGATAAGGACAAAAGAGGGAAGGATGTTTTTGCTCGTGAAGGGTCACCACATGACTTTTCAAAGGCAAGGATATGAAGGGTCATACAAGTTTGGCACCATTTTTCATGAGGATTGAAGGGTCACAAAGGGGGAAGGTCAAAGGTCATTTGGAAAGCTATAAATAAAGGCTTGAGAAGCCATTTGTAATATGAGAGATAAAGGTTGATTTGATATTGTAATATCTAGCTTAGAAGAGCAATTGTGAGTTATGAATATGATTTGTATTTATTATATCTAGCTTAGAAGAGCAAAGGTGAGAGAGAGGAAAGAGATGTAATGAACTATCATTTGTTGAGATAACAACATTGAGAGATAGTTGTGTAGTATACACAAAGGGGTTGGTGATCCTATGGGTTGGTGCTCATGAATAGTTTATGGGTTGGTGCTCGGCAAAGGGGTTGGTACTCCTGTGGGTTGGTGCTCACAAATAGTTGCTGGGTTAGTGCTTAGCAAAGGGGTTAGTGCTCTTATGGGTTGGTGCTCACAAATAGTTATTGGGTTGGTGCTCAGCAAAGGTTTTAGTGCTCTTGCAAGTTGGTGCTTGTGAATATTGTTTGGGTTAGTGCTCATTCATATAATTGAGATTGTTCTTCGTGAGTTTTCCCACATTGGGTTTCCACGCTATATCTGGTGTCTCTCTCTATCTTTTGTGGTGTTTATTGTTTGAGTTTTATTGCATATCTTGAATGTTTGATTAAGTGGAATTTAGTTAAGGGAAATTTTTATAAGATATATGATATATTGATTCACCCCCCCTCTTTGTATATCTTGTGCTTAACAATTGGTATCAAAGCAGGTTCCTTTTTGAAAAGTTTAATATCTTGAAGGTAGATCAAAGAAAAGCATAAGATGGCCAAGAAGCTAAAGAAGGAGAATCAAGAGTTGAAATATGTGGTTGAAGCTCTTAAAGAATATGTGTGTATCTTGGATTCTAAGTTGGCTATAGAAGTAAAAGAAAATAAGATATTTATTCAGGATCTTAAGAATCAGTTAGAGGTTACAAATTCAAGTTTGAAATCAAGAGAAGAAGAGTGTAATTAGTTGAAGGTTGAGTTAGGTTCTTTAAAATATAATCATGAGAAGCTTATAATCAAGGTTGAGAAAGATCATGAAATATTAGTCCAAGGAAAGAAGGATGCAAGTTTTGAAGTCAAATCAAAGAAGCCAATCAGGCAGCCCAATCTTTTCAAGTTTTTAAATTCTTTTCATGGCCGTTGTTTTGTTTGTCATCATGTTGGTCATAGGGTAAGAGACTGTATGAGGAGAAGCAATCAGTCAAAGGGAGATTTCAGTCACATTCAAGAAAAAGGTATGAGAAATATTGTTTGCTTTTGTTGTCATGAGGTTGGCCATATTGCTAAATTATGTCAAAATAAATTAAAGAGATGTTCAAGGTATGTCAAAGGATATAGAGCCCCTAGAAAATATGAGAAGAGTCAAATTCAAGTTTGGAGACCTAAAATAGTAAAGGTTGATCAGGTTGAGTTTAAGAGTGAGAATGAATTACTTACTATAGTAGAAAAAGAATCAGATAGGAAGGATTGTGAAGAATCTATTGTTACAATTGAGCATGAGCTTTGTCAAGATAGGATAGTTGCAAAAGTTGAGAAGATGAAAAACATCATAAATGTTGAGGTTATTAAGTCAAAATAGTTAGACATGCTTAAATAGATTCTAAAAGAAAAACACAAGAAGATCAAGGAAGAAACAGAGGAGATGTGGGAATCTCCTGAGATTTGTTTTTAGGACCCTTTGTGTGGGGTGTCTCTTCTAGGCTTCAAGAAGACACTTTTAAGAAAAAATTGAAGCATGGTGGATGCTATTGGGTCTTGGCTATGTTGCATGACAAGAAGGTGAGTTAGCAGATTAATTTGTATATCTTTTGAGGGAATAGATTTTTGAAGAAAATTTTGCATCAGTATTATGGTTTGAGGCTATGCAGTGTTTAAAAGTCTTAAGGTGTCTTAAATAGATATGATCATAAGAAATTAGAATGTTAAAAAAGAGCTAACAGTTTCAGAAATAAGGAGAAGGAAAGTCAAGTAGAGTCAAGCAGAAGCCACAACTCTTTTGCTCCTTTATCAAGCTTTGATGAAGAGACCATAGTATGCTACAAGTGCAACAACTTTGGACACATAGCTTGGTATTGTAGATGCATGTTTGAGTCAGTCAAGAAGGATCAGAGTTTCAAAGCTCCATTCATCAAGAAGAAGGTTCAGACATGTTCATGGCAGAAGAAACAACCTAAAGATTCTATGATGATTCAGACAGCTGTGCATGTAAGAAATAAAGATCAGCCATGGTTAATTGATAGTGGATGTTTGAGGCATATGACAGGAGATAAAAATAAGTTCATAACTCTAAAGAAGATCAATGGTGGCATAGTGAGATTTAGAGATAAAATCACTACCAAGATAGCCAAAAAAGGTACTTTGAGTTTGGATTATGGTAGAACTAAGACTAAAAATGTTTTGTATGTAAAAGGTCTTAAGCATAATCTATTGAGTGTTAGTCAAATATTTGATCAAGGATACACATTAAAGTTTCATGCTGAAAGTTGTGAGATTAGAAGAAAAGATTCAAATGAGTTGATTGCAGATGCTCAAAGGATAGGGAACAATGTGTATGTATTGTCAGATATCTTCTCAAAGGCACAATCAAAGAATACATTCAAAGATCTGCAAGAGGAGTTGGGAGTAATTTTTATTACTTCCTACCATTGATGTTTAGCATCAGTTGAGGGGTAGTTAAGTGTTAGCTCCAAGTAGGCCCTTTGCCATTGATGTCAAAGGGGGAGAATAACAAGTACAAGTGCAAAAATAGGTACAAGAAATAGGTACATGTTGCTACAATAAGGGGGAGTTACTGTATATTTTTAGGTGACAAGATGTGGTAGTTTTAGGATTGAGGTTGCCATCAATGACAAAGGGGGATATTGTTGGAAATATTTTCATTGATGTCAAAGGTCTAGCATTATTGGTGATAAAGGCCCCATTGCATTTAATGATGTTTGTAATAAATATATCTTGGCTAATGTGTGTTAATATTTATTTAATATTAAAGAATATATTTTTTGTTGCATATGAGACAAAAGAAGGGCCCATGGAGAAGTCAAAGAGTCATAGGGTAAAGACAAAAAAAGGATGGGACACATTTTCCCATGAAGAGTCATCTTGGGGAATTCCAAGAGTCACCAACTGAAGATAAAAGAGGAAGGGCACAATTTCTCATGAAGGGACACTTTGAGGAATACGAAAAGTCACCAAGATAAGGACAAAAGAGGGAAGGACATTTTTGCTCATGAAGGGTCACCACATGACTTTTCAAAGGCAAGGATATGAAGGGTCATACAAGTTTGGTGTCATTTTCCATGAGGATTGAAGGATCACAAAGGGGGAAGGCCAAAGGTCATTTGGAAAGCTATACATAAAGGCTTGAGAAGCCATTTTAATATGAGAGATAGAGGTTGATTTGATATTGTAATATCTAGTTTAGAAGAGCAATTGTGAGAGATGATTATGATTTGTATTTATTATATCTAGTTTAGAAGAGCAAAGGTGAGAGAGAGGAAAGAGATGTTGTAATGAACTATCATTTATTGAGATAGCAACATTGAGAGATAGTTGTGTGGTATACACAAAGGGGTTGGTGCTCATGTGGATTGGTGCTCACAAATTGTTGCTAGGTTGGTGCTCCTGTGGGTTGGTGCTCACAAATTGTTGCTGGGTTGGTGCTTGGCAAAGGGGTTGGTGCTCCTGTGGGTTAGTGCTCATGAATTGTGGCTGGGTTGGTGCTCGACAAAGGGGTTGGTGATTTTATGGGTTGGTGCTCATGAATAGTTGCTGGGTTGGTGCTCAACAAAGGGGTTGGTGCTCCTGCAAGTTGGTGCTTATGAATATTATTTGGGTTGGTGCTCATTCATATACTTGAGATTGTTCTCTGTGGTTTTTCCCACATTGGGTTTCCACGTTATATTTGGTGTCTCTCTCTATCTTGTGTGGTGTTTATTGTTTGAGTTTTATTGCATATCTTGACTATTTGATTAAGTGGAATTTGGTTAAGGGAAAGTTTTATAAGATATATGATATATTGATTCACCCCCCCTCTCAGTATATCTCGTGCTTAACAAAACCCTTAGCTTCAAATAAAAATTTTATTATGAAAAGATTGTTTAACATGAAAATGTCTAAGAATGGTTTAATTCCTAATCATTTAAATGATTTTAATATAGTTGTAAGTATGCTCACTTCAGTTGGAATTAAGTTTGATGTTGAAGTTAGAGCTTTGCTAATTTTATATTCTTTCCTAGATAGTTTGGTTATGGCTGTAAGTAATGCAATCCTTGCCAAGGGAAGCTTGAATTTTGAGGATGTTGTAGGTTGATTCTTAGTGAGGAGATGTGAAGGAAAAACACTGGTGAATCATCTTTAGGTAATGATTTGTCTATTGATACCAGAGGGAGGAAAAAGGACAAGAGCAAAGGCAATCACGAAAAGTTAAAAGGTAGATCTAAATCAAGATCTAAAGCCAAGATGATATATTGGCATTATGGGGAGAGTGGACACTTAAAAAAGGATTATTGGTCACTTCAGGATAAGAAGGGCAATAAGGAGGAAATAAATGAGGTAAATATGACATCAGGTAAAAATAGTCAAAATGACTTAATTCTTTCTTTGAATAATTTTACTGAGTCTTGGGTATTAGATTCAGAGGCTTCTTATCATGCCACCCCACATAGGCATTATTTTTTTGATTATGTTCAAGAAAATCTAGGACATGTATATCTTGGTGATTATGAACCATGTGATATAGTAAGGAAAGGTTCTATTCACGTGAAGATGTAGAATGGGAACTCGTGGCTACTTAGGGATGTCAAACATGTGCCTATATTGAGATGGAATTTGGTTTCAGTGGGGCAATTGGGCAGTGAAGGATGTTTAGTTATGTTTACTAAAGATTCTTGGAAAGTTACCAAAGGATCTCTTGTGATTTTGATAGGTAAAGTTGGTACTTTATATTTGACTAGTAGTGTTGATTCTTGTGATTTAGTTGATGTAGATGGAGAAGCAACTATGTGGCACTACATGCTTGGTCATATGAGCCATAAGGGCATGGATATCTTAAAAGATAAGTTTCCTAGATTGAAAGATCTAGATATAGACTTCTATGAGGATTGTGTGTATGGGAAACAAAAATGGGTTAAGTTCCTAAAAGTTGGACCCATAAAGAAAGAGCACAAGTTAGAGTTGGTACATTTAGATGTATGGGGACCAGCTCAGGTATATTATATTAATGGTTCCAATTATTATGTCACTTTTATTGATGATGTAACTAGGAAAGTTTTAGTTTATTATATTAAAAAAAATCTGATGTATTTGACACTTTTAAGAAGTGGAAAGCATTGGTTGAGAATGAAATAGGTTTCAAATTGAAATGTCTTAGATTAGACAATGGAGGTGAGTATTGTAATAACAATTTCTTTGATTATTGTTCTAACAATGGAATCCATAGGCAAATGATAGTTTCAAGAACTCCACAATAGAATGGGGTGTCTGAAAAGATGAACAAAACAATAATGGAATGTGTTAGGAGCATGAGGTTACATGCTAGGTTGCCTTTATAGTTTTGGGTAGAAGCAATTAACACTGTAGTATATCTGATTAATAGAGGACCTTATATGCCTTAGGATATAGGCATTCCTGAACAAGATTGGCCTGGTAAGAATGTTGATTATTCTTTTCTTAGAGTCTTTAGATGTGAGGGTTTTGCCATCATCAAGAAAGAGAATAGGACCAAGTTAGAGGCAAAATCAGAGAAATTCACCTTTGTTGGATATGGTGAGGATGAATTTGCTTTCTATTTATGGAGTATTAAAGATAATAAAATATTTTAGTCTAGAGATGTGTTATTTAATGAAAAATTCATGTATAAGGATCAGTTGCAGGAATAGGAACAAAAAGAGTACACAGTATTAGATGACGTTGCAGATGGCAAAGTATCTAATGAATCAGTTCAAGAATATTCTACACAAGGATACCAAACTTCTATGGTAAGAAGATATTCTAGGGTAAGAAAAGCCCCTAAACATTTTTCTCCTTCTTTGAATTATTTGTTACTCACTAACAATGGAGAACCAGAGTGTTATGAGGAAGTAATGCAAGTTGATGCTAGGTTGAAATGGGAACAAGCCATGGATGATGAGCATAGATCTCTCATGGAGAACCAAAAATGGGATTTGGTAAGGCTACCTAAGGGAAAGAGTGCATTTCCAAACATGTGGATCTTCAGAATAAAAGAAGAGGATCAAGGGAGAAAAAGGTATAAGGCCAGGATGGTGTCAGGGGTTTGCATAAAAATTAAGTATTGATTTTGATGAGGTTTTCTCTCCTATTATAAAAATGACTTCTATTAGGACTATTCTTGGTTTAGTTGCAGTTGAGGATTTTCACTTAGAATAGTTAGATGTGAAAACTACTTTACCTCATGGTGATATGGATGAAGAGTTCTATATGAAGCAACCACATAGATATGAGGTCAAAGGGAAGGAGAACTATGTGTGCAGATTAAAGAAGAGCTTGCATGGCTTGAAACAAGCTCCATGATAATGGTATAAGAAATTTGATTATTTTATGTTAGAACAAGGATATTAAATGTGTAATTATGACCATTGCATGTACATAAAACATTTTGAGGATGGTTCCTTTATTATTTTATGCTTGTATATGGATGACATGTTAGTTGCAGGAAAAAACATGTAACATATTCATATGCTCAAGAAACAACTTAGTGACTCTTTTTCTATGAAGGATTTGGGTGCAACAAAGCAAATCCCTGGTATGAGGGTTACTCATGACAGGAAGGAGAGGAAGTTAGTTTTATCCTAATTAGATTATGTGAAGAACATCTTGGAAAGGTTTAGTATGTTGGATGCTAAATCTGTTGGTACTCCTTTGGCAGGCCACTTTAGATTATCAAAGGAACAGTGTCCCAAGATGGAAGTTGAAAAGCTTAAGATGTCCAAGGGACCTTATTCTTCGATAGTTGGTAGCTTAATGTATGCCATGATTTGTACTAGGTCAGATATTTCCTAAGTAGTGGGAGTTGTGAGCAGGTATATGAGTGATCTAGGTTATGAACATTAGCAGGCAGTCAAATGGATTCTTTGGTATTTGAGAGGAACCATTGATGTTGCATTATATTATGGTGGATCATATACCACTTTACATGGTTATGTGGACTCAAATATGGTAGGGGATATTGATAGTAGGATAAGTATAATAGGTTATATTTTTACTATTGGAGATACAATGGTTAGTTGGGTTTCTAGGATACATAAGGTTGTGGCTTTGTCAACCACAGAGGCAGAGTATGTTACTACTACAGAGGCTATCAAGGAGATAATTTGGTTATAGGAGTTGTTTCAAGAGTTAGGGCATGAGTAGGAAGTTAGGAAACTACATAGTGATAGTCATAGTGCTATTCATTTGGCAAAGAACTCTGCTTTCTACTCGAGGATGAAACATATTCAATTACATTTTCACTTCATCAGGATAACTTTGGAGGAAAACTTGGTAAAATTGGAGAAGATTCATACTAACCAAAATTCTGTGGATATGATGACCAAAGTGGTCACATTGGATAAATTGAGACTATGTTTAGATTTGGTTGGCCTTAGTGGTCATGGAGTAGTGATAGATTCTGTTCAGGAGAAAAGGTCTCCAAGTGGGAGATTGTTGAGTGTGGAGCCCTTTAGGGCTATCACATGACCTTGTTGGTACACTTTGGGGGCCTAGAGAGATCCAAGGATGTGGGAAGTGCATTTTTCCTTTGTTCCTCATTTGGGTGAATATTATTAAATGTTTATTTAATAATTTTCATGTATTATTCCATGTTTGTTGGAAGTGGAATTGATTTCCTTGTTCTAGGAAATTAATTGTTTATTTAATATTTTTATAATGCATTAGGAGAAAATTATTAAATGATGTATTTAATATTTTTCATGATGCATTAGGATAAAATATTAAATGTTGTATTTACTAATTTCTATGATGCATTAGGAGGAAAATTTTTATTAAATGTAGTATTTAATAATTTCTTGATGTATTATGGAAGTGGGTTGGACTTCCACATTGGAAGTTGTGCCTTTTGGAGAGGAATGGCATGTTCCTCCTCTAAGGACATTTTAGATATGCTTTGAATGGTGGAAATGGCATGTCATCTTATGGGTAGAGCCTATCCTAGGTGAGGATGGTGAGTTTTCTCTTGGGAGGATGTTTTCTACACCATTTGCTTTTTATACAGGGTGTGGTGTGACCTATGAGAGGTTGTTGATATTCTTATTTGTAGGTGTGGATTTTGAGAGATAGAGTCAAAGTGAAAGTGTTCATTTAAAGGATGTAGTTTAGCATCTTGTGAGGTAAAGGATTGTGCAGGTGCAGGTGAAAGTGTAGTTTTTTGTGCAACATTTTCTATAGTTGATTTTTCTATGTGAGAGTTCATTATAATCTTGTTTCAAATTATTGATTTATTTGAGGACTTTCTTGGTGGATGTAGCTCACATTGGGTGAACCATACTATATATGTGTTATTGATGGTTTTGTTCTCTACTTTTATGTTTTTATTAAACTATGGTTTGAAGGAATTATTTTTGCATAATTAAATCTGATTTTTACACATATAAAATCTGGTTTTGTGATTTTATGGTGATTAAGAAATCTAATTTACATTCACTTAATTCCTAACATCAAGGATAAAGATTCACCAACTTCTTGGTGGAAGACACTTTTTTACTCAATCAAGGAACCTCTATTGTAGATAATATCAGAGCCAAAATTAAGGCTCTAGGAGGTGGTAATAGCATGCCCATAGGCTTATCCAATCCTCTTGTAAGGTAGCAAGGCATGGCTGCAAGTGTGATAGTTCCAAAATCTCCTACACCTCCATCAAGTTAAAATATGATAAGGTATATTCAAGGTGCCTCTACTCCTTAAGTTCCAAGAAATTCTTTGCATCCAAAGACTCAATAAAATGTGAGTACTAATGCTCTAAACATAGTGGATTCCTTAAAAAGTGCCAAAACATGTATCTCCTTGTGGGATATCCTTCATATGCCTGGCCAAAAAGAGTTGTTACAAAAGAAATTGTCCACTTTCCTACTAGTCTTTCATATTCAAATCAAATTAATAGTCATGTTATCCTTGTAAATGATACTAACACTATTGTTGATCCATTTACTAAGACTGAGAAGCCTCCACCATTTTACCTCACTCTCATAGTGGGTGATAAATTGGTTCACAATTGCATAGTTGATAGTGAAGCCTCTACCTCAGTCATGCTAAAAGTTTTCACTGATAAGTTGGGCCTATAATATGAGCCTCATAGAAAAAGACTGCTTTAGCTAGATGTTACACCTGATAAGACCATAGGACTAATGAAAAACTTGGAGGTTTTCTTGCATTATTGTCTTAGCTTTCATATCCTTTAAGATATAGTTATTATTGACCTCACAACTCACTTTGAAATTTGCCTATCAAGAGACTTTACATCTAAGATTTGTGGCTATCTCTCAGTTGATTGGTCCTTCTTGGCCTTTAAGATAAGGTATGGGACCAAAGTGACAATTAGAACTCAGCCTCTTATAAGGTTTCACATTTAAACCAATTTTAACTTGAATTACGTTGTTCATGAGAAAAAGGAATCTAATGTGGATGATGGTGATTCTAAACTTGAAGTAATTTATCATTTGTTTTTGGATGAGTATAGTGTAGATGCATATGGGCATGATCCTTATGCATACTTTGAGAAGACTAATTTTGAGACTTACATCATGCATGAGGATCCATTTGAAGGAGTTGAGGTAAGTGTCAAACATTCTCATGTTGCTGAGTGCAATTATATAATTCATGAGTATGGTGATCATATATTGATGAATCTAATTGAGCATCATAGTGGGAAGATGATATTTTTATTCCTACTGTTGATGAAGATGTTCTGGATGATGACACTCATGAAGAAGAGGAGAATGACTTATGGTTAAGATTTGAAGAAATATGTCAAGAATTTGACAAGATTGTTAATATTCCTTCTTCTCCTAAGAAATGTATGTTTGATGTGTTTGTTGATTAAACTAATGATTAGGATCTTAAGTGTTCTACAAAGTATGAAATTAAAGGGCATGTTGTTAAGGAAGATGGACACCAATCTACTATTCAAAAGCTTGCAGTGCTAGAGGGACCTAGAGAGGTTAAGGCAGAAGTTATTGTGCCTATAAGATAGTTAGGAAATCCATCTAGTATTGAACCATGTTCAAAGGGTTGTATCATAAAGAAGAATAACTTAATACTCCCAAGCATTAAGTATATCCTATGCAAGAAAACATGAATGTTGAGGCAATTTTCATGATTTTTATTCTGCAATATGAGGAATGTATATTAGATTTGGCAATGATCAAGAGGATTGTAGCTCCAACCAAGGATCTTAGAGAGCAAGAAATATCATTCATGAAGGTCCCAAACATTTCAATTGTATACCTTAGAAGATTCAAAGGTGATAGGCTTCTTGATCACCTACATATGCACGTGATTGGTGATGAGCTTGCTCCTCATGCTAGGTTGCTTTCATGGAGTGATAAAGATGCCAGGGGAACCATTTTTGACCCTAGTTGAGGTATGATCAGATGTTTCACCTCATGATGAGGTTTTGTAAATAGTAAAATAGGTGTTTATCTTTTCTTTCATTTGTGTTATGTTCCCTAAGTATTTTAGTTGAACACATGTGTGTTTATTTTGAGTTTGTCTTATTTTGTGTGCCTTTCCATTGTGTTTTGTGTGTTTTCAAATGAAATTTATGTGTCAAACCTATGTACATGTGAATATGTATCCCAATGGATAAGATTTGGTAGTTGGTCATGTCATAACAAGCATACCACCCTTGAGAAATTGCTAAGAATGTTGACCATTTTGACCACAATTCAAAATAGGTCAACCCCTTATAGTCAAGACTTGATATGGAGGTATAATATAGTGTCATAGGGTGTGTTATGGTATATTTTATGTCATTTAATTCCATTTTAACCTTGGTCATGATCTAGTTTAGTCTTATGTTATTTAGATTCATCTCAAAGGTCAGACCATCATGGCATGTCACATAAGAATGATAGGGCAATCTAGTTGTACATTTTACAAGTGTGCTTAGAAAAAATTTCAAGCAAAAAATACTACATGGATATGATGATTTTGGTTCCAAGATCATCCTATAAAAATTCCATGTCTTGATGAACTTGCTATCTCAATATATAAACATTTATAGTTGAACTAGCAGAGATAGACGTGCATGGGGATGTCAAGTTTAGGCTTAGAGAAATAACTGTTAAGTTCAAAATATATAAAGGATATGGAAATCTAACTCAAAGTTTCCAAGTGGAAAAATGGTGTTCAATCAAGTTAAGATCAATGATACATAGGTGCTTAATAGGGTTAAAAAGTATCCAGATTTAGGATCAACAACATGCATTGAGTCGTGTAGATAAGATCAATGATTTGAATTTAAAGAGTAGGACCTAGATCCAATGAATCACATCAAATTATGAATATAATATCTAATAATTTAAGCAAAGGTCAAGGATCCTACATCAAATGTGAGACTACTAAGTGACATGAAAACATTAACTAGATGGGCTGACAATAGGATCCACAAAAAGCATGTAATGTTGCCAAATGTCATAATATTGGATACCTAGGTCACATATCAATGATAAAAATCAAAATTCAAATTGAAGAGACTCCATAGGAGATCAATAGATCAAATTGTACCAAATTATAAATGGATAAGATGAGGCTACATGTTCAAATGATGACGAGCATATTTTAAAATGGAATGGTCAACATGGCAAGGGAATGCCACATAGGTATCCATGTAGGATCAAAGGATTATATACCAAAGCAATCACCTCAGACTCATATGCTACCATTAAAGCATATTCAAAATCTAAGATGAACAGTGACTGCCAAATATGAAGAATGAAGTCTAAGAGATAATGAATGACTATAGCTAGTAAATATAGGTGTCTAAAAGATAGCTAGTAGTTAGGAGAACATATTATGATTGTCATAGCATGTTTCAACCTCCCTTAGATAGTACATATGTTTCAAATCTCCTAATTTAGTTTCAAATGCTTGAGAGATGATCCATGATGAAAATAGTTTCTTGAACAAGCAAAGAGAACCTAATACCACATTTCATGAAGTTTCATGCTTTGGAGGACCATTTATCCTATTAGACTATGCATGGTCTATTTATCACTCCATTATCTAATAATTTAATTGGTTTTCATGCCTTGACATGTGGTATAGTGACCTTTGGACTTCTTTTTTCTCACTTCCTTCTCCAATTCTATAAGTAGATGCCATTTTGGCCTTTGTAAAGAAAAAATACCACACCATGTATGGCAAAGCCCTAATAGAATGACATTTTATTTTACCTTTTAATATTAATGAAAGTTTGGTCTTGATTTTTTAAACAATTGTCTAAGTGTGCAAGTGATGTATGGTGATGCAAGGTGATAATTGTCTATCCTTTCTTCCCTTATCCTTTCATGTTTGTGCAAGAGTTCCTATTTTAATAGGTCATATAGAGTGTAGTTAGGTGTGTTAGGCTCATTTCAATATATGATTATCCTTGGAGTTTTTAATCTTCCCTTTGGTTCATGTACCTTTTGTTGCTTTATATATTTCACGTCTATATTGAAACACTCATGTTAAAAACCTTTTAGGACTTAGGAGATAGTTTGTATGCCTTTATTATTAGTGAATGAAGTATGATGGTTATGTGGAAAACATATTGGTATATCACCCCCTTATATTAGGTTCATTTCATGCAAGTTTATAACTCTTTTCTCTATAACCAAGCATTAGATAAGTGATAAGCATTTCAAGACACATTCAGGGAGCTACCCCTTAAATATATAGGATTACTTACACTATAAGAACACCCACATACCTAGAAGTGTTCCCATGTTTCCCAAATATAGAAGAGGCTTGAACACCCTCTTCTAGGGTGTAAGATTTGGGGACAATAGTTCTGGCACGCTCGGTGGGATCCATTGTCTTCAAGACAACTTGTCATGGTGAATGTTGGTCTTGACAACATCAGCTACAAATTGGTGTGCTACTCGGCATTTGGTGATTCCATCAAGGTAAATCTGGTTCAAGACCATTATTTTGTCATAAACTTGCTCTTGTAATTCATGGTTTTCACTAGGTCATCATCTAGTAGAGTGTTCAACCCCATTAATCCACCTATTTAGATTGAACTTCCTCTTCAATTTTAGTCCCCTCATCCTAAACCCCATTAATCCACCTATTCAGCCTGAACTTCCTCTTTAATTTTAGTTCCCTCATCCTAATCTTCCCTTTGAGGAACCAATATATTTTTCTAGATAAGAAGAGATTGAGGAAATTGAAGATATTGAAGAAAACATGGCTAGACCTCATGCTTTCCTTGCCTTCAATACTTAAAATCTAATCCATCTTTAAGTCTATGATAACATTCCACCTAATGCAACAAAAAGTGTGCCTACATTCAATGGTGAGAGTCATGTTACATCTAGTGAACACATTAGGGATGTTTCCAACTTTGTAGTTTCCACAATGTTACTCAAGAGAAAATTTCCATTAGGCTCCTTTCCATGTCCCTTAAAGGGAAAGATCTTGATTGGTATAGGAATATATAAGGTGGATGTATTACATCATGGGAAGATTTTGGAGTGTTGTTGACTTTTAGATTTGAAGATGAAAGTAACCATACCTCTCTTATACATTAGCTTAATATGATCAAAAGGGGCCCTAAGGAAGAAATGCATGATTTCAATGAGAGGTTTAAAAAGACTTGGTATAGATTACCTCCTCTCATGAGGCCACTTGGTAGTTTTGTCTTCCCTACTTACTTGAGATCCATTGGTACTGAAATTTCTATCATGCTTCAATCCATGGGTGGTTCCACTCTTCCTGAAGCATATTAAACTGGCATCAAATCAGAAAATGGTCTCATCCAATATGGAAGGTTATCTCCTAAGATTTTTATGCTTCTATTGTCTTATACTTCTGCTAACACTTTAGATGTTTCCCAAATTCTTAATGCTAATACCAAGCCTAGAGCTGCTCCTAAGAAAGAAGATAATGTCATAGATAAATATGTAGAAATTTAAATGCTAAGAGCTTAGCTTAGGTAAGCTAACATATAAATAGGTGCCTATCGTAATATTTACCCCTATCATCAATAATATGGTCAACAATTTAGAATAGGAAGAGGTCAATGGTAGCTTAAATCTAACAAGCCTACCAATGTGTACAATCTTAACTCCACCACCAATGCAAGGGACATGATACCTGTGCATAACAAATTGGTGCAAGGAGAAAATTAGAATCAAGGAAAATTTATGGATGATAATGAGAATAGAGAGCAAGATCCCATTTCTAAAGGAGGATTTATTCCCCTCCTATCAGTTGAAATTGAAGTGATGATGTAAGTTAATGAGGGTTGGTAGCCTCAAGGAGAAAGCTTCACCAACTTCTTGGTGAAAGACACTTTTATACTCAATCAAGGAACCTTTACTTCAGACAATGATAGAGCCAAAAGGAAGGCTCTTTGAGGTGGTAGTAGCATTACCATAGGCTCATCCAATCCTCTTGAGGGGTAACAAGGCATGACTGCAAGTGTGATAGTTTGAAAAGCTCCTACACCTTCATCAAGTCAAAATGTGGTAATGTCTATTCAAGGTGCCTATATTCCTCAAGTTCCAAGAAATTATTTGCCTCCTAAGACTCAAGAAAATGTGATTAATAATGATCTAAACATAGTGGATTCCTTGAAAAGTGCCAAAACATCTATCTCCTTGTGGGATATCCTTCATATGCATAGCCAAAAAGAGTTGTTACAAAAGCAATTGTCCACTATTCCTACTAGTCCTTCATCTTCAAATAAAATTAATAGTCATAATGTCCTTGTAAATTATACTAAAACTATTATTGAACCATCTACTAATACTGAGAAGCCTCCACCATTTTACCTCACCCTCATAGTGGGTGATAAATTGGTTCACAATTGCATAGTTGATAGTGGAGTCTCTACCTCAGTCATGCCCAAAGTTGTAACTGATAAGTTGGGCCTAAAATATGAGCCTCATAGAAAAGGAGTGCTTCAGTTAGATGGTACACTTGATAAGACCATAGGGATGATAAAAAACTTGAAGGTTTTCTTGCATTATTGTCCTAGCTTTCCTATCCTTCAAGATATAGTTGTTGACCTCCCAACTCACTTTGAAATTTACCTATCAAGAGACTTTACATCTAAGATTTGTGGCTATCTCTCATTTGATTTGTCCTTATTGGAATTTAGGATAAGGTATGGGACCAAAGTGACCATTAAAACTCAACCTCTTTTAAGGTTTTAGATTGAACTTTACATTGAAACTAGTTTTAACTTGAATTGCATCTTTCATGAGAAGGAGGAATCTAATGTGGATGATGGTGCTTCTAAACTTGAGGAAATTTTTGATTTGTTTTTGGATGAGTATGGTGAACATGAATATGGGCATGATCCTTATGCATAATTTGAACAAACTGATCTTTGGACTTACATCATGCATGAGGAACCATTTGAAGGAGCTAAGGTAAGTGTCAAACATTCTCATGCTACTGAGTGCAACTATATGATTTATGAGTACAATGATCATAAGTTGATGAATCTAACTGAGCACCATAGTGGGAATAATTATGTTTTCATTGTTTCTATTTATGAAGATGATCTGGATGATGACACTCATGAAGAAGTGGAGGATGACTTATGGCTAAGATTTGAAGCCATATGTCAAGAATTTGACAAGATTGGTAATATTCCTTCTTCTCCCAAGAAATGTATGTCTGATGTGTTTGTTTTATTAAACTAATGAGTAGGCTCTCAATTTTTCTATAAAGTATGAAAATAAAGGTAATGTTTTTAAGGAAGATGGACATCAATCTACTATTCAAAAGCTTGCAGTCTTAGAGGGATCTAGTCAGGTTAAGGCATAAGTTGTTGTGCCTAAAGGACAGTTAGGGGATTAGGGGATCCATCTATTATTAAGCAATGTTCAAAGGGGTTATATCATAAATAATATTAACTTGATACTCCCAAACATCAATTATATCTAGTTCAAGAAGACATGAAGGTTGAGGTAGTTATCATCATTTTTATTCTGTAGCATGAGGAATGTATATCAGATATGGCGATGATCAAGAGGATCAAAACTCCAACCAAAGATCTTAGAGAGAAATAAATATCATTAATGAAGATCCAAAACATTTCACTTACAGACCTTAGAATATTCAAAGGTGATAGGCTTCTTGATCACCTACATATGCAAGTGATTGGTGATGAGCGTGCTCCTCATGCTAAGCTATCTTCATGGAGTGATAAAGATGTTAGGGGAACCATTTTTGGCCCTGGTTAAGGTAAGATCAGATGTTTCCCCTCATGATGAGATTTTATAAATACTAGATTAGGTGTGTATCTTTTATTTTAGTTGTGTTGTGTTCCTTAAGTGTTCTAGTTGAACACATGTGTTTCTTTTGAGTTTGTCTCATTTTGTGTGCCTTTCCCTTGTGTTTTGTGTGTTGTAAAAGGAAAATTATTTTTCAAACCTATGTACATGTGAATCCATATCCCAATGGATAGGATTAGGCAACTAGTCATGGCATAGAAATCATACCACCCTTTGGAAATCACCAAGAATGTTGACCATTTTGACCACAAGTCAAAATGGGTCGACCCCTTATAGTGAAGACTTGATATGGAGGTAGAAGATAGTGTCATAGGGTGTGTTATGGTCTATTTTATGTCATTTAATGCCATTATAACCTTGGTCATGATCTAGTTTAGTCTTATGTCATTTGGATTCATCTAGGGGGTCAAACCATCATGGCATGTCACATAAGAATGAATAGGGCAATCTGGTTGTACATTTTACAAGTATGATTAGAAAACCTTTAAATCCAAAAAGACTATATATATATGATGATTTTGGTGCCAAGATCACCCTATAATTTTTTTTTCTTGATGAGCTTGCTATCTCAAGATATAAGTATTTAAATTTGAACTAGCAGAGATAAACATGCGTGGGGATGCCAAGTTCAAGCTTCAAGAAATAACCATTAAGTTCAAAATATCTAAAGGATATTGAGCTTGAACTCAAAGTTTCCAAGTGGTGAAATGGCATTCAATCAAGCTAAGATCAATGGCATGCTAGTGCTTAATAGGGTTAAAAAGTCAAAAAGTGACCAGATCAAGGATCAACAACATGTGTTGAGTCATGCAAATAAGATCAATGATCCACATTTAAAGACTAGGACCCAAATCAAATGAAGCACATAAAATTATGAATATAAGATCTAATGGTGGAAGTGAAGGTCAAGGATCCAAAATTGAACATAAGACTACTAAGTGGCATGAAAGTGTTAACTAGATGGGTTGACAATATGATCTATAAAAAGCACATAATGCTACCAAATGTCATAATATCAGATGCCTAGGTCACAAATAAATGATTGACATTGAAATTAAAATCCAAGAGACTCCAAAGGAGATTGATAGATCAAATTAGATTAGATTTTAAATGGACAAGATGAGGCTACGTGTCCAAATGATGATAGGGATATTATAAAATGGAATGAGCAACATGGCAAGGGAATGCCACATAGGTATCCATGTAGGATAAAATGATTCTATAGCAAATCAATCACCTCAGACTCATACACCACATTAAAGATTAATCAAAATTTGAGATGAACAGTGACTACCAAATGTGAAGAATGAAGTCTAAGAGATAAATAAATGACTACAGATGGTAAATACAAGTGTCTAAAAGACAAAAAGTAGTTAGGAGAACATATTATGATTGTCATAGCATGTTTCAACATCCCTTGGATAGTAGATATGTGTCAATTCTGCTAATTCAATTTCAAATGCTTGAGAGATGATCCATGATGAAAATAGTTTCCTAAATAAGCAAGGAGAGCTTTGTGCCACATTTTATGAAGTTTCATGCTTTAAAGGACCATTTGTCCTATCAAATTGTGCACGGTTTGTTTCTCCCTCCATTATTTGGTAATGTAACTAGTTTTCATGCCTTGACATGTGGTATAGTGACCTTTGGACTTCTTTTTTCTCACTTTCTTCTCAAATTCTACAAGTAGCTACCATTTTGGTCTTTATAAAGAAAAAATACCACACCATGTATGGTGAAGGCCTATTATAATGACATTGTATTTTACCTTTGAACATTAATGAAAGTCTAGTCTTGAGTTTTTGAACAATTATCTAAGTGTGCAAGTGATGTATGGTGATGTAATGTGATAACTATCTATCATTTATTCCCTTATCCTTTCATGTTTGTGTAAGAGTTCCTATTCTAATAAGTAATATAGAGTTTAGTTAAGTGTGTTAGGCTCTTTTCAAGTGTATGATTGTCCTTGGAGTGTGCAATCTTCCCTCTGGTTCATGTGCCTTGTGTTGTTTCATACATCTCACCTCTATATTGAAATACTCATTTTATAAACCTTCTAGGACTTAAGAGCTAGTTTGTATACCTTGATTCTTAGTGAATGAAGTATGATGGTCATGCAGAAAAAATATTGGTGTATCAACCCCTTAGAGTAGGTTCATTTCATATAAGTTTATAACTCTTTTCCCTATAAATAATCATTAGATAAGTGATAAGTATTTCAAGACAAATTCAAGGAGTCACCCCATAAATCTAGAGGCTCACTTCCACTATAGGTACACCCACATACCTAGAAGTGTTCCCATGTTGCCCAAATTTGGAAGAGGCTTGAACATCCTCTTATAGGGTGAAATATTTGGTGACAAAAGTCACCACTTGCATGATATGATGATACG
Source organism: Torreya grandis (assembly GCA_037957365.1). Taxonomy (NCBI): domain Eukaryota; kingdom Viridiplantae; phylum Streptophyta; class Pinopsida; order Cupressales; family Taxaceae; genus Torreya; species Torreya grandis. The sequence continues at coordinate 1,422,721 of JARHVA010003332.1, read as the reverse complement.
CTAGCTTGTTATTGTCTTCCTTATTTTAGGCATGCACTTAATACTTAGTCAAGAAACTAAGGATAAAAGAACCCCAACATTTTGGTTCCATTATCAAGATCCATATTAATTGTTATCATGATAGTAAATAGATGATTGAGTGGGTCTCTTTGGAAAATGTCAAGAATTATGTTGGTAAAATAAAAGATAAATTTACACTTTAGTATATTGAACTAGGAGTTTCTACATGTACATGGGTAGAGAAACATCTATATGATTCTCTACATAAAACATTCTTTGTAGAATTACATATTCACTTACATGTTTGTATTTTGGCATATCTATAAGACCATTCAAAAAAATTATGGATAGAAAGATCCCTATTTAGTAGAGTGTCAAATAGCCTTGGTGAAGTTGAAATTTACTTGGACACGTATGGTGGATGTGTGGTAGAGAGGATCACTTAATAGCTATATTTTGGAATACATTGTCTCTTCAAATTCTTGTCCCAAAGAAGCACAATTCAACTTCCTGGGGGAACCACATGGAAGGTATATTAATCAATTTCCATTTAGAAATTAATAAAATTATGGTTGATTTTAGACTTGATAACTTCCCCATAGATAGCTAAACTCTCTCACAAATAAGAAGCATGATTGATGGGAAAATGGAGGGGTATACATTGGTATGGGATTAGTAGTTTGACATGGAATTCAATCAATGAGAAACTTAGAAGTATAATTATGATGAGGATAGGCATAAGGATATAATAGGCAATGATCCCAGGGGAAAACAAGAGGATACTAGAAGTGTCTTGATAATTCATTGGAAGGCGAGAAGGCATAGTGAGTACTCCCTAACCATGGGTCTATGGCCTTCTTTGGCATAGGTATGCATAAAATAAGTAGGACAAACATTGATGATAGTAGAACCCAATATAAATAGGCCCAATTCCCCTACCATAGTGCATGCTCATGTATCTGATTTTTATGAAATTATTATAAGAAATTGGGATACTAATAGTGTGGAATTTAAAGTGGTGTCTAAAGTTGAGTCTGGATAAGAAACTCTGGGAATACAAGTTCAAAGTAGTAATTTACCATTAGATTTTACCTTTCTAGTATTGTTAAGGCCTAGGGATCACCTTAGAATCCCAAGTGGATAAAATTTAAGTAGTGGGAAAAATATAGGCCCCATAATAACTAATCAACCTTCTTTAGGCCCAATATTTAAGGTGCTCTTGTTACTACAGGAGGAATGAGAGGCAATATCAAGGGTAGTTCTATTAGAGTTATAAGAAGATAAAGAGGTAGCTTGGGAGGAGTTGGTGGACCTCCACCATAAGGTTTAGGATAAACTAGAGGAGTCCCATTACATGGTCCACTGCAACCACCAAGTGTACCTACATTCTACCATGAGATGACACTTCATCTACTTGAATATTAAGGTGTCAAAAATGTAGTGGAACATGTTCAAAAGTGTGAACTCATTTAATAGGTACATGGTATAATTTATATTGAGTAAAAGGTGACTTAGTTTATCATTACCTTATTATATCAAAAACATAAATGTATTGAAAGTTTGATCCTCAACAAGTCATTATAAATTATGAACAGTTGAAGACTACTTTCCTCCAAAAATTTGATACCCCTAAGTTTGAGAAACAAAGTATTGTTACCTTAAAGGATATTAAGTAAGATCTCATTGAGAGTGTGCATGTGTATGATGCACATTTCAAAATGCTTCTTTAAAATCTATCATTTGAGATTAACCCAACACAACATGATCAGTGGTTTGTGGGAGAGTTATTACTTCCTTTCTGATGAGCCTTATCCCATAAGACTTTCATTGATCCATGTGAGGTATTGAAAGCTGCTCTCTATGTTGAAGTTGTGGTAAGTATAGATACAAGGATTAGCCCCTTCATGGAGGCTCATATTGATGCTATGCATTCTCAATTAGAAAAGCTTATGACCAATAATGATCATGACACATGCAATGGTTTGTGGTGTGTTGACTATAAAGTGGAGTGTCATAATAAGAATAAGTATCTATAGAGGAATGTTCATGTTGTATTAAAATAGTCTCAAGAGATATATAAAGAAGATTTTGATGTAAGGAGTTGACCCTTGCTTCGTGTGCCACCCAAGCCAAAATGTCACTATAATGTAAAATATGTGATGCATATACACATGATACTAATGACTATATGGTAATAAATGAAATTCATGAAGCATGAGCATGAGGTATGTGCTAAGATTTTATAGATAATACACAAAATACTAGTGGGAGTCAATATTATAGAGATCAAGGGTGTGGTAATGGATGAGGAGGTGGTCAATTTTCACCCATGACATGTTAAAGTGTGGATCTCTAGACCACTACTAGTGCAATTTCATAGTCTACCCAACATTCACCTTTTGTAAAAATGAGCATCAACTAGAAGAATGTCAAAATTTGTATGCTATCATTACCAAAGAATAAAATGAGAAGGGAAGTGTGATTACACGTGTTGAAAAAAATCCAAATGCTTTGTGGAGACCTTGCCTACCACTCTACAAGCTAGACCCAAGGTAAATATTACTACTCAAAGTGGCACTTATTCCTAACCTATTATTTAAAATCCACCCACTAAAAAGGTTCAGCCTAAAGAACCTCATGCGTAACACTATCTAGATAGTCAATGCTAGAAAGAAGTGTTGCATGACATAATGGCCTTGGTACGGGAGATGCAAGGTGAAATTAATTTCTTAAAGGATAAGGATGCTAACATGCATGCCAACATCAAAAGAGAAACGATACTCATAAACTTAGGGCATGGTAAATTTTGAGAGATATGCAAACTCTTTATTAGTGAGGACATCATCCACCTCCTAAAGAGTTGGTTATGAAAACAAATGGCAAAGCCTTTAGAGGTTTGTAATTTGAACCATTCATGATGATAAGAGACTCATATCTAACCAAATCTAGAATGTGACAAAGAATTCCTTGTCAATGCATCCATTGATGTCTGGATGATTTATGATATGCTAGTGGACACTAGCACATAGGTTAATGTTCTAACCAATGATGCCTATAAAAATATGGGGAGTACCACATTGCAACCTTCCCAACATGTTTTGTTCATGGATAATAATACTTTTGCACTACCCATAGGTGTTCTTAAAGATGCCACTATCAATATCTTGGGTGTCACATTTAAAGGTGATTTTGAAGTGATCAAGCTTGTTAAAGCTAATGATTTTCTAGCTCTCTTGGGTTGACCTTGGTGCTATGAGAATAATGATGACTTGAGGTTTAAGAAGCATTCTATCAACTTTGAGAATGAAACTAAACACATGGTAATTCTTCTATTTAATGACCAAGGACCTTTTGTGGAAAATTTTGATGTTTATGAGGATGTCAACATAATTTATAACATCACTACCCAATGAAATGAACACATAGATCCTAATCTTGAGGACATATTACGATGGTAAGACACATATTCCATTTTTGACACTACTAGTATTACTTGCAACCAATGGGATCAAGGTGTGTATGATCTTACAAGGCATTTTGTAGTGTTCTTGATAGCTACCTAAGTTCTTCACCCAAGTTAGTTTGGTGCCACAAGAATGTTTGCCTTATTGGTCTACCACATTTGAGGTTAGACTGTGCACCTTATTTCCATGGTCAAATTGAGGTCAAGGAATATTTGTAGTAATTAGAAGACTATTATGTTAATGAATATGAATGTTTGCATGTGCTCAACCTTTTATTTCAAAGAACTATTGCTTGATGGTGGTCTACTCATTGATACTAATTACACACATGTGAACAAGTACGCATAACCATGCACTATCACTTCCACCATGATAACCATGTTTGTGCCACCTTAAGTTATGATGGAATTGATTCTATATAATACCATATAATAACCTATGAAATACTTTATAATATCAAAGACACATTTTTACTAGAATCTTTATGATTTCATGCATTCTATGGTGCTATATGCGCCTGGGCTATGTCTTGTACATCATCAAGAAAACCATAAGGAAATAGATACCTGATAGTGAATCACACATGATTTGCTTACAATATTCTCATTTCATTCTTCATAAATATATTTTCATTTGTCCTCATAAGTAATCCATCAGGTAGTTATAGGAGATTAGGCACCAGTCAAAGATCACATATGGTACATGCATGATGCACTTGTAAATAACTTGGATATATTTCAAGAGCATGATACTCTTGCTTTGGCTCATTGGAATCTCAATCTCAATCAAAATATGAATGTAAAAAATAGATACATAAGGGAAAGTAAAAGGTCATGTATCAAGTTGATGAGGGTACCAATTCTAATCCACTAGAACCAACATTCAACCATTTAAATCCACATATAAAATATGGGTTGTGTGATGTCAAAGATACTATGTAGTTAAGAAAAAACCATATTTTTTACCACTCCAAATGCTTCATCACAATATTGAGATGGAAGACGCACCTAAAATGGCCACTATGGGTAATTACTAGTATGAGGTTGAGTTAACCAAAAATTTTGAACTTTTGTAGGAGTATCAAGACATATCCCACATAACTACATAGAAATGGAGTGTATCCATAATTGGGAAAGATGCATATCAAGTTAGTTGAAAGTGCTTGACTGAAGAGGAAATGACCATATCAAATGAACCCTAATATATGTGCTCGAGTTAAAGAGTAAATTGATAACATGTTGCATGTTGGAGTTATAACTCCCATTGATGAATTTGTGTAGGTTAGTCCAATGGTGATAAACATCAAGATAAATGGTTGAATTTTCATTTACATGGATTACAGGCTACTCAATGTTGTATGTGTAACTAACCCTTTCCTAATTCATTTCATATGGGAATTTTTGGAAGGTGTTGCTAGGTGTGAGATCTATACCTTCATTGATGACTTTTATGGCTTTTATGAAATATTTTTTTTTGAAAAATACAAGGCAAAGATGACCTTTGTAACTACAAGGGATTCTTTTTCATTTAAATTAATGCCTTTTGGCCTAAAGAGTGCATGAATAGTGTTCTCACACATCATGGTGGAAGCCTTCAAGGATTTCATACACAAGTTCCTTTAGGTGTACTTGGATGACTAGACCATGTATGGTTTAGTGTGTGACCATTGTGATAATCTACACCTCATACTCAAATGTTGACACCAACTTTAGATTTAATTGAATCTTAAGAAGTGTATCTTTGTTACAAAATTTGGAATTTTATTGGGATGTGTCATTTGTCGAGATAGACTATTGGTGAATTTGGCTAGGATTTTGGTCATTATTCAAATCCCTAATCCAACCACTCAATATGAGGTCCACATTTTTTAACGCACACAAGGTACTATAAAAATTTTAATGGGGTTATGCTAACATAAAAACACTAATAAAGAACTAATCAAATGTAATGGCCTATTCCTATGGACTACCTAACACTAGTAAACATTTGAGGTTATGAAGGAAAAATTGGTGACTGTGCCTATTCTCTTATTTTCAAACTGGACCCAACGATTTCATGTGAATGTTGACACTTTAGGCATAGCCATGGGCACTATCTTGGCACAAATTGGTGATGGTAAATTTGATCATCCTATTTATTTTGGTAATAAAATACTCACACCAATAGAATGAAACTACAATACTATAGACTATGAGGCTATATTTGTGGTTTATGTGCTCTAGAAGTTTCCCCAATAATTATTGGCCATTACCTTTATCTTCTATACAAATCATGAAGCACTCAAGTATTTAGTAAATAAGCCAGTATTGCATGGATGCATCTATTGATGGATTGTACTCTTTCAAGAGTTCCAATTCTCTATGGTCATGAAATCAGACAAAGTTAATTGTAGTCCAAACGACCTCTCACACGTTTAATTTGGTGAACTAGCATGTGTCATAGAGGATGATTTACCTGATGTAATTTTTTTAAAGTTATGTGTATCCCTAAATAATTAGTGGAAATTATGGATTTTATTACAAAAGGCTTAGTGCTAAGCTACCTTAACACCTAAGAGTAAAAGCAACTAGTTGTCCATGCTGCCCCTTTCCAACTTATTAGAGGAGACATGCACAAATTAAGATGGGTTGAGGTATTACAAAAGTGTGTAATGAAACACGATAAAAATGAATTCCTTCAGGAGGTCCATGAGGGTGTCAATAGAGGATATTATGCCAATAATGCAACTAGAATAAAGGTTTTACTAGTTGGGTTATGGTGGTCCACATTATTTAAAGATGCCAAATCCTATGCATGCTAATGTGATATTTGTTAATGCATAGGTAAACCAAACTAATGGGATGTCATGCACCTTCATCTAGTAATTTCTCATGAACAATTTTAGAAAATGGATATTTATTTTATTATACCCATTTAACATGTGGTGAGACAAATTAGCATGTACTACATCATTACTACCACAAACTATCTCACACACTGGGTTGAAGCAGTGCCCACATAGGATTGTACTACTGCTACCACTTCTATATTTCTACCAAAAAATATCATCACTCGATGTGGATGCCCATTAAGTCTAACTAGTAATCATGGCACTCATTTTATCAATTAAACAATGTGCATCCTCTTGGTTGAGTTCATGAGTGTGTACCATAAGACCACACCCTACCACATTCAAACCAATGACATAGTTGAAGACTTCAACAAGGTTCTAGGTAATACACTAACCAAGATTTAAAATATTGGGTGCACTAATTGGGAAGATCAACTTTTAGTAGTCTTATGGGCTTATCAAACCACATACAAAAGGTTAAGTAAAAGTACTCCTTTTAACCTTATCTATGACACTAAAGCAATTTTACTAGTAGAGTTCTTTGTGCATTCCTTGTGTATTGAATGTGTTATAAGCTTAGACAAAGAAGAATACCTAAAGGCTTGGTTGGATGATTTACTTTAGATGGATGAAGCACACATTCTCACACATTGGATTTAAGGGGTTGAGAAGTAAAAATAGAAAGCCTGGTGTGACCAACATATCAAAACCAGAAATTTTCATCCTAGTATGCATGTCTTGGTCTATGATTCAAAGTTTGCATGCCATCCAGGTAAACTAAAAATATAAGGGAATAGTCCTTTCATCAATCATGATATCCATCCAATAGGTTCCTATAAGTTGAAATGACTAGATGACCAATTCCTTCTAGGCCATTTTAATGGTAGTTGGCTTCAGCCCTACCATTCTATGTAACTCTTAATTTTAGTAAATAAGGCATATGCCACTAGTTATCTTAGGACTAAATTTAGTTTTTGAATAAGTATGGCATTAGTTACATGCATTTTATATTTTTATTCTATCACTTTTATGCTCTTTGGTATTCATAACTCTATTTTTTATCACTTTTTTGACAAATGAATTTCAATAAGTTATGATGTAGATGACCACACACATCTTTTAATGTGGGGTAGGATTAAAGGTGGATAAGCTTATTAAGATAAAAATGCATAAAGAAAATGTTGGGAGGAATTATGTGTGATCAAATAAAATATCAAGACAAGAAAGAATGCAAGAGGAGACATATGAAGAAGACACACAAGAGGTGGCACATGACCCAGAAATGCGAAACAAAGATGGAAAAGGAAACATCATTATAAAGATGGGTTGAAATGAAAAGATAGTTCTTATGAAAAAAGAGGGAATTTTTAATTTTTACAACTTGATCGCACCACAATAAAGACACAAAAACTCTCAAAGGAAGGATGGGACATGCATTTATTAATGGCATAATGGCGTAAATATCAAACACGTCAAATGGGTGTCAAGGCATTACCATTTGAAGTACTAATGGTTGAAGTGAAGGATGATGACGTGGGGGGTAATTAATGTAAAAAATTTATTCTAATTATAAAAGACCTAGAGGAATTTCATTTTCATTTTTTTATTATTGAAAACTTAATGATTATAGATCTCAAACAAACATAAACAAGCGACACAAAATTTGTTTTCATAGTATTTTTAGTGACAAAAAGTGAAGCAGAGATTGTAGAAAAGAGTACTTAACTAAAGGAGTGGAAAAGTGGTGATAAGAGTGGGTGTGATAGAAGTTTTAGGTTATAGATGCTACAAATTCCATTATAGGAGGATAAAGCAAGAAGCTGAAGCATTTTGGGTCTAAGAAAAAGAATCAAAATGTATTCATTTGGGAGAATTGGTTAACCACACGTTAACCTTTAGGGACCCCAGTTGGTGATGTGACCAAAGTAAAAAGGAATAAGAGATCCACTACCAGTCATTCCTAAAGTAGAGGAATGTAAGGGCACAGAAAAAGGGATTCTTATTTTTATCTAGGAAGAAGGATCTAGTATATGCAATGCACAAGGAGAAGACCTAACAAAGCTGACAGAAGAGACGTCTGGTGGAGAGGCATCAATGATGATGCACATAGTAAATAACATTGTCACCACATCACCTCCACCACTGATTCTAATTAAATAAATGTAGTACCCCTACATAGTTTTATGTGTAGACATTTGGGAATCTAAAGTTTCCACTTGTCAATTCCTAAATTACAACCATCACCAATCTAGAAATGAATGTGATTTACAACATGATTACCATGTTGAGTGTTAGAATATAAGGAATGAGATTACTTATGTTATCATAATTTATAACTTGATAAAAGATGCAGGGGTGCTCCAAATTTTCCAACTCCCTTACTTTGGAAAACTCCATGAGGTGGTTCAGTTCTTGATTTTGTGCATCCACAAAGATTATATCTACTTTATAATGCACATAATTAGGATTACCCCTCAATGGATCATCAAGGTAGCTAGGTTAATTTATTCAAAAATTGATGTCAATGTGGATCTTAATGATTAGGGGTGATTAAACAGATGATGATGATGATGTTGAAATATAATATAGAAAGCCAAACCATGTATATAACAAGTCTTACAGATCCTACCAATCGAGTAGCTACATGCTTGGCCATGACCAAGTTTGGGGGCATAGATAGGTGGATATGTCCTACCTATATGTTGTAATCCAAATGGATAAAGGGATTAAGTACAATTATTCCCAATTATTTTTGGAAAAAATTGAAGAAGATGCAATTAAGGTGCATCACCTATCCAACCATAAGTTTCCTTAGGCAAAATTTTAATGTTACTTATTTTTTTATGAGATTGGTGTCCTAGAGTATTATGAAAAAGAATTGAAGTGGGTTTACCCACAAGAGAATAAGTCCCCCATTGAGAGATTAAAATATTTCACATGTTCTGAAATCATCACACCCTTCTACAAGGTAAAGATGAAGGGTTAGTATGAAGGGATAAAATAAGCCTTTAGAAATGAATGGCATATGCTCAAAGATCTGCTTGCCTGAATGGGAAGTTATGTTGAGTTTATTTTTAAGTAACACTATTCACTTGTGTGGATATGGTTGGAGACCACTGATAACTTGTTAGGTTAGCTCAAGTTTCCTTATGCCTTCACTACCAAATATTTTATGGATTTTGTTAATCACATTTTGAATGCCCGTCTAATGAATATTGATGCTGACAAGATTGATGTTGAGATTCACACTCATAGAAATATTTATGTCTATCTAGGAAGGGAAGCATATACAAAATGACATAAATCAGTTAAAATTGATATTAATCCCTTCAAAATAATCATGCAAGGAAGAATCTAGTTGGTCTACTATAGGCTTAGGCCATAAAAGAAAACATTAGGAAGCTAGGAGGCAAATAAGAAACTACTCCCTCCTCAACCAGAGACACGTAGAGGAAAGGGTACAAAAGGAAAAAATTCCAAGACCTAGGGCCATGAGTTTTAGCAAGGTGTAGGAATAGCCCAGGGCCACTCCAAAATGATAAAAGTAGGCTTCATCACCATCAAGAACCTAGGGGCTACCTATAGAATAGAATGATGACATTGTTGCATCCCAACTAGCTACATAATCAGAGCTAGAGCTTGAAGCACCCCGAGTGGTGATTTATAAAATAGGCAAGGCATCTCTTAAAGCACAACCTATAAAGGAACCCACTCCTAAGCATAACGAAGAATTGTCAACTTTTGAGCAATAGATGTACATTGAAAGTCTAAAGCCTAAGGAAGAAACACGAATAGGGGAAGCCCCCAAACATAGAGGAGCTTGGTACCGATACCAGTGAACAACAAGAAAAGAATCCCAAAGTTATATATCTAGAGTGTGACCCCCAAAGGTAAATGGAACCTATGTAAGAAGTAGAGAAATAATAATAACATATAAATGTGGGTAATCAGGACCCTCCCACTTGCACCATTTTTCAACAAGATATACCAAATAAGTAACTATATTTGTGAGAATATTTATCTAAACATGAGTCCACTAAACAAACTCAATGCAAGTTATCTTTTGTGATGGAAGTATATCATGATGAAGGCCTCCTCAAGCTCCCAAAATCTAGCACTGATATAATCTTGAAGGTGGCAGATGTTCTCAATGTGCTTTGGGTGGATCCCTAAAAGTGCTCTCTAGCTCAAGCAAGCATAGCCCTCATAAAGTTTTCCATGGAGGTTTCTAGGTAAAACATTATCCATAGCCATGATAGTGGCCAACTTTACTACAATCATTAGGAGGTTGTTTGCATGTACAAAGAAGAGCACACAAAATTGTGTAAAATTGAATAATAAATTAAAGATCTCAAGTGACAAGTTGATATAGTTAAGGCATCTCAACTTGGGACATTAGGCCTTTATCAGACAATTTTGAGGAGTAAGCTAACACTTGTGGATGGTATTCTTTTTACTGGTGACACCATTAATAAGTTGGATATTCTCATGGACCACTTACTCAAGAAATGTAAAATCAAGTGAATCCTCAATAGGAGATACTATGGGCAACAAGGTAGTTTATAGAGGCCATGAAGTCTATCGAGCCTTTTTGAATAACCTAAGTGCCACTATTCCCATTGCTAATGGGGTTTTAGTAAACTTAGTGTAGCCAAGTAAAATTTTGGAAGTGTGACTGCTGCCTAAAGAATAATAACATTAATAATTGGCTGAAAATACTTTAAACATCAAGGATAGGGCCCAACACGCAAAAGTATTCTAAGACATAGAGGAACTAGAAAAATAAATATCTATTAGTAAGAGCTTAATGTTAGCTTCTTAGTGCTTCGAGGATAGGTTTTAGTGGAGGTCAAGTCACTCGAGGACACCCATAAAGCTGAAATTGCTCAACTTGAGATTTTGATGACTAACACAAATAATTTTATAGAGTAACCTGAAGAGATGAAATGAATAAGAGGTAAAGTGTAAGTCATTACTTCTAATATTTAGATAACCCTCAACCAATGGGAGGAGATCAAGTTCCAAGTATAGTAGGTGGGATCTAAATTTTTGTTATCTAAGGAAATTGCAACATAGTCTGGGATGGACTATCAATTTAGTAAGGGGTGACGTTGGACCCCAAATTTTGTAGTAATATATTCTAAGTATTTTGGAGCCATATCACATAGAAATAAAGGCACAAGAATAACTCAAAGGACCTTGGTGTGAAAGAGAATGATGTATAAGAGAGAGACATAGAAGAATAACATGGAATATGTTTGCATTAAAGAGTGAGTTGTGGAAGGCAAAGAAATAGATAATGAGGAACATAAGATGTAGGACTCAAAAAAGTAAAAGACTAGGATAAGGGTGTAGGAAATGGAGATGGTTAAAAAGTAGTTTGTGGAAGCATCATAGACTAATAAAGCATGAATCTATCACCATTTTATGAGAGAGGAGGAACACAAACACAAATATCTAGCATAGAGAGAGTATATAGGGGTTGTTAGGCTCGAATCAAAACTATTTAATTGTAATGGTTCTCCATGACTTCTTTTTATAAAATAGTTGTTGGCTTGTCATATATATTTTATTAATGATGTAACTTGAGAGGGATTAGCTTATATATAAATACCCCTTAGCTTTGATAGAAAGTGTTATTGTTGTGGTTGGTTGAGTTGTCAACATGTGTGTGTGTGTGCGTGTGTGTGTGTGTGTGTGTGTGTGTGTGTGTGTGTGTGTGTGTGTGTGTGTGTGTGTGTGTGTGTGTGTGTGTGTAACAAACACAACGAGTGGGATAAATCAAATATCTTTATAATCTTATCAAATGAGATCAATGGAACCATTACTTTTATGTGAATCTTGATGTGTTGGTCTTTTTATTGTTAAATCTATTTTATGGTAATAGATAAAAAGTACGTGGAATATATGAATGAATTAAATGGTTAACTCTAAAGTGTTATTTGTAATAAAAATGACTAAATATACTAACCTAAGCACCTAAGTATAGATAGAGTCATCTATCCACCACCTCATGACAGAATAGGTGGGAACCAGTCTAGGTTGCATGCCTCGAGTGAGCATGCAAGCTCACCACTTGCATGATATGCCAACGCACTAATTTATTGGTTTATTCTTTGTAGACACATGACTAATACTTAGTTGAGTAAAACTAAGGATAAAATAACCCCAATAGAAACTTTAGTAAAAAAATTGTAGAATAATTTCTAAAATTGTAGTTAATAGAGTAAATTTGGGGAAAACTATAAAATATAATAACTCACTCCAAAATTATTAGGGAACCCCAATTTTTTTGATATAGCTTCCTTAAATGATGTTTCAACTCTAGTTAAAAAACTATATAAAAATTCACAAATAGTTTTTGAGATATAGTTGATTATTCAAAATTAGGGTTTTGACCACACTTTTGCCCCAATCGAAGCTCTGATACCACTTGGTGAGATCCATCCATATAACAATAGAATTATGAAAAATATAATGTATAAAAATTAAACACAAGAGATATTTGTTGGCCAAGATGCCAAAATATGTGATATATTTAGAAATAGAATAATACCCTTAAGGTAGGGAAACACCATATAATATTCCTTTAGGAAGGAATAACTCCACAGTTCTACTTCGAGGAGGACTACCTCCAATATGCTTCTATAAAATTGAAGGATTTCCACTTACATGATATCTTTCATAATGATATTCATATATTTTATATATACCTTTATTATTAATAATGGATGGGTACACACCTTATCCCAGTGTAGGTTGACTCATTACATAATGTAACTAATTCCACAAGTCACACATTTGATCTAATATATTTGAACCATACATATAACTAAGGGGGATGTGTGCCACATTTCAAAATATCCATTAACCCACATATATATTATAATATCAAATCCCTAGGTACATAAAAAAATGTGGTTAGTATAAATTCATCTAGTGTGATTAATGATTATTCTATCAGTGGTAGTCATGACTCTTCTTCTACCCCTAATACTCCCATATTTGGAATGAGTAACTACATAATATCTTTGAATGAACCTCTTTGTAGTATAATTATGTCTGCACATGAGGTTTTTAATTTGATGAATTCAATATATGAATTACAAATACAATTACAAACTCTATCTCTAAAGGTTATGTCACTTGAGGACAAACTTTTACAGTCGCATATACCTGATATTTGACATTTTTTTGGAATTAAGAGAGTTTTAATCATAATTATGAAAAAAAGATACATAAAATCATAATTTTATAGATATGTTATAAATGACAAACTAATTTGGAACTTTGAAAAATATGAAAATATGCTAAAAGGGGAATAACATAGATAAAGTACTTAGCTAGAAATTGAATAATGTAGGATTGTGTATGCGACTATAGATTTGAATGTTTGACTTTGTTGATTGACTATGAATCAAGAAAAAGGATTCACTTGGATCTAGGACAAGGCCATGGGATTTGGATAGGGGCAACGCATGCTAGTGTCCTTATGGCATGTTGACATCTTGTGAGGGTTTTTTCTCTATGATTGATATGACATGTTTGCTTCACCTGTATTTATTATTTGATTTTGTGGGAGTTATTGATCTACTATATAATCCACTATTTAGCTTCTTCTTCACTTATAACCCTATCTCAATAGACCATGAATGATAAACATAATAAAATGAAAAAGGGGTTAGTAGTTGAAGTTGTGTTAGACATCAACACCCTTATGTTAAGTGCTACCTACATACCAATACTCTGAAGAGGGATCAAACTCCATATAGTTATCCCATGATATGGTGGTTTGTGTGAAATACTAGCATAAAATGCTAAATGTTGGTATAATCCTAGTGTGATTAATTGCTTCAATAATAACCTATAGCCTTGGAGGTGTATACAGACTTAGTTCAGAGTTACTAGGGCTGTGTAGACTATGAATTGGGAAAATAGGTGCTTTTATCCCAATGTGCAATTGTATATTTTGGTGCTTTTCAATTATATGAGCCTCTAGTGGATAATGGTTAAAAAATGTGGCTTTATAGTGATCATTTTGGAATTTTTTACCTATGACCTTGGAGGTGTATACAGATTTAGTTTAGAGTTACTAGGGTTATGTGGACTATGAATTGGGAAAATAGGTGCTTTTCTCCCAATGTGCAGTTGGATATTTTGGTGCTTTTTAATTAATATGAGCCTCTAGTGGATAATGGTTAAAAAATGTGGCTTTATAGTGATCATTTTAGAATTTCTTAGGATGGGACTTGTGAAAAATGTGAGATGACCCATTGGGTAATTTTGAATTGAGCAAAGAGTTGTTGTTTGGTGGGAGGACATGGCTGGTGGAATTAAATAACCAAGGAGTGGGATAGTACAAATGGAGTGGCCTTATCTAAAGAGTATAGGTAACAAAACTGGAAGTGTGGATCAATTTAAAAATGAGTTTACACTATTTAGGATGTTGGATAGGGATGTTTAGAACCAAAATTTTATTAAGAGGTAAGGTTCATCTGCATAAAAAGTGAAGGAAGGGTAGTCAAAGATCGTGAAATTAGGTATGAGCTAAGTGTGCATATGGAATGGTTACAAGAAAATTATTTTAACAATAAATGAAAATTTTGTGTTTATGCCTAACTATGAGACTCATGATTCATATTATACTATTATTTATATAAGTCATAGTACTAGCCATCCACCTATTAAAAAAAATCCTAAACCCTTAGGTAATCATCAAGAGACACCCAAAATAAGTCATACACATTATCTTGGTGGATCAAGACAATTCAACAAGCTTAAATAAAGTCAAAGTGCAATATTGAAGAAGTTATTTGATGAGAACATGATTGTTTTTCCTTTTATCAGACATTAATTTGGACTTATGTACCATAAACCTTTACTTAAAAATTATTTTTTGAATATATTAGAATCAATGGTCATGCAATGGATATGTGTCACACTTTGAAACATAAGATAAATATCTTATGATAGTGATGAGCTTCCATTAGATAGATTTATTACAAAACCACAAGATACAAGCACACCTTCCAATATTAAACACTATATGCAAAGTGATGCTTCATCCTCTAAAATATCAAAGCTAATTATTAATTTACCAAAACATGATAAGGAAGACTCAAATCAATCCCAATTTTATCATGTTATATCTCAAAATCAACTTAAATGGGTGCCTAAGAAGAAAGTGTAACAAGAAAAAAATCATCCAAAAAAATAAAAATAACCCATGAAAAACACTTGATTGAGTATTATACAACCAATGCAGTCTCATGGTTCTCCACTTGTTCATTTTAAAAAAACTACCACTGTATTCATATATGTAAAACCAAAGGAACCAAAAATTCATGAAGTGAAACAAAAGGAGCAAGTTAATAAAGAATAACCATTTATTAGTACATCCCCAAGGCAAACATAATTCCATTATTCCTAACCTTGCACTAGAGACATGAGTTTAAAATATAATGATTTTTTAGTTTCATCCTCTACTTGGGTTTCATAAGAACCAAAATAAATTGGACCTTCTTCACTTATGAGGGAGTTAAGTGCACAAAATTTCTAAAACATAGAATACAATTATAGAGAATAAAATTGAGTAGCAAAAGATAATTATAATTCTTTATTGTTCATTGTTCTTCTCAAATAATACATAAAATATTTTAATAATGCACAACTTGTAGATGGAGTTGTCATGAATAATTAAAATCTAATCTAATCCTAAGGTTAAATGAACTTATTACTTTTAGATCATATTAAAATAAATATAATCCTAGAGTTAACTAAACTTTCTATTTCTTGCAGTTTTTGGAACTTGATATTTTTAATAAAATATTATTCTAAGTATCATTCTATTTTTTTGATAGATAATGTCTTTTGAATAGAGCATGAATTGGTCTAGGACACAATCAGAGGCCCAAATCCCCATGTAATACCACATGTATACCAAAAATTATGTAACAACCCCACTGGGGTCAACCAAAAATATATGATTTTTTTATTTTATTTAACACACACACCAAAAATAGATTACATCATGAGAATATATAGAGACCACATAAAATACTCAAAGTGTGATAATAACAAACAAGCATATTACATTACATATCATGAGAGACATCATAATGCAAATATAAAAAGTAATTATATTAACTCAACCACGACTGATATAAGTCTACAACCACTACTGTAAAAGTACAATAATAAGTAATTACAAATTTTCATGACAATATTAAATAATAAGTAAAATTTATTATAATATACATATAAGATACATGGCTCCTCGAAGCATAGTTCCCGAACTCAAGTATCTATGGTAATCTCAAGTGTTGTCTTGCTAAGTAGTACTGATGTTAGAAGGGAAAGCATCATCTAAGCACTTTTCCATACCAACCATGGAAAAACGATCCCTCACACTAATCCTATCAGGAAATGGCTCTCCCTTCATGGATGAGTAGATAGTGACAGTGTGGGAATTCAGAGAGATAAACAAGTACCCCTGTGTTGTATGATTTTTAAATTAAAAATGTAGTGTGTATCATAAAAAACCATTATATTACACGATATTACACAAACATGTAAATCATACTCATGAAATGATAATGTCTCACTAAACATACTTTGGCCCAAAGTTTTATGAATAATAAATAATAATGATGTATAGATGAGTCAAATTCATACACACCACTTGATCGGACTGCCTTCATCTATCATTGTGATACTAGTAATCTAGTAAAGTCCATCTCACTCCTCAATCTATATTGGCAATGTAGATTGGTCAAATACAATTCAACCACAAGATTCATTTAATTTACATCATAATATTAAACACTTTATATAACATGCTAAATATAAAAGTAACCAAAGCATACATTTATTCTATCAAACATATGAATTAATCTTACATTATTTTCTATCCCATACTAGAAATAATGACTATAGTTTATACCACCTGGGTAAAATACACATTTAAATGTAGATTTTAACTAACACAATTTTTTTTCAAACATAATACACCCTATGATAACCTATTTTATCAGAGTCTAGTGTTATAAGACATAACTACTAATTTTACATAATCAATCATAATAAAGTAGTCATAACTACATGGAAACACAATCTTATATTCAAGCAACTAGATATAACAAAACAAGTCACAGTTTCCATGAAACACATAATATTATATCTTAACACTCGATAAACTCTCAAGGTTGTATGCACACATACATAAAGTCCTACCAACTATCACAAAGCATACCATTTATAGTAATAACTAACACACATATGTTTAATCAGTCAAATGTAGATGTGAGTCTAAAACATAGTAATTACAATATATACCATTCGGGTATAACATACATTTATAATGTAGTAATTTATGATATCCCATAATATCATAGTTCACAACTACATAAAAAAATAACTAACTTACAATTTCAAGAATCAAACAATCACATACATAATAACAATCAAACAAGTACAAGATTATACCACCCGGGTATACCCAAGGTTTAAACTGCATACTAGCATTCAAAGAAATATAAATAATAAGCCCACATCATGATGCACCATTATATGCTAAATATAAATAAAAATTTATACATATTAACACTCTTATAATATGTACCATACACAAGTATTCAATACTGAATGCTTATAACTAATAGTCAATCAATCAATCATTTGCATAGAAATAGAAACTCATAAAATCGTTATGATCTTTCATTCTAACAACTTATCCTGTATCTAGGAGACTATTCCATAAGGTTATAGTTTCTAATATTTAATAAACTTAATGCCTCATTTTTAACTATTATCTAACTATATATATAGGTCCTATAGCTGAGTACTTTTTCATCATGCAAGCACCAAAAGAAAATACTCCAATGATATATGAATACTAAATCAATGTTCACACAATTATACATTTATAGATGATATTTTAATGGATTTTATATGTAAAACCCATTCATAGTTAATCATCCCTAACTAGATAGATTTTCATCCAGATATAATCAATATGTGTATAACTTTGTACACAAGTTCTCATGACCACACAATTTTGTATTTCAGGGTTCACATACAAGTACTTGGCAATACCCAAGTTGATCTTACACTAAGTAATAGTATGAAGATGATTTAATCTTGATACCTCATAGGTTAATGATAATGATATGATAGTGTAATCAATAGAAAAGGTATAGTTCACATATTCAAACTAAATATATATAATTGATAGAGTAAGTATTCTAAATCAATCTTAAAAAGGCCTACTCAGGTTGAGAACCCTAGATGTTCCACATCCCACTCAGATGACAAAAAACTCTATATTAGTCAAACCATAATGTTTAATAATAAACTCAACTAATCTAATATTGGTGAATAATATCTCATAATAAATTGCCAGTTTAAGAAAGAATGGCAGAACCACTATAGATGGAGAATAGATTAAAATGACAATATATTTTGATATATAAAATCACATTCTTGCTTGTAGATATTCTTTCAATTTTGTATCATCCCAAATACCCACTCATATACTTAAATATATACTCAAAATCCTCCAATTCAAACTCTTCATATTAACATCCCTGAGTAAGCAACAACATTTAAACTCTCATACTTGTATAGAATGTACTCTAACCCGAGATGTAACATATTAAGTATACACCACAATATTACTTATATGGACTAATCTAACAGAAAATATAGCTAATTACTGATACCAATGAAGTCATAATTAACATGCAACATATAAGGGACAATTCCAGTGATGCCATAGTAAATATGCAACGTATAAGGAAAAAATCCAGTGATTTATAAAGTCTAAAGAATTCTAGCGATGCCACAAGAAGCATACTACATACAAGAATGGTTATAATGACTAAGATTCAAACATATATAATAACATCCATAAAAATGAGGTTAGCACCTCATAGCAATACATAGACTACCAATTTATATTGGGCGATGTCCTTATAATATTCAGGCTGTAAGTGTAAAATACAATGACTTAATTTATCCATAGTCAGTAAAATATATATCATTAGATATTTATTTTCGCATCACAACTCAATGATTCAACTACATACTCATTAATATTATATACAATGTTTGTAACTGGCTCAGATTATATTTATTAATTTTGTTATTAGATTGCTAAAATATAAGCGTTATTCTATGATGCTAGGTCACTGCACCTTTTAACTAAATCACTACACTTCTGATTTATGAGTAGATGAAGTTTATTATAATACCTACTAAATCACCCCAAGTTTTCAAATACAAATCATTAGTAGGAATACATAGTGAACTCCATGTATATATGGTGTTATTATGTTTTTTGCAAATTGTTATACTCAGATACAAAGCTGGGCTATAAATAAACACTTTTCTAATACATGGATCATCTGAGCTATTATGTTATTTTTATAGGATCATTATATATATGAAGGAATTGGGATTTAATAACTAGTGTGTTTAGACATGAAGAGGATTTGTTTTAACTTTATGTGCTAAAATGAATCTAATTTTCTCAATATATGCTATATATGGACTCAATAAATCCAAATCCTCTTAGTGAATAATAAACACTGATGGACTTATTGTGGTTTCATGACAAATTATTAATGTATATGGCGTATTATATAATATTATAAGAGATATTATATATTAAGGTTACTGATATACTATATAACTTCGTAGGCATGCATGTAGTCTCCCATACTATTTAAGTATTATACTATGTTACTCCCAGTTATACAGGTTGGTATATTTTAATATCACAATCAGAATCATTCAACATAGAATATGCATTCTTTAGTTATGGTTTTCATAGAATTTGCTTAACCATATAATGATATACATGTAAACATTATAGATCAACTTGGGTTTAAAACTCCTTCTCAATTACAGAGACACCAATCAAATCAACATAATTTAATTATATTCACAGGAATCCAAAACATCACCTACCTGGCAATTGGCTTGACTATTCATCTTTCTTCTTTCTCTATGCTGCCTCTCCCCTATATAAATTGTGCCTCTACATTTTTTTCTTGATAATTCCTTTTTAAAAGCTTTTCCCCCTTTTTCTAGCATGGCGTAGATTCTCTTCCCTTAAAGAAAAGGGCTTGGATTTTTCCATTATTTTATTTCTTTATTTATTTTATTCTCCTTTTTTTTGAATATCTTTATTTTTTTGTTTTTATTTCCATATGAGGGTTATGCTTTTCTTTAAAGTTTGAGTTTCTCTCTTATTTATTTTATTCCTTTTATTTCTTTTTCCACTTCATCTCTTTTTTTTAAGAAAACAACCAGACATTCAAATAACATCTAGATTTAGTTATTAAGTTAGTCTACACATTGATTTACACAAATTAACCTTTCCAAAACATTTATAGTCATGAGCACGTGACATAAACACAACCACAAAAGTTTAATTCCACATCATCATTAGCTAAGCTATCAAATCATGTGTAAATGACTATCTAAATGCAAACAATATCTAAACACATGCTATGCTAACCATTTTATCATGTATTCTAACATGTGCTAATATTGTGGTGTGTGTAGGGTTCTTGGAAGTTCTCTGTCATCCTCCAATGTCTCCATCTATGTCACCCTCTCCTATGATGCTCTCCCTCCATCACATTTTAAGGGTTGAGTTCTCCTATGTCAACCTCACAACAAAATAGTTAGTTAGATCATAACAGTCATTATTATACCTAACCTTCTTAGAGGTGCATCACATACATGGGACATATCTCATTTTT
This sequence comes from Torreya grandis, assembly GCA_037957365.1. NCBI lineage: Eukaryota > Viridiplantae > Streptophyta > Pinopsida > Cupressales > Taxaceae > Torreya > Torreya grandis. The sequence goes on along the minus strand of JARHVA010003332.1, from coordinate 1,401,659 downwards.
CTATGGGGGAAACACCTCCACATATCTCCTTGGGCTTATACTATATATTTATGCATACAAAGTGTCCATTTGGGCTTAATATTTAGCCCTCTTTCCATTCAGAATATTATTTATATCTTGCCACTTAGGAACAATACAAAAACTTACATATGAAACTACATGAATATTGAACATTACATAATTATACATCTATACATACATTCTCTCTGTTGAACCTGATTGATGTTTTCTCACTTTATGGAACTACACTATGTATGTGCCTTGAATTATTACATTGATGGGCACATATGCCCCACATACCTTTCAACTTATAAACACATTATGATGACCATACTCAATACATAAATGACTATATATTACATACATTAGTGTACATTACTCATACATTTCCCAACAAGGGGCAAACTTTTACTAGAAAATGATGAAAATTGTGAGAACTCAAAAACATTTATTAATATATATATATATATATATATATTAATAAATGTTTTTGAGTTCTCACAATTTATTTATTTATCATTAGCTACATATATATGCATGTTAGAGGTTTTCATATACAAGCTTTACACATGTGCTTCTCATGGTTTTTATTGAGTGGTTGCTATGCAAATATATAGGTTATATGTGATTATGGATCATGTAGATGTCAAGAGTCTACATGGCCAACATCCTAGGGGGCATGATCACATTGGTGGCATGCCTATGCTACATGCATATTCATACAAAAAAATATCATGGCGATATTTTTCCTTACTATCCAATTATTACATCAAACTACTCTCTCTCTCTCTCTCTCTCTATATATATATATATATATATATATATATATATATATATATATATATATATCCAGGAACTTAGATCTCAAGTGCGATATAAATATATCGATAGATAGGCTACATTAATGGTTTATATGTGATTGTTACATTTTGGTTTGAGGGTGAGTCCTTACTTGTGTGTGAATGTGTATGCTTGTGTTTATTTATGAATTTTTGTCCATAGAGGATATTTTTGTTGTAATGTATTGTGAGTCTCATCATTGCATGTTACCTCACTAACTTGTGTGTGGTCACTAATTTGTATGGTACTAACTTGAGTGTCAATGATTGCTATATCATTTACTTGGTGCCATGATATTTATCTACATATTATTATATTATGTTTAATTCCATGATCTATATTATGCATAAATATTATGGTATGTTTATTTGGTTCTTATGTTGTCATGGCACCTACCATGCACCTACATGGACATGCTACTTGTGTGTGTTTTTCATTGTTATATTTGGCTCTATTGGGGGCACATTTTATACATCAGGGCATGCTAGTTAAGCATATATTGCTATGTTATAGGGGAAATTACACCCTTGCATTGAGCCTTGTATGATGTTATATTTTATATGTTATATGACACTTATTTGAGTTTTACAATATGTTATCTATCTTATGCGACATCACACTATGGGGATTTGCATGTAATATTTTATAATATTTACATGTTTTATGTAAATTTGAAATTGGTATAAACTATATAATATCTTGTTACACATGATTATTTTAACTCTATTATTTTGATATGAGTGGTTGTAGACATATGTTATTAAATCTCTCACCTCAAAAGGGGGACATATTTCAATGTATTCTTAGAAATATGGACTAGATTTGAGAAAAGAGTCTTGAGTAAAATCATATAATGTTTAACCCTAAATTTAGATATGTGTGGATATCTAGGGTTAAGGGGTATTATATTATATTTTAAATAAGGATGGTGAACTAACCTAATGAGTAGGCCAATTAATAGAAAACTCAGATAAATATTATTCTAAATTTATACAATTGAGATTACTAAAAATAATAAAGTACAACTATTGATAAATATTGCAATGAATTTGAAATGAATGATACTTAGCTGGTTTATTATGCTCATGCATGTCTAATATGAAATATCATAGAAGTTGATATGAATATGATCCTTTAACAATCATCAAATTTAGAGAATATTCTTTTTGTGGCCTCAAAAACTTGCATCAGATTTAGATAATTACATCGACATAGGTGTCTAACTTTGATGTAGGTGTCCTATATGGAATACTAACTAGATTTGGATGTGATAATATAGAGACTTTAGGGTTTTTTTATCACCTTTATTCTAATATATTTATATCACATGCATATCACGTGCAAAGGTTGTCACTTTTCATTAAAAGGTCAAACCCCAGCTTATTCACCCTTGGAGTGACTCTGAAAAAAATGGGTTAGTGGGCTCATAGTGTCAAGTTTCCCCAAGGACCCTTCTATCAATGGTAATTTCCTACATAACCAATAATTTGAAGAGGGACTCAAACTTACGTAGTTCTCCCCTACATGTTAGATTGTGTGTGCACAAGGATGTAATGTATGATAATCAAAGACATGCAGTGACCTAACTTGTAACTTGGAAAATATGGCTCATGGAATACTCTTCGAATATTTCAAACCTTTGGGAATACTAATCCTATGATTGGTATAGAAATAGGGATGAATATGGTAGGTTTGCTCACTTGAATGCTTGATTGAGTGCTTCTTGGTAAGTTACCTTGTGAGTTCCTAGTGTTTGCTAGGTGAGGAATGAATGAAGTTTAATCTTGTATATATATCAATCCCTTTTGGAAATATATCACACTAAATTACTTATTCCAACCTTTAGGATACATTTTATTTATAAATTGGTTGACTTCTGGACATTAGACACTTTATAGGAAAAGTAGACACTTGCATCAATACAAGTGTCTGTCTGGGATGCAATTGTCCATGAAGATAGAAAAAAGTATGGGTCCAAAATTGGAAATGAAGGATACTAATTAGGTTCAAAGTTATTTTCACAATATAGAAGGCTTGACCATTAGAATGACACTATTTGGAATAAGAGATAAGTAATTTAGGCACATAGAGATAGTGAATGTGAGTCTCTCGGTAATGGGTAGGTCTATAACTAATAGGTACAACCATGATAGGTATTTTCCAAGTGTATAAGACTAAGGTACTACATATATTATATTTTAGTATCTACATTTGTTTCCCCTTTAATCTATTAATGAAATTACTAATTTAAAGGAAATAAATGCATACTTGGGTGCATATAACACACCTGGGTGTATATAACACACCTTGTCTTTGAGTGATCCCAACTTGACTCATGCTTTACTGGTGACTAAACTACAACCAAGAACATGTTAAAATATATAAATGATGTATGAAATCTAAAATTGGAAGAATTTAAAATGATTGAAAGTAGAAAGAGCAAGGTTAGGATTACACTTATGTGTTGAGACTCGATGCAACCATATTAACTTTTGACAATTTGATTTGAAAGGATACCTCATTATGAAGCATTGAATTGGAAATTAGGACAATTATGAACCTACAAGTGAATATATATATATATATATATATATATATATATATATATATATATATATATATATATATATATATATATATATATATATATATGAGGACACATGTCTCCAAACTTAGTGTAAAGGTGAGTTATGACATGACCATTGAAATTGTTTCATCTCAATCATGTAACCCAAATATGTGCATGATTTAGTGAGTGTGAGAAATTTAATCAACTCAAAATATATATCCTTATGAGGGTGGATGATTTAATAAAATACAAAATATAAGTCTAGTAAAGTTAGATGATTTAATCAAATCTAACTTATAAGTTTGGTAAGATTGAGAGATTTAATCACCTCAACCTTCCAAAGGTGAACTGACTATTGTAATAGATTAGTTTGATAACGATCCATAAAAGTCCATCTTAGGTATGATAATAGTTCATAATAGTATTTTAAATCTATAAATTGATTTGATTTTATAATTTTAGGTGCCATTTGCATGGCTAATGTACTTCATATATGTCTCAAGCTAAAATCTAGGTATAATAACAGTACCAATGTATAAAATGTTTCCAAAAATATATATCTAAATCATATAACCATGAAATATAATGAATTTAAAATAAATGCAAGTGTGGATGTCATGTTTATATGACATTCCACTATTGAATATGGAAAATCTAAGAATAGATATAAATGGGAACAATATGTTTCAATAACATGCCCCCACTATAATATAAAAATGTTTAGTAGTGAATAAGTGTGGAGGTCATGCCTTTTTTACATTCCCCCACTAAAATATGAAACTACGAAAGTGTGGAAGCCATGCCTCTATTATATGCTCCCCCACCTTTTGAGGTGAGAAGAAGTGAAATTTGGTAATTACCTTACCTCAAAATAATAATATAATCATATAACTTATGTATGGCTCATGTAACATATAGGGATTAAAAACATGTTTAGTTATATATAACATTTAAGCACGCAATATGTGATCAAATAAAGTCCTAAGATGCATAATATAAATCATGGCAATGTCTAGAGAGTAATAATATATGCCCATTAAGTAATTAAATGCATACATAGGAGCACTCAAAAGCGAATCAACAAGAAATTATGCAAGGATACTTCATACAAGGGGCATGTTCAAATGTCACACAATCAAAAAGACATGACTTAGTCAAATGTCCAAAAACATAAAATGACATATTCAAATGTCCACATATAACAAAGCAATGACATATTCAAATGTCTAAATAGAAAAGCATAGGCATGAGGACCAAAATCATTAGAGAATATTCAAATGCTCAAAGAATTAATATAAGGCAAGATAATAGCAAGCAAGGAACACACTCAAGGAAGTGATAAATGGAAAATTAGGATAAATATATGCAACCAACATAAACCTAGCATATTATCTCCTAAACATATGTGTTTGTAAAATTTTAAGTACCTAGCACATCAAGTACACTGGGAAAGGTATAAACATGGATATAGGCATGTGTAAGTATATAGACTCAAACATGATAATAGAAAGTGATCATAGAATAATGTAACATGGGTGTATCATGATCAAAGAAGTAAATGCCCCAAGTGTAATTAGGACATGAATGGAGGGAAGTCCCAACATCTGTATGTGCATATATCATGTACCTGGTTATGCTTGTATCACACTCAAATAAATCATGAAATGTGTGTATATAGGAAAATAATTATATTCTATCTACCAACATGAAGCAAACAACATATGCATAAGAAATAGTATAACTAGGAACATGCTAGTTTTTTTTGGTATTTTTGAATTTATTTGAATGTTTTTGTATTTTATTAAGTATATGATTTTTTTGAATATTTAAAGAATACAAAGTCTAGACAATTTTCCCATCTAAGGTATGCTCTTGTAGAAGTGGTCTGAACTCTAAATATAGTGAATCAAATTGGTGATGCTACCAAGAAGCATATATATGTGTCATATCTAAAATTGGAGAACTGGTAACACTATGTGTATCCCTCATAGGAGTATGAGGTTGTGGAGTAAAAGTAGCAGATGTATTAATTCATGGAACCCATTTTTGAGTGCTCTTAGGCTTGTTTGGATTAGAAGTAATAGGAACATGTTTAGTTACTCTAGAGTATTTAAAGATGAAGAATCTATCCAATTATCTTGAGATGAAGATGAAAATTTACAAGGAGCAGAAGATATATAACCTTTCCTAAAGGAGATTTGCGTATGCATGCATAATAAAATCAAAATGTGTATAATGCTCTTTTGTTAAGTTTATACTTGATATCTTTGGTTTGTATTTATTTGCATTTGATTTCTCATTTTATAATGTGGATTCAATCAATAGGTACAAATCCTATAGGTATGAATAGATTATGTGGTATGTTATTGAGCAAATCAGAACATAGTTTGATGAACTGCTCATCTAAAGATTGTTTACCATCTATATCAGTAGTGAATTTGACCTGATTTGAAGAGAGGCTTGTAGTTTCCTCCTTTATATCCATATTTGAAACATTATACTTATCAAGTATCTCTTGTTGTTTGACCTCTTTGGTTAGAAATGTTTTTTAAATATTTAATGTGCCCATTGCTTTTTGTGTAAAGTTACCTTTTCTATTTTTGATTTGCTCTTTTACTTGTTCTCATTTGTAGGTTCTTGCTTTTTTGCATTGAAAAAATATATCTTTGAATGATTTACATTAGTATTGTGAATATATCCCAAGCCTTGTTGATCATTATGATTAGATGTAGAGATAGGATAAGTGATGTGTTGTACTTTTTTTCCCAATCCTTGACCTTGATAACCAAAGTGTTGTAGATATTGATTTATAAAACCATATTGTTTTGAAATATGAGTATCATTATGGAGAGATATATTTGTATTTTTGTCTTGGTCTAACTATTTTATTTTTAACTACTTTTGCTCCAAATTATCTTTTGGTACCCATATTCATTGTTTTTGTACTTATGATTTTAGAGAGGTGCTCATAATGTGAGTGGGTTGTTTCATAGATGTATCAATTATAGGATCACCATGATCATTTATCTTCTATATTTTGTTATTCAATTTAAAACAAAAATCTATATGATTCCCATGCATTCTATGATATGCACAAAAGTATTTTGATCTCTTTATAAGATGTAGAGGAGGTAGTTTAATCACTTTGTTTCAAAGCATTTCTCTTATAATTTCACTTGGGATATTATTGGCATTTTGTTCACTTTTTGAATCACTTGTTTTAGATGTATTTTGTTGTGACTTTTCATTTGGATATGAAACCTTTCTAGATGAAGATGCAAACATGTAATTAACACTAACATAATTTGGATCTGCATGCATGTAATATGATTTTGTAACTCTTTTATTGACTTACCCATACTAGTGATTTGATATTTAAGGGATTCACAATCAAAAACTCTAGGTGATTGAATTGAACATGCATACACATACCATCTAGGGATTTAGGAAGGGTTTGTTGGATACCCTCCTTTGGAATTATAGGATGGGCCACCTTACCCATTGAAGAAGTGATAACATGGACCTGGTTATAAGGATGGTAGATATCATACTCCTTAGGGTTAGGAGGAATAAGTTCCCTTTTAGCCATATTAAACATGATTTGAGGAAAAAAAATTCTAATTTTTAAAATAAATTATAACAATTGAGAGATAAAAAATAATAGAAAAACCCTAAAGCACACTAAGAATTGCATGGAAGGACACAAAGGTAGGGTTGACCAAATATTTAACCCTAAATATAGATATGTGTGGATATCTAGGGTTAAGGTCTATTATATTAGCTTTTACAAAAGGATGGTGAACCAACCTAATGAGTAGGCCAATTAATAGAAAACTTAGATAAATAGTCTTATAAATTTATATAATTGAGATTGCTAAAAATAGTAAAGTACAACTATTAATCGATATTACAATTAATTTAAAATAAATAATACTTAGATGGTTTATTGTGCTCATACAGGTTTGATCTAAAATAGGATCGAAGGAGACAAGAAGATGATCTTGGAATAATCATCAAATTATAGGAATATTCTTTCTATGGCTTTAGATGCTTACATTGGCCTTAGATAGTTATTTCGATGTAGGTATAGAATACTAATTAGATATATATGTGACCAATTTGAGCCTTCTATGTTTTCTATCACATTTATTATAATGTATGCAAATCACGTACATAGGTTATCACTCTTCATCAAATGGTCAAACACTAACTTATTCACCCTTATAGTGACTATGAGAAAAATAAGTTAGTGGGATCATGGTGTCAAGCTACCCCAAGGACCCCTCTGTCAATGGGCACTGCCTATACAACCAATACTCTGAAGAGGGCCTCAAACTTATGTAATTTTCCCCTACGTGTTGGTTTGTGTGTGCACAAAGATGCAATGTCTAATAAGCAAAGACATGTAATAACCTATATTGTAACTTGGAAAATAAGGATAATGAAATAATCTTCAAATGCTATAAACCTATGGGAATACTACTTTGATGACTAGTATATAAATAGGGATGAATAGGGTAGGTTTGCTCACTTGTATGCTTGATTGAGTGCATTTTGGTAAATTTCCTTGTGAATTCTTGGTGTTTGTTAGGTGAATAATGAATGAAGGTTGATCTTGTATATATATTAATCCTTTTTAGAAATATCTCACACTAAATCACTTAGGTCAACATTTAGGATACATTTCATTTTCAAATTGGATGAATTTTGGGCATTGGACACTTTGTAAGAAAAGTGAACACTTGTGTCAATGCATGTGTCTATTTGGGATTCAAATGTTCAAAAAGATATAAAATAGGCACTAGTCCAGAACTGGTAGTAAAGGATAATAATCAGGTTTAATTATTTTTTCATAATATAGAAGGTCTAGTCATTAGAATAACAATGGTTGGATTAAGAGATAAGCAATTTAGGCACAAAGAGATAGTGAACACAAGCATTTTGGCAACAAGTAAGTCTATAACCAAAAGGTAAAACCATGATAGGTATTTTCCAAGTGTACAAGATCGAGGTACTAAATAAACCAAATTTTAGTATCTACATATAAGAGTAGTTTATGAGCACTTTCATCCTAAGTAAAATTTAGGCATCAAATTTTTTTAGAGTGCTTTCCTCAGTGAAATTCAAGTAGCTCTCCATAGAGAAAAATAATTTCCACTCCCTATTTAAAAAAATGGTAAGTGGATTTTATTTGATCAAAATTAGAATTAAAAGATATATATAATCTAATTTAGACAAATAATTATGTAAAATTAGATTGTATAAAAAAATTAAATTAAGCATTTTCTATTTGGAACTTAATATTACTGGAAAATATGCTAAAAGGGGAAAGTACAAAAGATAAAATAACTTAATTGGCACTCAGATCTAGTTGATTGCAATAAATAATGTGTGACTATATGAGATGGCTATGAATTAGGAATAGGACTTTGTTTGGATATGGGGAAAGGTTATGCTATCTAGATTGGGATGTGTTGTGCTAGTATCTATAGGGCATACCAACATCTAGTAGGATTTTGGCCCTCTATGTGAAAATGGGTCTTTGCACCTATGCCTGTGAGTCTTGTGTGTGTGATCTGAGTTGCCTAATTATTGTGGAAGTTGTTTTGTACCTTTTTATTCACTTGGAACCCAAACTGAATAGAACATGAGGAATAAACAAAATAAATAGTTTAGTGGTTGAAGTTGTGTTTGACCTCAACACCCCATGTTGAGTGCTACCTACATACTAATACTCTAAAGAGGCATGAAACTCCATGTATTTCTCTCATGCTATGTTTTAGATTAAGGTAAAAATAGGTTTTGAAGGGGTCTCGAAACCCTTTAACAGATTCAAGAAAGATCAAACAATAACACCCACCAGGAAAGGAATTCCTAAAACAAACTACAGGACAGTATCAATACAGGTTTTACAGGGACCTGAAACCACCAATAAAAACCATTAGAAGCAACCAGGTTTTACAAGGACCTGAAACCTAGACAAAACCAAAATTGGTCACCGAGGGCCAAACAGGTTTTAAAAACATGGTTCCGAAATGAACCATCTACCACACGAGGCGCACCAACACAGAGGAAACAAAGTTTCCCCCATCCAAACACTAATACCATCGCAAACCAGATCGAAAAGGTAGTCCAACTCAGACTGGAAAACCAACCCGAGAACCATCCGCAATACAGAAAAATGAGGTAAAGTAGAGTTCCACGCAAAAAAGATCCCCCTTTACAAAGTTGCACAAAAATGAGTCACCATTATTGTAAGCTCTCCTCTCGTCCAGTAAATAAATGAGATCCCTCCATGACCATGCAAAATATTATTATTTCAACACCACCGTTCGGTCCCCAAACATACACTCTGTTCACCATCGGCAATAAGGCTAGGGTTTAAACATGAAGCTCTGCTTTTAAGCCTCACTTCCCACACAGGTAACAACCCCCGTATCTATCGCTGCCACCACCCTTTCCAACCACCCAAACGTCTGCAAGATCACCCCCTCTACATAGAGGAATCGCCGCCATGGCATTCAAGATATCCTCGAAGAAAACACTGATCCGCTTAGAACAGGGTGTTGGTAAGCATGACGGCCACAAAATAGAAAACCAAGGTAAAAAAACAAATTTGCGCTAAAAAAATTAGGCGTTACATACTAGTGTGATATGTGTGATATACTAGTGTAATGCTAGATACTAGTGGAATTTAAGTTGGTATGTGTGATATACTAGTGTAATGCTAGATACTAGTGGAATCTAAGTGTAATTACATGATTCAACAATTACTTGTGATCTTTGAGGTGTATTCAGACTTAACTCAAGGATACTAGGGATGTATGGAATCATAATTTGGAAGAATAGATATTTTCTTCCTAATGTGCAGCTAGATGTTCTAGTGGTTTTTCATGATATGACCTTCTTTCCATTTATTGAATAAATGAATACAAACTATATACACTAAAATTATTTGCTTCTAATAATTATATCATTATTGGCATCATTACAATTAATATCATACTAGCATTATCCTAGCATCACTCTAACACTCTTCTTACATCTCCCACACCACACTAACATTACATCCCTTATATCAATTAATCATCTTCTTATCATGTCATTTACCCACTAAATAAGATTTCACAATTATTAAAGAATTTACCATTCCTCACCACCTGTCCTCACCTACCCCTAGTAACACTCATATAAATCACATTCTTAATCCTCTTCTAATCATCATTTATCAATACTAATGGACTCTCGAAAACTTCAAACTTCCTAGAACCACTCCCCAATCCTTTCTATAGATTTAAACAAATTTTTAAATCATAGGAAATCTCTCAACCATTGATATTTTGTCCTTTATGGATGAAATCTATCCCTCCATTCTCTCATCAACCTCCTATAAATAGAGATACATCCCCATACAAATCTAAGGGTTCTTGAATGTAAAACCTATGAACAATGTCATCATGCTATCAACTTGTCTAAACAATTAGCCAAATTAGATCAACATGTTATCCAATTCTTGAGTCCATAAGAGCAATCAAACATCCTTTATCAATCTTCAATCATCTCCAAGTCTATTTGAGCACATCCACTTCATCAAGGGAGAAGGATTACATTGATTCTTGAGATATAAATTTGTTTGTTTGTATTTCATTTTCATTATATGTGAATTCCTTCTTTCTCTGCTCAGTCTTGAGGCATGTGAGGTTGGGTCTAGGATAGGAATATTGAGCTTCATTTAATTGTTCCTGACTTAGCATATTGGATCCAATTTTACATACACATTTTTGGTAACCAAAGTGGGAGGAACCGCTTAAGCATTACTTGTTAGGATTATAGTGTGATTTGGAAAGATTGTAGGTTCTTTGGTGAAGAGATTTGGTGGCTGAAATATTAAAATTTCTATAAAATAACCATTTCCAAACTCAAAGTGGATTCAAAATGTGTTGAAGTGGTTTTTCCATGTGGAAATATGATTTTGACTTAACCATCAATGGATTATCACTTAACTCTTAGACTAACCATTACATTTTTCTTAACCATTTAAATTTTTATCCTAAATTAATCAAATCTACTTCTTTTGTATAATTATTTTATTTAACTTTTAATGATTTTGTGTTGCTTGCTAGCCATTTTGCATTGTTTGTGACTATTTTTGTGTAGGTTGTAGACCTACTACTGCAGAAATACAGCTTCATCATCGACATCAACAACTTTATCAGGGATAAATGCAACTTTAAGGTATAATTATTTCTATCATTTGATAATTTTTTTTAATTTGTAGTAAAGTTACTTTTGTATTTCAGTGGCTTGATGTTTATGTTTAGTGGTTTCATAATTTTATGTAGCAATTTTGAATTTCTTAGTTTTATGGTTTGATATTATGTATTTATGGCTTTAATTTTATACTAACGGCTTTACATTCAACAAAAATAGATTTGTATTTAAAAATATTTGATTTCTAGTTGATTTTTTCTATTTAATAATTTTGTTTTGTAGAGAAGCAACTTTGTTATGTGTAGAAGTGACTTTGCTTATCCTATAGTTGCTTTGCTAGTCTTAGAAGCATATTTTCTAACCCTAAAAGTCACTTTGCTTACCCTAGAAATGAATTTTGTAGTAGAAAAAACTTTGATAACCCCAAAATCAACTTTGCTAACCCTAGTGGCATCTTTGACAACTATAGAAGTGACATTGCATTGTGATTTTCCATTAAATAACCCATCTTTCAGAGGCCATAACTTTTGACTCCGTTGTCCGTTTGACCTAAAATTTCCATAAAAATGAAGGTATTGAAAATATTCACCCATTCATGTAAAAATATTTGGATTTTTATACTAGTGGTGGCTTTCATATCCTTAGTATAAAATTTGACATATTAATTAGTGGTTTTGTTAACAAAAACATCAACTTTGAAATTTATATAATGACTTTGAATCTATTTATTGTTTTGGCCTATTTTTATACTATTAGTGGCTTTGATCTAATACTGAGAACTTTTTAATTTAAATAAGTGGATGTGTTCTTAACAATAATTGATTTATACTAACATGTTTTTGTGTAATAGATTTGTGCTATGCAGAAGTAGCTTCGTGTTGCAGATAAGTGACTTTGTTCTAAGTATCAATGGATTTGATTTATGATTGTGTTTCATAACCCATCAAAAATCAAATCAAACTAATAAATTTTTCTCACAAGTATGAATGCCAAATAATCAACAAGTCAAACCCTACATTATTGTATTTAATCACATCTAATTAAGTCATTTAATCAAATATTTGTTTATGTGCTTTTAATAATTTTAGCTTACTTTTTATGTTTGTGTGCTTATTTTACCTTGAGGCAAGATTATGTATACTCTCCATTTTTACCCGTAGGGCAACCTTGGGGATTAAAAATAATTGACACCTCTTCCTTTTTTATTTTTATAGGGGCAACGTGATGTGGAATTCATCCCCACATACTTGTGATAGTCACTAGGTGGGTTATGACATAGATTTCATCACCACACAATAATCCAAACTCCGTATTCCAACAGAGTATAAATATCAAGGAGAGTTATCATAAAGCTAAGAAAAATTAACCATAAAGGTTTTCGTGAAGTGAGGAGGTGTGATGTCCCCTACTTAGGGGCTCCTTTTTTCCTACAAATGCTCTGATACCACTGTAATATCCCTTCGAATATCAAAACAAAAGCTCCGAATTGCTTATCTAAATTTCTAAAAAATGTCTTCAAATAGATAAATAAATCACAGTATAAATTCTTATTTATTTGCTCATAAGCTTACAATAGAGTTCCTCTGTCAAGTATACAAAGAATATTGAAAGTACGGCCTTAATAGCCTAAATATTCTACAAACTGGTTTGAATCTGGTACGTCTCGGCCTGCTGTGTAAAAAAACACAGTCATCGATGTCGATTATACTGCCGTCGTCGGTCGACCTGTAGTCGTTAACTTGCCGACGTCGGTAATATGTCGACTGAGGTCGGTCTCTGTAGGTCCCTGTTCACCGATGTTGGTGCCTGAACTTTCTGTAGATGCGTACGAATTTTCATGGATCTATACGGAAGTCATACGGCCGCTGATATCACACAACCTGTATGCTTGATCCTGATCTGTAGAATTATGGGCTAATACAAAGATCTATATCTGGATAATTCTTGAATCAAAACCCAAAATAATGAAAATACCTGTAAACCCTTGTGATAGCTTCTGTGTGAAGTTATCTCTCAAACTTGTAAACACCTGTGATAGCTTCTGTATGAAGTTATCTCTCAATTTGGCAATAGATCGGCTGATCTTTCACAACCTCTGAATCACACACAATGAAGAGTTGACGTTCTTCAATGCAAATGGAATCCTGGAACCCTTGGCTCAGTCTTCACAGAAGAATTTCTTAACAAGAATCAATATCAATAATAATCATTGCATTCAAACTCTCTCCCATGAGAAACTCTTATACCCTTCCAAAGGTGTGCTTGCTAAAATTAGATTTCCTCAAATTAGAACTTGGGGTTCTAAAATTAGAATTCCTCAAATTAGAACTTGGGCTTCTTAAATTAGAATTTGGGTCTTAAAATTAGACCAATTAATTAATAATTAATAATTAATTAATATCTAATTTAAAATTAGACCAAATAATTAATTAATTAATAATTAATTAATATCTAATTTAAAATTAGACCAAATAATTAATATTTGATTAAATCAATCAAATATTAATATCTCCCTCAATACATGTCGGATCCTCGAACCGTCTGAAGCTAGTGAACCAGGGAGTGATTCTGCACATGACCATATCAAAACAAGGGTGCTCCGCTAGATGTCAAATATCCCTAAATAATAGGAGCTCAGGCCCAATGTGTCTGAAATAACCTGAATGAGAGCCAACTATAGGAATTTTGTAAATCAAAGCCAAGCCAATCTCCATCATGACCCTCTATCCATCCAATCAGCCTACGAAGGTCGCATAATAGGCTAATCATCAAGCCTGTCAATGTTCGCAAAAAAGGGGACATGACAGGAGGTCATACTCCAATACTTAGGCATAAAATAATATCTTTATATAGATTTGAGCCCCACGTACTATAAGGTATTTAGGGGAATCCCTTAGCAAGACTTGTATAGCCTAGATTAAGACCCTTCAACTACAAACAACTTATAATGTAGGTAAAACAACATCCCTAAAGATTACTCACCAAATACAGACATAGAGTGAGGGTTGGAAGAGTAACCTAGTCACAACTTTATGTGAGTAGATCAATAGGATGGTAGTTATATTGCATACCCATAATCTACTAGCATAGGCTTATCATATTACATGATCTTGTTAAAGTTTTGTGAGACCCATCCTATTTGAATACCTTCACACCAAACAATAACTAATTCAACATCAAAATATGAGTCAAACCAAGACCTAGACATCCCTTCATCATCCCAAATAAGTCATAAGTCATCCTCAATCATAGTCCAAACATCTAATCCACCGAACTTCCTCTAATTATAACATCCCTTATTCTAATGATCCATAAATCAACATATTTAGTCCAACCCCCAACAAGTCCAAATATTAAATAAAGTCCATTCCCATCATTACCTCATCAAACAACATCACTAGTAGTTTAAGCTTGTCCATATTTGTACTTTTCAACCAATCATCTCTAATCTTGTCAATTATACAATCATCCCCTATCACCAACCAAATCAACTATACACTTACCTTGGTCCACATAAGAAACAACCCCTTCACATGTCAATAGTCACCATACTAAGCTTGTTTGCATCTAAACCTAGTCAAGTTTGAATTATACACTCCATTAAATAAAATCATCCACTAAGTCCAAATCATCCAAGTCATCCAATCCAACTTTAGGAGATTATTTAATCATTTAAGCTAGTTTAAATCAAATCAAGTCAACATCATCAAATGTAAATTATGACCTAGTCATGTCTCTTCAGCTAGTCAAACCTCCCCCATTTTAGTCAAATCCAAGAACATGTCTTAGCTTGTCATCAAGTCCATACATAAAAAAATAAATGTCAAAGGTTAATACCCAAATCAAATCTAAACATCAAGAGTTTAGAATGATCACGTCTAAATTAAATCTGCTCAAGGTCATCACTTGAAATTTATTACATCCCATAAAACATCTCACATCACATTAACCCAAAGTTAAACTTGAAATCAAACTAAATAAATCCTTTTTAAATAGTCTTAAATCTAAATCTATTCCACCTCATCCAAACACGCCAATTTAATCTCTCAATCTTTTTGGTTTAATCCCCTACACCTATCGATTGGGGATGATGAATAGAATCTTCCATATTTTCTCTAATATTTTTTATTTAGGTTAAAGAGGGGATTTTTTAAACTAGGGTCCAAAAACCCTAAGATAAGTTCTAGTAAAAAATAAATAATAGGCTATCAAGGCCAAAGATAAAACAAGGACCAACATAGTCTAGAAATAACTACAAAAAAGCTTTGATACAACCACGAAATAATACAAACACTAATCTAAATCTAGGCTTCCAAAAACATCTTCCTAGCATGCCTTAAATTTTTCAAGATTTATATCTATTTGTATCAATAAACTTTCATGACCTATTGTGTGTTGAGAACTATTTTGTGTTACGGAGCCTATTTCTAAATTACATTGTATTTTCAAATACTATACATTTTAAGTGTACTGTACACTCTATATGTATTCAAGTCGGGGTTCAGGGGTGACAGCCACTAAAAAGCAAGGGTTTGAGGGTGACATCCCCTAAAAAGTGAGGGTTTCAGGGTGGTAGCCCCTGACAAATGGGGGTTCGGGGGTGGTAGCCCTTAAATTTTTTTTGGACCCCATTTAATGGGAAACTATTTTGGGTTGACTTTGCCCATGGTTTTGGTACCCATTGTTTTGTAATACCTCTTTGTTAATGTATTATGTATAGATAGATATTTCATAGGTAATACATCATGAGAACAAGGTTTGAAAATGAAGAATAGAGTGTGTGAATTCAAGAGGGTTTGTTGAGCACAACTCCAAATAATATTTGTACATTATAATTGTGAAGATAGAACTAAGAGTGATTGTACTTTGGTGGCTTGTAATAAAATATGAGCAAGTGTTTCTTGGTGGATGTAGCCCACATTAGGTGAACCACATTAAATCTGGTCTTATTATTGTGCATGTTTATTTCTATTCTTTATGCACCTCTAATCATATCTATTATTACTATTATATGAAATTGTTCTACATCGATTTATATATTTATTCCTAACACATCACTACTCTATCCTTTTTTACCCTTACCTTTACCAATGTAACTGGGTTCAAATAATTATCTAAGATGTGTCCTAAGATTTTTAACATTTTGAATACCTTCATACATTGTAGATGTTGGGTTTTTCTCTTTACCTTGGTTGTAAAACCTCTTCCCAATAGGCTAGCGTGCTAGCCCTATCACTTGAGGGATGGGCCTTGTGCACTCACCTAAAGTGCGTAATGAAAGGCTGATTCCCAAAGACTTTGGAGCACATGGTGTAATTACTCATTTCTAGTAAAATAAATATCCTACTACTTTTTGTTATCATATCATGCTCCCATTGCTATCTAATTATAAAAGAAATAACTCATGACTTTTAGTTACTTAACACATTTCAATATTCAACATAATTCACAATCTAATGGTCAAAGTACCGTATGATGAACATTGAGTTCTCATTTAATGTTTTTTAATTACGAGACAAGATATATTCTAAGATTTTCCTCCTTTTTCTACCTACACTCATAAAATATTAAAACATGGGGTTTCATACTTTTTTTCCCTATCCAAGTGTCAAATTCCTAACTACAAGACAAACAACACATGAATTCCCAATAAGCTGGGTCATGGCTATTAAAAATATTTATTCATAAAGACTCAAACCTCTACACCCCTAGATGCTTGCTCTATGTAATACGTGTATCCAAGTGTTTTATTACTTACGAGCTGGTATCTAGCCTCTGATTAGTGGGGACAAAGTGTCCTATTTGATTGATTCTTTCTAACTACTCCTACGTTCTTCATACTTTGCCTTCCTCGCACTCCTCTAGTCTTTCGCTTCTTGTTTTGAGTTATTTGTTTTTAGATTCTTCATGCCACATTACCTCTTGACTAGGTGTTCTCATGCTAGATCTTTCATGTCATTATCCTTTGACACCCTTCAAGTCTCATGTTACTGGCTTCATGCCATGGTACTCCCATGCCATGATCCTCCCACACTATGCCAATACTTGTATAAAAATGGACAATGGTCCCTCTGCACTACACACCAAAAATGGAATAAATACGTGTCAAAATTGTGGTGCCAACATTACCCCACACTAATATGTTAGTCCATCCAAGACTAGTTTTTTCCTGCATCCTCAAGGAACTTAGGCACTTTCTACTCAAGTTCTTTCTTCAACTCATCCCAACGAGATAGAGCAACAAGAACTTTAACAGTTATTTATTCAATGGCCTCCTTTATTGCTTTCAACTGGTTAGAGTCTCGATCTTCTTTATTTGCTCCTTTAGGGTTACATCAACTTCCTTTTAGATGTTTTCTAACTCAGAGACCTCCTTGTCAACTTATCTTTAGAGTGTGGAAAAATTGACATTTATTTGTTGATGATGGTTATTAATTTCATCTTCCATCATTTCTACATCCTTAAATGCCTTATCACATTTTTCATGGTCTTTTATTAGTAGAGCTTCATTGGCCACTTATTGCCTCAAGACCTTTTCATCTTTAAGTTGGGCCTCTATGATTTTATTAGGGTGTGTCATCCATGCAAAAATCACATCAAAAATTTGGATTACTTCCTCGACTCTCCCTAAAGTGTTATGGTAGATATTTGTTACAATGATAAATTGTTCTAAGAGTTCCTTGGATTCATCTATGTGTGTGGAATGCTCCTTATTCTTTTTGAGTAATAGCTCAACCAATGTTTATAATTTTCTCAAGGTGTCTCCATCTAGAGCTATGCCATCTTCTAGTGCCAGCTCTTATTTCAAAATTATTTTACAAAGGGTTAATACCCTTACCTTTACCTCAGTGGTATCTTGAAGTTGTTTCTTCAAAGAGGCTACTTCTTTGACTAGCACCTGCTTTTCAACATACATTTTATTATACGTTTGTATGACCCTGCTATGTTTTATTTCATCGATGCACATGTCTAACTCTAAAAAAATATTCTAGTGCATCACTTCCATGGTAAGTTTCAAAAATGAGGAACTGATCATCAATGGGGTGAGCCACTATAAATCAAACTTCATTAGGTTTGGAAGTCCTAGGGCATCTAGGCCATAATCAATGCAATCCAAGGGGATGTCAAATTGGGGTTCATCGTTATACATTTACATTAAGAAGGACAATTGATTCTTGGTTTCATGGGTAGCGTCATCAAGGTGGAAATGGTTCCAAAAATAGAGTTTTTAGCCCTCTATGTCAAAATGATATCATTCACATAGATTAAAAATCTCTTTCTATTTTGGTTCCCCTTCAACTGGCCCCTTCCCCATTTTTGGGTCTCTATCAAGTTGGTTCCCATTATCCATTCCATATATTTCCAATTTTTCATGATGAACTTGATCACTAGCTAGGACCTCCCTCCTTAGGGATGGAGTCTTCTCTAGATTAGACTCTAGATTTATCTGCTCTAGGGAGGAGTCATTTTGGGGTGCTTGTTCTAGATGGTGGTGTGACAATGACCTAGTGGTAGCCCTAGGAGAAGGTGAAGAAGGTGGTTGGGGTGGAGGAGAAGGTGGAGTTGGTTGAGAATATTGAGATGGAGAAGTTGAGGTTGATGAAGGTGAAATATGAGAAGATGGAGATGAAAGAGGTGAAGGTGAACGGTGAGGTGGAGGTTGTGGGGGATGAGGTGCTAATCTAGAGGACTACACCTCTACTATCTTCTACCACTTTTGGGGGCCTTGATACCCACTTATGCTCATGCTCAACTCAGGTGTCCTCTTCCATAATGGAATCTGGGGGATCCTTTCCCTTGGTTCCCCTTCTTAAAGATGCTAGTTGGGGCATAACATATAGAATAATTTATGCACCTGTTCCCAAACAAAGATGTTCTTCATTGTAATGCTGATCATGCTCATTTTTATTCTTTCCATTTAGGCCTTCTTATCGAGGTAAACAAACATATTTCAGAGAGTATGGTGATTTGTGTCAATCTATTCTACTTACAAGTTAACCAATTGTGCATCATGAATTCTGTTCATAGAATTGATGAAGTAGCGCATAGAGAAAGCATAGGGCAACTTGAGCCATGTAGAGAGTTCCCTTGAAGGAATCATGTAGATCCACACCAAGGAAAAATGTTGCTTCATAAAAAATTATACTTAATCCTTTGTTTCAGAGGGTAGATCCTTGGGAATTTGCCATTCATCTCTAAAGGCTGCCTTCATTCCATCAAACCAATGTCTCATCTTCAACTTATATGTTAGAGTGATGTGATGAGGGAAGGTAATGGATTTTTAATGTTCGGTGGGGGATTTGTTAGTGGGGGGATACACCAAATTCAAATATCCTATGCTATAATCAGGAATACTGATTTCATCAAACACCATCAATAACAAAATTACACCCCAAGAAAATCAAAACTTAGGTGTTGTATGCACCTTCTTCACATCTTTGATTATCCTCTAGGTAAATTACAATGCCTAGTTGTACTATACTCTCTATACTACTTGGTTTACTATGTATAGGTGGGCCATATCCACCTCCTTCCATATATTGGTCCCTTTGATCTTGGTACAAATGATCTACACTACTCTTAAAGTGGGATCCTACATGTTTGTGATATGCATCGTATGTCACTACTTTTGATACATAAGTGTGGTGGTGGTCTGTTGGATTTCCTCCATGTCTACCAAGTCATCGATTACATTGAATTTGGTATATTTGAGTCCTATGACCTTACTTATCAGAGTTGTTGCCAGAATCTGAATAATGTAAATGCAATGGAGATGTGATCACACGAGATGAAGCAAGTGCACACCACATAGATGCTAAAGCAATTTAAAATTATATAAGAAGATAAATTGCATAAGATAAAATGGAGAAAACCAAAATTTGATTAACATGAGATGGCCAAAGTGAGGAATACATATAGGAGACCACGTAAGTAACTCCTCCACAAAAGGTGGTCAAGGCACCCCAAGAATAGATTGTAACTCCTCCATGAAAGGTGGTGACAAGGTGCTAAGAATAGAGAAGTAACTCACATCAAGGGAGTTACTTATGACATTCTTATGACACCTATGACGCATCTATGACACACACCTCCACATAAGCTAGCCTTTCCCACAAATGTAGGAAAACTCCATGTATGCACAAGAAATACAATTTTCCTAATTAAAAAGTAGGGAAAAATAAAAACCTACACTAATACCCCCCATAAGCACAGCTTAGGTGGGCAGTGTGAAAATATAAAATGGGTCCTGGCAACTAAGCCTGATGAGGTACCCATGTACAAATGCAATCTCTCATAAGATAGAGAAAATGAGAAAATCTATAGGAAAAAACTCCCCCCCAAAAGAGAGACATAAAAGAAAGAAGAGGCTAGTGGGCCCCCTAAAGATGATGCTACTGTAGATGTGGACCGCACCCCAAGAAGAGCTCGTAGATGAATGAAATTGCTCTCAGTGAAAGGTTTGGTGAAGATGTCTGCAACCTGCTCCAAAGATTGGCAAAATATCAAGTCAATGACCTAACTATGAATAAGCTCCTAAATGAAATGCATGTGAATCTCTATGTGCTTGGTCCATTGGTGCTGAACTGGATTCTTGCAAATCTGAATGGTACTCTAGTTGTCACAATAAATGATGGTGGGCTACTTGATAAGAATGTCAAACTTAGAAAGAATCCCTTGAAGCCCAATAGCCTCAGTAGCTACATTAACAGCTCCCCTGTACTCTACCTCTGTGGATGATATAACAATAGCATTCTACTTCTTGTTAGACCAAATGATAGGGCCTGAACCTAGAGAGAAACTGTAACTAGAAGTGGAATTGTGAGTCTGTGAATCACCAGCCCAGTCTAAATCTGTATATCCAACCAAGTCAACCTCTATGCCAAATCTGTAATGAATCCCATATCTATGTGAACCCTGTATGTAATGCAAGATCCTCTTAGCTGCTTTCCAAAGCAGCTCATGAGGTTCCTGCATAAATCTGGAGACAAGTCCCACTATATATGATATGTTGGGCCTAGTGTGAGTCAAGTAGATGAGACTATCAACAAGTTATCGATATCGAGTGGCATCAACCAATGGTGAAAAATAATCAGCCTCAAGCTTGACTCGTGATCGAAAGGGAGTCAGAGATGGCTTTCAATCAGCCATGTGAAATCGAGCCAATAAGTCAAGAGCATACTTAGGCTGTGTAAGAGAAACCCTTGAATCTGACTGTGAGATCTCAATGCCAAGGAAGTAGTGCAACAAACCCAAGTCTGTCATGTCAAATCTATCCTAGAGAGATGCCTTCACCACTACAATAGCTGATGAAGAACTCCTGGTGATCAAAAGGTCATCAACATATAGAACCAAAACCAAGAGCGAATCATCCTACTGCAAGAAGTAGACATTGGGGTCAGAATGGCACCTAGTGAAACATGCTGTGAGAAAGAAGGAATCCATCTTGGTGTACCATGCCTGAGGGCCCTGTTTGAGGCCATAGATAGATGTCTTAAGTCTGGATACTAAGGAAGAATCCTGAACAAATCTTGGCGGCTGCTCCATGTAGATCTCCTCCTCTAGGTCTCCGTGAAGAAAGGCACTCTTCACATCTATTTAGTGCACATCCCAACCATGTGTTGCGGCAATAGCCAAGGTGAGTTGGATAGAAGTCATATTTGCAACAGGTGCAAAGGTCTCTGAGTAGTCAATGTCTGCCATCTATGAGAAACCCTTGGCGACTAATCACACCTTGTACTTATCAACCGACCCATCTGATACAAACTTGGTCTGATATATCCACCTACATCGAACCATCTTTCTTCCCTTAATAAGTGAAGTCAAGTCCCAAGTGTGATTTTTGATTAAGGAAGAATATTCTTCCTCCATAGCATTATCCCACTCAGGTACCCCTGATGCCTCTCAAAAAGTGCGTGGATCTGAAACTGAAGTAAAGAAGGCATGTGGATCTCTCTAAAAATCCCCCCTAGTACATCTGTCATCTACAGGATCTCCTTCCCAAGTTCCAACACTCTCAAGTGTCTGTCTGGCCCAAAGTGGCCCAAAATTGGGTGAGTCAGGTGCTAACTCCTCATCCTCTGACTGACTAGAGGTGGATGACTCTACATCATTGTCCTCGCTATCTGAACTTGAAGAAGAAGAAGATGTCTCTGGCTCAGGAACCTGCTATGGTTGATCTGAATCTGATGAGGAATCATCATGAAGAAGTATATCTGATGAGGGAGAAGAAGTGCCAAGCATTGAGTCTCTAGGACTCTCCTAAAAGTGGACACTTCTCTCGATGAACAACTCATGAGTGACTAGATCTAGAAGGTGATACCCCTTAATACCATCTGAATATCCTAAAAAGATGCAAGGCTTAGACTAACATTCCATAGCTTTACATTTTTTCTTCGGTATGCGGGCCATGGCTAGAGATCTGAAAACCCTAAGGTGCTCAACATCAAGTTTCTTTTTATGCCAAGCTTCAAATGGTGTTATCCCTTTCAAAGCTTTGTGAGGAACCCTATTTTGAATGTAGCAGGCACAATTGATGGCTTCGACCCAGTACTATGGTGCTAAGGATTTAGAGTGAATCATACAACTACCCATCTCTTTCAAGAACCTATTTTTGCATTCTGCAACCCCATTCTATGAAGGACTGTAAGTGACTGTGCACTGCAAATCAATCCCCTCTGTGGTGCAAAACTGTTAAAACCTGATGCTGACATACTCCCCTCCATTATCAGTTTGAAGAACCTTGATGGATTTCTCACTCTATTTCTCAACAAGAGCCTTGAAGTCTAGAAAATTTTCAAACACTTCAGACTTTTGTTTGAGAAAATATATCCAAGTGTACCTAGAGAAATCATCAATGAAAGTGAGAATGTACTTGGCCCTTGTGAAAGATGGTTTGGGAAAGGGTCCTAATACATCACTGTGGACTAACTCCAAAGGTTGTGAAGCTCTCCAAGCTTTGAATTTGTCAAATTTTGCTTCAGGATGCTTCCCAAGGGAGTACCCCTCGCAAAGTCCTTTTGAGAATTAGACACGAGGCAAGCCAATGACCATGTCATTTTTGCAAAGTTGTTCAAGGTAGCGGTAGTTAAGGTGGCCAAACCGCTCATGCCACAATTTTCTATCTTCATTTGAATGAGTTAGCAATGTTATTGGAGAAGAATCTAGTGCAAAATGTGAGAAGGTGTATAACCTTGCTTGGTGATCTGCCTTACCCATTGCCACTGTAGTATCACTATGCAATTCCCTGATAGCCACTGAATCTGGTGAAAACTCAACTCTCATGCCCCAACCAATGTGAGTGATTTGGTACACTGATAGGAGATTGGTTGAAAGAGAAGGAACACTTAGAACATTATTGAATGTTCCTCCTTCCATTTCAATTGACCCTCTCCCTACAACAGAAACTAATGTGTCATCACCCAAACTAATTGAAGTCATGTTACAAGGCTCTAAAGATGAAAACTCAACTAGGGAAGAGCCCATGTGGTGAGAATCACCTGAGTCGATGACCCATGAAGAAGTAGAAGCTGTTGTAGCTACAAGAGCCTTACCCTTTTCTTTCTCCTTACCCTTGCCTTTTGCCTTGGTAGAATCTTAGGTAGATGAATTATGTTTGATGGACTCATGAACACTCATTATTCTTCTCTAGAAGATGAGTTAGGTGATCTATTTGTTTATTCATGCATTTATGTTCATCATGCCCTATATATTTACAATAGGCACACTTAACCTTCTCCTTCTTAGGTTTAGCATTGGAGGAGGAAGACTCAATGTTATTTTTGGCAGGAGTGCTATTTTCTTTCTTCTTCTCCTGGTCCTTATTCTTTTTCTTCTTCTCATTTGTTGAAGTCTTATCCTTACCATTTCCAGCTATCAAAGCTTGGGGTTGAGTAGACTTCATTGTGCCCATTTGAATTAGCTTATCTTTCTCCCTAGTCAAGTCGGCAATGAATGAATCCAAACAAGGCATTTTCCATGTAGTGCCAAGGGCACTTTTTGTGGCATGGAAAGTGGAGACAAAGACTGAATAGCTTGGACCTGACTTTGCGAGAATAGAAAGAATGAGTTGATCATCTTTCTTCTCTATCCCGCATTATTTCAATTACAATCTAAGGGCCTTAAACTTAGTGAAGAAGTCCTGTAGGGTGTCAAAGTTGCTAGGACTTAGACTTATGAGTTCGTTTTTGAGCTCATGACCTCTCATCTCATCAAGCTTCCCAAATAAGTTTTCTAAGGTGTCCCATATTTCTTTGGGAGTTTTAGAGTTTTATAAATGAAAGAGAAGTTCTAGAGACATGGACAAGCTCAGTAATTCATTGGCTTCATCACTACGGTTGTACCACTTGACCTTTTCAGCATCAGTGTTGGGATCTACTTCAGTACCCATGGTGATCCTATACAACCCTTTGCTTCTAAGAATGATTGACATTTTAACCTTCCATTCATGATAGTTGAAGGGTGTTAGTGGTTTAAGTTGAAAAGAATCCATTTTAAGTTGAGTTTAGGTGAAGTTGTGTTGATTGCAAGTTGTGAAATTATGCAGAAAGGAGAATGAAAGCAAAGATATGCAAGTTGTAAAAAGCAATCACACCCCCTAAAATTTTGAACCCCCCCAAATATGCAAGTGCATGCTCAAAAGACATTGGGCTCAGCTGAAAATGCGTCTTAGAGCAATCAGTGCAAGACTATAAGCAAACAGGACGTCGAACTCAACCGAAAGTGCATCTCAAGAGACTCAAATTTTAGGCACTCTATAAGCTAGTGTGTTTTTGAAAAATAATAAGCCTACACTATGGAGAATTGAATTACAAACACTTTTGAAAAAGATGGCACCCAAAACTGAGCTACCATTTACAAGATATTAAAGGTTCAATTTTTCTGTAAACTAGTGTTTTTGCAAAAAAAACACTAAAACATTAAAAAATGCTTATTTTGAGAGAGAAATTGGCCTTACAACCACTCGTTGGATTCGACACGGAATGATAAATCCAAAGAAAAAAGTCTTTGTGAAAGAAAGTTTAAATGATTGTCTCAATATGCATGAAAGCAAGTTTACCTTCCTTTTTAGTAAAAAAATACTAGTAAGGCAAAAATGAATTTCCAGCTAGTTTTTTTTTACTTTTTTTTAATAAGAGGAAAGAAAGGGAGATAGCTATTGTGTGATGTCTAAGGCCTTGATAGGCACTGCCAAGAAGATGAAATCAGGGCTTCACTAATGAACATGCACCCTTCCAACACTTCCAACGTAATGCATATTTTAGTACTTCCAACACAGATTGCAGACTTAACACTTCCAGCACAGATTTTACCATAGAAGAGAAAAATAGGTGCAAAAACAAAATGCCAGGTGTAGAAAAAAAGACTCCTAGTGACTAAGGGTCCACATGGGATGCCAAACCAGAAAATAAAGCACCATTTTCTAAAGAAAACAGTTCTGATTTTGCTTGAAAAAAAATAACCTACAGACCTGCACGCTAAACGCCATATGACCTGCTTGGCATGGCTGATGCTGAAGGCGTTGCTGTTGCTTGGCATGGTGTTGTTGCTGATGCTGCTCCTCCCTCTGCTCACAACAATGGCTCCCACGCTGAAGCAGCAAAATAAGGCGTAGAACTAGCCAATTGCTAAACCATATCCGAGCAAAGAAGGTGCTGATAGGCCTGCAAGGACTGAAAAGAAGACAACCAAGACACCCAAAGGCCAAGAATCCCAAGAAAAAGATGCAAGAAATGATATTGAAAGTTTTTTTATTATTATTTTAGATCAGATCTAGAAATAAAAAAATAAAGAGAACTCCACTCCTTTTGATTTCAAAATAAACTAACAGCATAACCAGACACACGATTACCGTTCTTGCTCTGATACCATATCAGAGTTGTTGCTAGAATCCAGATAATGTGAATGTAATGGAGACATGATCACACGAGATGAAGCAAGTGCACACCACATAGATGCTAAAGCAATTTAAAATTATAAAAGAAGATAAATTGCACAAGACAAAATGGAGAAAACCAAAATCTGATTAACATGAGATGGCTGATAGGACCTAAGTTCCCCAAAGCTCTGACACAACTTGTCAAAATTAAGAGCACACATGATTACCATTGTATAAGCAACTTAAGATTGTAGAAATAATCAGAAGAACAAATAACTATCAATGAGAAAACACACAAAATATGAGAGACAACACACAATTGTATTCAACTCATTACAAAAAGAATTACAATAAAGAGATCGTACTCTTTTTCCACCTCTGTGAGGCTTCCTCCTCAAGGGCTCCATGTAATCTTTCCACCTGAGTAATCTTCTCTCATAGGTCACAACTAACAACTAACACAAGCTGTTGTTCACCTCATTGTACGTCCAGTACAACCGAGTACAAACTGGTACTCCAAGTAGATCTCACCATGATCCTGCTCCTGATGTATTGCTGTCACCTTGATCTTGCTCCCTCACTGATCCTGTTCTGACCCTTGCATACACACATCCCTGCAGACCAACCTGATCTTACTTATCACATGTAGATCTCCACCATGATCCTGCAACACCTTGCATATCAAACCTAATCTTACATACATGAGGAATCCTACTTGATTCCACCATGGGAAGAACTCTCCATTCTCCACACTTGGGTTCTACAAGTTCTACATAGTTCTTCACTTAAAAATATAGCCCATGAGTCTATTATATAGATCTCATGCATATAATAATTAGACAAGTGGCTCAAAGACTCGAACTGGTCTTCATTATGCAAACTACGCATTCACTTAACTAACTATTTGTCAAAAGTAGTTCTACCCGCCACAGGGGATTGACGTCGGTCCCTATCTTCCTAGAGGTGACCGACACCAGTTGACTCCCTGTCGATGCCGATTGTCTTCTGCATTGTTCACTGACTGACGTCGGTGATCTTGCCGATGCCAGCGACTGCATACTCAGCAACCTCCTTCTGTTTGTGACAAGGTGAAGCTTTTAGCTCTACACCCTAACAATCTCCTACTTGGAGATAAATAGCTACACCTGTACCCATACCAGTACTCTGTCTAATCTACATCCTGGCTTGTATTCCTCTTCAAGCTCCCACTTGAAGATAACCCACCACACTCCTTGTGGTGTTAATCCTGTGCCTGAATTTCTTCATTCTCAGCTTACCTGCTTCTGTCGTTGCTATAGTCCCACTCAATCAAAAATCCCTATGAGTAACCTGTAATCAACAAACCACTAACCAGATCTGGGCCATCTGTTAGTCAAACTCGCTCTGAGAACATCTAACCTCGCTCTGATACCATTTGATAGGACCTAAGTTCCTTAAAGCTCTGACACAACTTGTCAAAATTAAGAGCACACATGATTACCATTGTATAAGCAACTTAAGATTGCAGAAATAACCAGAAGAACAAATAACTATAAATGAGAAAACACACAGAATATGAGAGGCAACACACAATTGTATTCAACTCATTACAAAGGAAATTACAATAAAGAGATCACACTCTTCTTCCACCTCTGTGAGGCTTCCTCCTCAAGGGCTCCAAGTAATCTTCCCACCTGAGTAATCTTCTCTCATAGGTCACAACTAACAACTAACACAAGTTGTTGTTCACCTCATTGTACGTCCAGTACAACCAAGTACGAACCGGTACTCCAAGTAGATCTCACCATGATCCTGCTCCTGATGTATTGCTATCACCTTGATCTTGCTCCCCCGCCGATCCTCTTCTGACCCTCGCATACACACATCCCTGCAAACCAACCTGATCTTACTTATCACATGTAGATCTCCACCATGATCTTGCAACACCCTGCATATCAAACCTGATCTTACATACATGAGGAATCCTACTTGATTCCACCATGGGAAGAACTCTCCAAGCTCCACACTTGGGTTCTATAAGTTCTACATAGTTCTTCACTTAAAAATACAGCCCATGAGTCTATTATATAGATCTCATGCATACAATAATTAGACAAGTGGCTCAAAGACTCGAACTGGTCTTCATCATGCAAACTACGCATTCACATAACTAACTATTTGTCAACAGTAGTTCTGATCGCCACAGGCAACCGACATCGGTCCCTGTCTTCCTAGAGGTGACCGACGCCGATCGACTCCCTGCCGATGTCGGTTGTCTTCTACATTGTCCACTGACTGACGTCAGTGATCCTGCCGACGCCAGTGACTGCATACTCAACAACCTCCTTCTGTTTGCAACAAGGTGAAGCTTTTAGCTCCACACCCTATCAATGGCCAAAGTGAGGAATACATTAAGGAGAGCATGTAAGTAACTCTTCCACAAAAGGTGGTCAAGGCACCCCAAGAATGGACTGTAACTCATCCATGAAAGGTGGTGACAAGGTGCTAATAATAGAGAAGTAACTCCCATCAAGGGAGTTACTTATGACATTCTTATGACACCTATGACACATCTATGACACACACCTCCACATAAGCTAGCCTATCCCACAAATGTAGCAAAACTCCATGTATGCACAAGAAATAAAATTTTCCTAATTAAAAAATAGGGAAAAATAAAAACCTACACTAATATTGCTTACCCTCTCTACATTGATCTTCATGTTGCACCTTACGAAGTGGACATAATCCTCATGAATGTGTGAGAGGAGGAACTGAATAGCCTCATTAGGCTTTTCAAAGTATGGCAGTTTGAAAATTTGGAAGAGGCTAACTTTGTCTAGCTGATTTTTGATAGTCAGGTGATAAACCACTTGGTTTCATGTGTTTGTGGTTCAAACCTAATAATCATTTTGTAACTATACTTCATTCCCCAATTGATAGTGGTTGTAATAAAAAATGGTTGTAGTTGCCACCTTGGAAACCCAATTCTCAACGTGCAAAACTAACTTTGGGTATTACATCTCTTCAATGTAAATTGTTGGAGGGGAAGATGGTGGAGTGGTCTGTGATGAGGAGGCCTACACCTACTTTCCTTTTTTCACCATTTTATCTTTTTCCATGATCTCACTCTCAACTCTTGTGCACTACTCTTGCCTTGGTGTCTCTTGTAGGTTTTTTAAAGGCTCCTCTCTTATAGGGAACCACTCTCCACCTACCTCTCTATCTTCAAGAATGGTTGGAAGTTTTTCAAGTCATTTTGCTTTTCTCTTTGGCTGCATTACCCATTGAGGCACTCGAAGGTTAACCCTTAGCCATCCCACATTCCCAAATGAATATGTGGTGGTGTTTAACTTGCCTTATCTCTCGAGCTTTACACTTCAATAATGGCAAAATCTGATAACTTGCAACAACTTTTACTAAAAATGGCCTTGACCCACTTCTATACTTGGTTTTCACTTATCTACCTCCACTTGGAAATCTTGTTTGCATCTATGTTTAGTATACTTTCATACCGAGTTTGACCTTGGCTCTAGTTTTTTGGTTCATATATTGCTCTGGTTTGTTTATTGCTTGAATATTTTAGCAAGGTAAAATGTAAAATGGCTTTAACATAGTTATTTATAGGTCCCTCAGCCAATCTACCTCATTAACTTCTTTCCTCTCCTTACCATTTCTAGTCATAAATATGTATCTTCTAATGATATTTCTACTTCGAATATTACATTGAGCCTTTAAAGTTCTTAACAAACTTGTCCCATCATTCCACTCACACATTTACTTGTTATGACTACCCTTGTTGCCTTAATGGTCCATTCCTTCCTGTGCCTTCTGTGGAGGTGGGTGACAACTGTCTTATTCTTCTGGAGTAATGGAAACCAGCTATCATAAATAACTTATGCACCTTTAATCACTTATGCACCCATGTGTCTCATATTCATATGCACATCTTTCTTCACACAAAATAGGGTTTGGGGTCCTCTACAAGAAAAAAACACAAAAAAATAAAAAAAATGCATGCCTCAAGGGTAGTGATTTTTATTGAAAACAAGAAATCCTATTCTAATGGCTCTAAGCCTTATTTGATCAATAACATAAATTTAAACAAAATCATAAAATGGCTGAGGCGAACTCCCATTATAATGTTTGAGGAGGAATTGACCATCTATTCACTTCAGCTGACATGCATCAGTAGATCGGATACTATGAATTATGAATGGTTCATCCCAATGGATGCAGAGCTTTTTAGGGTGGTGCATGAAATTAGAGTCATAGATTAGAACTTGAAGATTTTATTCTTTAGATGATGATCATGTCATGCTTTCTATTTCTGTTTCTCAACATCTTGGTTCTAGTGAGTGAGGAACTATGCCTCATCTATTTTCACGATTTTATCAAGCCAAGCTTTTAAAGATGCATCATCATCAATATTTCTTATATGTGTTACCCAAAGAGATGGAACTAGGAACTCAACTGGCATGATTGCTTCCTTTCCATATACCAGGTTAAATGGTGTATTTTTATTGAGGCATTTATATGTTGTATGATATGCCCAAAGTACTATAGATACCCTGTCATCCCAATCAGTTCTACCAATATTGTATATTTTTGTTAAGGTGGTATCAATAATATTGTTAAAGGCTTCTTCTATTCCATTATCCTATGGGTGATATGGTGTGGTCTTGTGATGCACAATCATGAATTCATCCAACATAATTCAAATTATCTCATTTAGGAAGTAGGTTCCTCTATCACTAGTGAAACTTAGAGGACATCCAAAACACGTTTAATGTTTTCCCAAATGAACCACATGGTAGTGGCTGCTATACAGTCTTTGGTTAGCACTACCTTAGCCTAGTGCATTAAATAGTCTTTTGCCACAATTATGTACCATGAACCTATTCTTCATCTTGTGGGAGTGATGGGCCCTATAAAGTCTATATCCCACTTTTTGAATGGTTCTTGTGATGAAATTGGACACAGTGCCATGACATCTCTTCTATTAGGTTTTACCATATGCTGGTAGATATCACATTACCTTGTATATACCTTTGCATCTTTAAATAAAGTTGACCACTAGTCTTATGAGCAACAACTTGTGCACAGTAGTTTCCCTAGTATAATGTCCTTTGGTAGTACCTTCATTTACTTCTCATAATACCTCAAGGTGCTCATGTTACATTACACAATGGCATGATACCTTGTCATGGTCCATTTTGTACAGATCTCCTTCTATGAGTTGATATGGTGTGGTGTGAATTGCAAGTCATTTATTTTCTTATAAAATGAGAGAAGTAGGTACACAACTAGTATTGAGGAATGCTATAATATCTTCCAACTCTTCAGGTACCCTAGCAACTTGGAAAAGTTGTACGTTAAGAAGGTCATCTTCAATAACATGTGGAGGTTCTCTATTTTCAATTCAAAATAAATGATCAGGGTCACAATTGGTTTTTACAAGTTTTATTACTACAAAAAACTGGAATTTTTAAAAGAGAACTATCCAATGGAAAATTCTTCCATGGAGAATGGGCTTCTTAACAAGATACTTTAAGGCCTCATGATCTGTATAAAACACAAATGGGGTAGCCAGAAGTTACTATATAAATTTTTTTAGGACGTAAATCATAGACAAGGCTTCACATTCCGTGGTTGTATAGTTTCTTTTAGCTGATGTGAGTTTCCTATTGGAAAAATAGATGGGATGGTCCAAATTTCCCTCTCCTAGTTGTATAAGTATTACACCAACTGCTATTCTAAATGCATCAACATAGATATGGAATGGTTTTGTCTAATATGGAAATTATAAGACAGGAGCAGTAACTAGTCTTTCCTTCAAAGTTTCAAAAGTTGATTTACAAGAATTTGCCCATATAAACTATTCAATATGCTTTAATAGTTGTTTCAAGGATATTACAATCTTGGCATAACCCTGAATGAATTTTTTGTAGTATCCTGTGTGTCTTAAGAATGTGCACACCTCACACTAGTTTTTAGCACTAGTAGTCATAGAATAATAGAGACCTTGGCTGGATCTATGAGGAGTCCATATTTATAAATGATATGCCCAAGGAGTACCCCAAATGGTGTTGCAAATAGGCATTTCTTTAGATTTAGGGAAATTTGTAATACTAAAAAATTCTCAAACATGAGCCTAAGATTGGTATAGTGGTCCTTGATTAGGTTGTATACCATCTAGTCATTTAAGTAGACTTGGAGAAACTAATGGATAAAATCTTTAAAAGCCTCCACTACTACTCGTGAGAATATTGCCAAGGCATTTTTAAACCCAAAAGGCATGATGGTGTAGGCAAAATAGCCCCATTTTGTATCAAAAGTGGTCTTGGAGCAGTCTTCCTTAGCTATTTGAACTTGGTGATACTCGAGAACCCATCAATAAAGGAGTATATCTCACAACCATCAACACCTTCTATGACTTCCTTCATGAAAGGTGTTGGGAAAGGATCAGTGACACAAGATGCATTTAAAACATGTTAATCCATGTAGATATTAATACACCCACCCTTCTTGATATTGATTTCCATAAGACTCACCCAATCAGATTCATCAATAGGAATAATTACTTTAGCATGGAGCATGTTATTGATCTCTTGTTTTATGCATGCTTAGAGGTTAGGGTTCATTCAGTATGGGTGTTTCTTCACAGGATGAGCACCATCAATAAATTTTATATGCATCTTCTTGAGAGAAGGGTGAAACCCTTTCATTTCACTGTAGTTCCTTGGAAACACATCTTGATACGCTTTCAATAGCTCAAAAATTTATCAAATTTTTATTTCGGTCCAATAATTGCCAATGGTTGCTACCTTAGGTTCTTGTTGTGTCCCAATGTTTAGTTGGATAGTTTGAATGGGCCCATAATAAGGATTTTCCATGGGGTAATTGGTGTCCTGAATAATTCATGAGCTAGTACTTTTGGGAACATGTAATTTGTTACTCAATGGATTGAATGGAGTGGATCCTTCTCCTTCATCTACTTGAAAGATGAGCTTCTATTTTCCCAGGTGGATTTCTTCTCAATTCTCTTCACTAGAGACTATCAACGGTGAAAGAGGTAATTGTCTAGGAGGTTCATTGAATAAACTCAAGGGTTCTTTTGGTTCATGATGAATATGATGCAGGCGGTCTTCCAATGGACTCGGATCTTCAATTATTGTTTCATTTATGGCTTGAAGAGAAAGGTGAAGGTCTATCCTTGGTGAAGAGTAAGAAAGTGTGGATGTCATATTCTCCTTTAATAGCTCCTAGAACCTTGTTCCTTTGTGCCTTTCTTCATGTATGTACCAATCCCATGCCCAAGTTCATAAGGTTCCATAGAACATATGGACCCATAGGCATTCTGGTAAAAATGTTTCTTTAGCTCATCATATTGTTTCACATACCCCTAGGTGAGGTTTAGGTGTTTCCATACCACTATAGCTAAGTGTACCATTGGTTTTATTATCATGGTGATGTCTATGATGCAGAGCAACTTGCACTTGATCCCAATACGATAGGTAATCTTTATGGGTTCACCACCACCTGGTAGTGGTGCCATAAAAAATGTGGTCTAGGGACCTCATCAGTTCATTTTCAATCCCATAAAACTCTTCGAGGCACTAGATAAAATCACACACTTCCATTTATCCTTGGAACCATGGAGCTTCATTAATTCTTTTAAAGGTGGTCCCTCTAATGGTCCTCTCATTGTAAACCCATGAGGTGCACAAATTTGTGATGCTTAAGGAACTAGTGTGGGATGTATTCTCTATTAATGGTGTTGCACAATCTTCCAGAGAGATCATAATCACCATGGGCCCAATAGTTGTAAGCATTGCTTGTGGTATCTGAAATAGATTGGTTGTCTACCCAATGAAGAATACCATCTGACATTAGATCATGATAGTCATCATGTCAAGTAGCCACATTATACAAATTATTGATGTCTTCATCAGTGCTTATGAGTTTAATATAGGGTGGTTCTTGTGCTTGGTCTAAGGGAATTATCATGCATTGATCAATATTTTCAAAGATAATGTAACAATTCTTAAATCTTAAATCTACATGATTTTCATATCACTAGGGTATTTCAATTAAGGTTGGATAATCATCAACCTCTACCAACTCCAAAACCTCAAAATTTGCTTTGAAGGAAACCTCAAGTATTTTAACAGTGATGTTTTTAAGGACTCTGATAGGGTGCGCACGAGTCTTGTTTTCCATGAACAAGACATGAGGTGAAGGTTGTAAAGCTAGAATAGACATTTTACACCAAGCATCTTTAGTGAGAACATTTACTTCAATGCCATTATCCACTAGAATATCATAGATTACCCATCCATTGATAGCAACATTAACTAATATTTCTCTATCTTTTAGGGATGTCAAACTATGACTTTCTTGATGTCGAACATGTTTTAAATATTGATCTTCACTTTTTCAAATTAGTTTAGTGTGGGTTCCATTTGGTAGGTGAGATTAAACTTTAAACCAAGTTCTAAGCTATGGAACGATGTCTTCATCAAGCATGCATTTGCATAGTTCCTAGAAACTATCAGTCATTACTGGAGGTTCAATTTCCCTTTGCACTATGGCATGCTATGTGACATCCCAGTACTTAAGATATTAAATTTTTCCTTGGAGATCATGCACAAGTGCCATTTTATCTTGAAGAACATCCTTTTACTAAAGTACATTAGGGTATTTCTTTGCATGAGGTTATTCTCTATGTACCTTTTCAATCAGGTTGGATGTAGATTGCATCGAGCCTCGATTGCGAGTAGTAATATTGACTTGCTATACAATAGGGATGGTTGGATGAGCAAACAATTTTGGTTTGTCTATATGAATCATACATACAACTTTTTCATTTTTTTCCTTTGTAATGACTGCTTATAGATTTGGGTACTCTTCTAGTCGGTGGTCCTTTTCACAGTAAGCGTAGTTTGGGTATTCTGAGCGATCCCTCTGATAGTGGTCTAGAGAACCACACTTATAACAAGTCATTGGTGAAAACCTACCAACTTTTATTCATCCTATTTTATGCCCATGATAGACACCATTCTCTTGAGAACTAGTGACTAAGGCTTGGCACATATTGCACACTTGAGCCTCATGAATATCAGTAATTAGATGGAAGTCATTGGTGTCATGAGTATAATCATCATAAATTTTACAATACATAGATAATTTAGTACTTTTGTCCCATTTCAAAAGTGGACATGAATGAACATCATAGTCATCATGACAAATCTTGTAAGTTTGATTTAAGACTATGTGGATGTTCTTTCATGGGTAGTTGTTTCTTGTGTGTCCTTCAGTTTCACAATCAGTACAACAAATAACACTACGTTTCTCATGTGCATTATTTGCCAATAATTTTTCAAGGTGAGAATCCATAGACATTATTTTTGCCTCCATAAAGGGACTAATTCTAGTATCCATACTTTTAATTGCTTTAGCACGTAGGGCAGCCTCCAAAGCCTCACATGTGTTGGTGAAAGTTCTTTGTGACAAGGTCCATCAAAAAGGTAAAAATAATCCCCCTATGAACCATTGTGCATGTTGAGTAGGATTGATTTCAAAAGATAGCTTAGAAATCAAGGTCTTGAAATGAGCATCATATTCCTATATGCTCTCTATAAGCCCCTATTTTATGTTTTTTAGCACGACTATACTCTACTGCTCAAACTCTAGGATATCAAATTCTTGTAGAAATATTGCTTTGAGCTAGTCATAGTTTACCACTACTTGTTGAGGGTTGAATTTTCAATACCATTTGTGTACATGTTCTAAGAGGGTGGTTGCAAATTGTGTTGCCTTTTTATCAAAATACATGATGCCACACGCCCTCTAAATTAGTTCACACTTATGAACATGCTTAGCTACATTTTCCACCCCTCAGTACTCAAGTAGGTGCATTGTCATTTCATAATAAACCATAGGTGGTTGAACAAATAATTGATAAGAAGATCCAGCTCCTATTCCTAGAGGGGGTTCACTTTCTCTATTACCTCCTCCTAATCCTCCTCTAGTGCCTCCACTAGTAGTAATCATGTGGGGGAGGCATGGTGGAGGGTTGATTTCCTAGATTGGGGTCTGTATTCTGGCTTTGGCCAGATCTTCCAAGCATTCCAAGTTGTGACATGAAATTTTATTGAAAATAAAAAGATGTATATTCTATGTTATTTATTAATGACATGGTCTCAATTTCTTGTATCTATTCTTCTTTTGAATTTGTACTATTTATATTCCTTATATGTATCCTATCTAACTCGAAGGCATGAACATGCACTATGTGGGAGAGCCTATTTTAATTGTATTGGGTTCATCTTTGATGTTCCAACCCATTTATATGAAAGATAATAGTGGCAAAGGTTGTGTCCTATAAGTGAGGGATTCCTCACATGTGTCCAACTCCCTGCGGCTCTTCCAACACCCCTAAAGTGTTCCCAGTCTCTTCATGTGCTACTAAATCCCATGATCCTCTATCGAGATTCATCATAATTCTATTTTTATATCACTCACTGACTTGCTACCATGTTAAACCCACAATCCTGAACCAACCAATAGTCTCTCTTCCAATTGTGCAGCTCATGCACATGAGATTTTAGCCTTTCATGGGTAGTGTTTCCAACCCAAGATCAATAATTAGTTTTTAAATCTTGGAAGGAAATAGAGAAAGATATCATCCCCTTGGTTCTCATATAAAATTGAACATTACTTCCTTAGAACATGAATATGTGGTCACAATGTATTCTAAGATGTAACTATTTCAAACACCCTTCAACCAATAATTGATCACTTGCATCTAGGAAACTTTTAGTCATGCTAAAATCCTTTGCCATTATGGTGTCCATGACTATCTTTGTCCAAGGTTTTGAGATCATCCTTGAGCATATGTTAATATCTAGGAATGTAGAATAATAAGGACCTAAAAAAAAAGTCTCATATAATGAGCTGTAGATGTTTTGTTTTACCCACTATCGTGCAAAAATTCTAGGCTCAAGATATGGAACTGCAAAATTATCTTCGACACTAGTAATCCATTCTTTAATGTTTTCTAATGTAATGTGCTCAAACAATTCTCATGCTTGTTCTCCAATTACTTTAGGTCCCAAAAACATAACCAAAATGTTGGGTATTTTTCTTTATGTCAATGCCAAAACCTTTTCCCAATAGGCTAGTGAGCTGGCCCTATCACACGAGGGATGAGCCTCATGCACTCACCTAAATCACATAGTGAAAGATCGGTTCTTGAAGACTTTGAATCACATGGTGTAATTACTCCTTTATGGTAAAATAAATATCCTACTACTATTTCTTATCATATCATGCTACCATTACTAGCTAATTATAAAAGAAAAAACTCATGACTTTTAATTACTTAACACATTTCAATATTCAACATAATTCACAATCCACTGCTCAAAGTATTGTATGACAAACATTGAGTTCTCATTTAATGTTTTTGAATTATGAGACATGATATATTCTGAGAGGTTCCTCCTTTTTCCACCTAAACTCATAAAATCTTACAAAAGGGGTTTTTATACTTGTTTTTCCTTATCCAAGTGTCAAATTCCTAACTACAAGATAAATGGCACATGAATTCCCAATAAGCTGGGTCATGGCTATTACAACTATTTGTTCTTAAAGACTTGGGCATCTTCACCCCTAGATGCTTGCTCTATGTAATACACATATCTAGGTGTTTCATTGCTTATGGGATGGTATCTAGCCTCTGATCGGTGGGGACAACATGTCCTATTTGATTTATTCTTTATAAATGCTCCCACGTTCTTCACACTCTATCTTCCTCACGCTCCCCTAGTCTTTTGCTTCTTGCTCTGAGTTCTATTTTCTTGGATTCCTCATGCCATGTTACCTTTTAACTGGGTCTTGTCATGCTAGATCTTCCTTGCCATCATCCTTTGACACCCTTCAAGTCTCATGCTGATGGATTCGTGCCATGGTCATTTTTCACCATGGATCTCCCACATCGTGTTGATACTTATATAAAAATTGACAATGGTCCCTCTACACTTCACGCTAAAAATGGAATAAATACTTGTCAAAATTGTGGCACCAACAGTAGCCTTGCTGAAATTTACAAGAAAACTTATCTTATTCCTCAAATTCTCATTTTCATGTTCTGATAATTCCACTCTAAACTTTAGACCCCAAATTTGGTTATCCTCCTCCCTAGTAGCCAAGGTTTGAGACATTTTAGAATTCTCCTGTTGAAGCACATTCATCTTTCCCTTCAAATCAATAATTTCATGCATAAACCATCGCATTATGGTTTTATGGAGATCTAATATTGATCCATGGTCTCCCAAATATATTTTTATGTTTCCCTATTTGATAAAAACATTTGCTATCAAAGATACCATCCTTTTATGGCTCTTAGAAATTGATGACTGACTTCTTATGGATTTTGATCCCAAGAACCTAATTTCATCATAAGTAAGAGTCAGCCAATCCTTCCACATAAACAGTAGTCTAATCCTATCCTTTGTGCTATCTAATCATAATAAAACCTCCTGTTTAATAGTTATAGACTTAATCATGACATACCCCATCACATTAGCAAAGGGAACCTTATCCTAGTAACCCTATCCCTTGAGTTACATCAATGATATCATACCACTATGTCCTACCATCACTGCACTAAGGACAAACATCTAATTTAGAATCAAGTGATTTCATCATCCAAAAAAAGCTATGAAAAGAGATAATGTACTCATTTCAGTGAATCTTTGGAATCCATATTTAATCAAATATCCACATCCAATATGATCATCTACCTGCACACCAAGCCTCTTGATCCAAACAGCCCCAAACCCTCTTGGTATAGAGAAGGCCAATAATGTTCATACCAAAAAATCTAAGGGCATTCTACTAATAGATTCCTCACATTCAAAAATTATGTCCAAGGCCTAAGTGACAATGATGACATCACAATCTTGAATGAATCAGATGAATCCACATCTAAAAGTGAGCAAGAGGTGATATGTCAAGATTATTTTTTAGATCAAAATCAAAATACTCTATTTATGAGTCACAATCAAGACAAAGAATCCATTTTTGATAAACCCATATTAGACAATGAACTTATATTTGACAAGCCTCACTTTTATTAGCCTTTTTATGACCATCCACATACCCTTAAAGATCCCATTTTTGATGAGCCTAGTCCACCTATCTTTGATGAGCCTCCCATTTAATGAACCCATATTCAAAGAAATCATCATTGACCAATCATCCATGTTTTATCCATCACACAAAATCCCCCATTTCTAAAATTCATTTCATCCCAAAGCCTCCATCACCAAGAAAAAAGTGAAAAAGGTACTTGTGGACACCACTATCTAACATACCCTTTTTGTGGCCACAATCCAAACATCATATACCAACAACATAAAAAAATCAACATCATTAGCATTAGAATCATCATTAGGATCAACATTAACATTAAAATCAATTTCAAAGTCACTATCAACACTCATCTCAACATCATCGATAACTAAAATAGAGTCATCATCAATATCAGAATTAATAGATTCAGAATCATACCTCATATCTACATCAAAATTAGGAGCATATGACATCAAATAAATACTTATTATAGATCAATATAACACCCTTAGTGATTATTTCATGATTATTGAGGAAGTTTTTATTGACATAAAATTAGGTTCTCCTAGTAGACTCTATGAGAATCATGTTTCCATAAATCATTTCATCCACATCACCAATCCTTTCATCTATATCACCAATAGTTTAATCAATATACCCACCCTTTTTATTGCACTAATTCTTCCCATCATCTCGATAATTAACCTCCTATAACCATTGATTAGGATCGATAGAATCACACACCAGTAGACTCCTTCCATAACGACATACCAATTACATAATCTATGGGGATCCAAGATAAGATACAATAAAAAGAGAATAGTAATGAAATCAAAATCCATTTCAATCAAACAATATCTCTTGGGGAACCAAAATATTGCCTTCATCAAAATAAGTCAAATAATTCACCAAATCAAATGTCAATGTACCCTACCAAAAACCTCTTTGAGGTGCTATGGGAAAATCAAAATAAAAATAATCAACAAATTCAAAAATGAAAGTCCCCTGGTGAAAACCTCCTTGAGGCACTAGTGGGTACTCAAAATCAATATCCAACATAAAATCCAAAAGGATCTATTGGTGAAAACCTCTGTGATGTGATAATAGACAAATAAATCAACATCAAATGTAATATCAGAGTGGTCATTAATCCTCCAAAAATTTGGATCAAATAATAAAAGAGTCTCAAGGTTTTGGATCCCATAATATCCAAAAATAAGTTACGCATAACACAAATGGAGCATATAAAATCAACAACGATGTGTGAAAATGTTAGCCCCAATTTATAGTCTCTTGGTAATTATACCTCCCATCATGATCATACCATCTATTCAAGTCTTATGCAATACCATAAAATCTAATCTATACCATACATTGCCTTATCAATTGAAATTGCCTCTCATAGGGGCTACAAAGACACCTAGTTAAGATGACTAGAGGAAGCTAAATCAACAATCAACAAAGATCACAATGACACTAGTAGAAAAAATATAAACAACATGATCTTATTGGTATTATTATCTATTCCAAGTATCAATTGAATATCATAATGATTCAACATCATGCATCTCACATGCCTCCAATAAATTGAGATGCCATCAAACCATAAAAAATAAAAAATGTAAAATAAATAAATAAAGTATAATAATAAATAATATAAAAAATAATTCATCCAATGGTAAAATCTAATTTTATTGTACTTTGTGCAAGTACCAAGATGAAAACTAATTTTTGGCATCATGTGTAAATAATTGATTGTTTGTAGGTACTATTGGCTATCCTATCTACCCTTGGTCCCTTGGATACTTGCACACTTGGAAAGGAGCAATTTTTTTCCAAAATTTGCTGAGTACAGTCCTTACAAGGGCATTCATGATGATTAGGTTGATTTAATAATAGGTATGCAAAATTCATTAAGGCTTTTTGTACCTTTGCTCCATTGAATGAGTCTTACAATCATTGATGGAGTCATGGTTTGTATTAGGCCTATTAGAGGTCCCACCAATGCAAAAAATGTGTCTTAAGGTCTTGGTAGGTCTTCATTAACCTTTTCAGGACTCACTTCATGCCTATAAGTATTCAAGTTGATGACAATTCAATATCTTGTTGGAAGGTCTGATAAGTCATCTTAAGGTCATGTAAGTGCTTTTTAAGACAAAGTTATAAAGTAAAAGTCCTAACAAAGCATTCATGAGATTATAAAGGGGTTCAAAGAGGTCTTGTTCACTCATTAAATCATTTTGAGAGGGTAAAATCTTCTTTAAAGTTTCATAAAGTCATCTTAATGTTTCTAGACCCTCCTCCAACTCTCCAATCCATATAAATAGTCAAGGAATTTATTTGGCTTGATGGTTT
The DNA here is from genome assembly GCA_037957365.1 of Torreya grandis. Lineage (NCBI taxonomy): Eukaryota > Viridiplantae > Streptophyta > Pinopsida > Cupressales > Taxaceae > Torreya > Torreya grandis. Next base: position 1,359,690 of record JARHVA010003332.1, on the reverse strand, counting down.
CCCTCTTTTATTGCCTCTTGGTGACCTTCAAATCACTCAACGTGAGGAGATGCATCAAGCAATAACCAAACCATTATCCATATCAAACATGATCATGGCATATTCATTATTTTAGGAGTGTTTTTCAATTTTTATGAATAAATTTTCATGGTCAAACCACCAAGGTCAAGTCTTTCTCATGATCTCAAACCTCTTCAAGGCCCAAAACTTCAAAATGATGAGGTTTCAATCATTTTTTACAGGTTTATTTAGATATCCAAGGAAGAAATCACCATGATATTTAAGGGGTTAGGGTCTCAAAATCATGTGCAGGTTCTTCAATGAAAATTAAAGGTCCATTCATGAAAGAAATGACAAGTTTTATGGGAACATATCTTGAAGACAAGCCATGAAAGAGAAACATGCCTAGAAAATTATAGTTTTTGGTCTTGAAGGTATAATTTATAAGGGTATGTGAATATTTATGCATGGAAATAGGATCCAAAAACCTTAATAAAACATCTACCAAGTGTATCAAGTCTCTTTGATGGTTTGCATGTAAAAACAGGCATAACAAACCCTAAAATATGAAGGTTTTCATGAAATTACAAGGTTTTATGAAGAATTCTAAAAAATTGTAGAGTCTACCATTGTTAATTAAGGTTAAAATAAGGTCCCTAACATCAAATTTAGACCTTCATAGTCATTCAAATAAGAAAATCATGCTCATAGGCCTCTTAGCAAGGCAAAATCAATCCAGAACCTCATTCACAAACACTTATAAGTAGTTTTCAAAGATGAGCCATCTCTAATCAGGAGTTGTAGGGATCGGTACATACATTAGAAAACATGGAGGAGGTATTTACTATTAATATATAGTTTTTTAGAGGCAAAAATAATTAAACAAGGCTATGAATAATCACTGACAAACCTAAAACTACCTACAAGCAACTCAAAAGGATCACGATTCAAGGTTTGAATGAATTTATCTAGATGAATGGAAATGATTGGGTAATGGAGGAGGTTAGGAGGTATTTTGAGAATTATTATAAGCTATAAAACTAGATCAATAAGTTTCAAAGCACATGGATTCATCAATAATGTTGCAGATAGTCCTAAAACCCTATTAAAACCTAGAGCTTGTGAATCTAATTTTGGCATTTTAAAGATTGATTAAGTGAACTAGATCATGGTTTTAAAGTATAAATATGGTTTCAAGATCCTATATGATCACCTAAATATAGGGTAAAAGTTTTAGGCCCATGAAGACCAAGATTAAGGTTTTAATGAGGTTCAAGCTTGGAGATAACCTCCACAGGCCTGAAAACAAAAGAATGAGGTTTTTAATGTATTTAATATGTTTATCTCCTAATGAAAGGGCCTCAAGAAAGTAAAATAAACTTCCACTTGCATCCAAGATCATATAAACATAGATGTATACCCATGGGATCCATTCTCAAAGTTTTAATGAAGTTTTCAAGCTTGAAAAGACCTGTACAAGTCTACAAACAAGAATAGAGTTTCAAAAAGTTTTGAGGTGTTTTATTCTAAGGGGAAGGGCCTTAAATAATCCCAATGAACTCTCCCTTGTAGTTAATTACCCTCCAATAAATTTTCATGCATATTGAAAGACTTTCAAGTTGCATAGAGTTCACCTAAAAACCTGTAAGTAAGAAGCATAGGATTTTGAGATCATAAATGTAGGTTTTAAGAGTTGAAGGTCTTTAAGGGAATTAAAAACTTGTGGATCAATTAGTATGGTCTCTAAGAGGCATGTGTACATATAGGGTTGATATAAGGTTATGAACCTTTCAAACATGATTGTAATACTAAAAGGAAGGAAAATTAGTAGAGAGGAAAGAGTGAATGCAAGATAAGATAAATATAAAATTATAGGTTTGAAGGACCAAAAAAGTTGTAAAGTGTCAACTAGTTATTTGTAAAGTTACTAGGTCACCTAACTTTAGGCTTCAATGGAGGCATCAATATGGTGATTGAGATGTATAACAATGTCATTAACATATCTATAGGTAGGGGCATGAGACTTCATGGTGTAGAGGTCAAGATTAATGCCTTTTCAAATCCTCAAGACTCTTTAAAGAGCCATGGACATGTTTGTAGACCTTTAAAATGTAATTTTAGGTCATGGGCATGTCTAAAGAGCCTCTTCAAGGAATATACAAGTCTAAAAACTTATCTATAGGTTTTAATGAAGACCCATCAGATATTTTAGAGACATTTTTCGGCCTATAGTGACCTTTTGAAGAGTCATGAGGGTCATAATGGCCTTGTGAAACTACTTGCAGGATATGAGGGGTGTCTTGATAACCTCATGAGTAAAAGGACAACATTCACGCATGATATAATGGGTTTGTTGAAAGTTTTCAAGGTATCCACTATTTCATGATCTTCTCAAGGTCCTATCCATGCATGTGAAGAGATAAGGAGGTTTATATGAACCTTAAATCATCTTTAGGGAGTTAAATAGGGTTTAGGGTTTAAGAAGACCTCAAGGAAGGAATAAAATATTTGGTGATGAAGATTGATTTTTTTTTTTTTTGAGAAATGGTTACTATATGCCTTAATTTTTTAAGGTTTGCACTCAGTTACATGTATTCAATAGGATAAAAAACATCTATTCCAAGCTTTGGCAATGTTCCTATTATTTACAATGCCAACATGGTTTTCAAGCTTTAAATAGCCTACACATAAGTCTAAAAGTTAGAGTTTAGTCTCTTTATGATTGATTAAGAGGAAATAAATCTCAAGAGCCTTCAATACTATGATCATGACTCTCAAGATTCCTAAGAGCATATGCAGGTCTAACAAGTCCATGAAGTCTATTTTAGGATTATTAAGGATCATAATGTTAAGAAAGAAGTGGTTGGAGAAATAGAGCTCTCATAGGGTAGGAAATAAGAGTCTCTCAAGCTCCTCAGGAGCATACACAAGTCTCCATGACTTTATAAAGTCAAAATAAGATTTCAAAGCATGGTTCAAAGGTAAGTATGCATACAATGCATTGTATAGACTCAAGACCCTGTAGATAAAATTTACTATTAGAATGAACAAGCTATTGCAAGACAAGCCAAGCCTACAAACCTATCCCATGGATTTCATGAATACCATGGTATGAATGCTAGGTTGATGATGACAAGTTTTATTTCAAGGCTCGAATGCCTTCTATAAGTATACATATATTGTAAAGGGTCTCAAGCATGACCAAGAGCATAAAAGGCCTATAGAAAGATAAACAAATATAAAAACATGATTTCAAACCTGTAACCAATTCTATGAAAGCCTCGCATTGCAAAGATAGTAGATAAAATGGAAGGGACTTAAAGGTCTCTTGGTGAATTTGGAAGACTAGTAAAGGAGGAAAATTTTATGGGTACTATAGGACTAATTCATGGTCAGAATTATTTAGACCTTCAATCTATAGGTCTACATTTCATCTTGCAAAGTTATATGTCTTATTCTAAGCAAGAGAAATCATGAAAGTATAATCAATTTATATAAATTTTCAAGGAGTTAGTAGAGTAGTCTTCAAGATATAAATAAGGATATTAAGCACAAAAAGATTTCTACTATTGTAGGTTACAAGAACTTGTTCTTAAAAGACCTAATGCTATGATGGATGGTTTTAGCTTGATAGCCTCACTTATAGGTCTAGCTATATTAGTTTTAGGAGGTTTCAAGGTGTTTTAGAAAATGTTGGAAGAATATATGAAGATAAATATGGAGAGTAAGGAGGTTAAAGCCTAAACATCACATATGAGGCCTACAAATTCAAGAGATTGGAGTTACAAAGGAGCTGATTGTAATTTTACAAAGAGAATGAGAGAACAATCTAGGGATGTCAAACATAAAAGGCAAGTTTCTTGGTCTCTCAATGAGTTATCATGAGCAACTAATGATACTACATCAAATTTTAAACCTCTCCTAGAGACCATAATTTGGATTTCAAGGTGAATTTTAGTTTGATCATGCTCTTATAACCTATCAAACATGTCTAGAATGGAGATCAATGGTTATTAGGAGCATGGTGAGGGCATTAGGAATTATAATTTGATTCTAAAAACATGTATCTCCCTCTATGAATTTTCAATCAAGGAAATTCAACCCTTAAGGCTCCAAATGGTGTATGATATTCCTTCCTAAGTCAAACATTCAACATGCACAAGAAGTGGAGATGGGTGAGTTAAGGCCTTTAACACAAATAAAGTCATGTTTTCCAAGAGTGGAGCAACTAGTTGACTAAATCATGCATGTTAAATCACTCTAAAGGACAAAAATGGAAAAAATAAAGCCTTTTCTTCCATTCCTATGCCCATATTCCATGAGAGACCGTCAAAGTGGCAAGCCTAGTGTGTTAATGTTCCTATTTCTATTAGGTTGTGGAGATAAAAGCTTCACTGATGTAGACATGGAGGAGGTTGCTGAGTTGCAGAGCAAGTTACAGGGCAATCGACGTTAGTCTGATCAACTGACGTCGATCATATTACAGTGTAGAAGCAATCGATGTCGGTTATGAGTTGGCTGACATCGGTCAGGAAGGAGCCGACATCGGCAACTTGTGTGTGCATGTAGTTTGCATGCGAGTTCTAGACTGGTCTATTTTTTGACAAGTGGTTTGCATGTAAAGACTATTTTTGGTCTTGAGTTGCGAGTCTAATTATTGTAATTAAGAAAGTCTAATTATTGTATGCATGAGATCTATATAATAGACTCAAGGGCTATATTGTAAAGTGTGCTAGATAACCATTGTGCTTGTAGAGAGAGCAAGAGTAGCTCCTCCTAGTTCCAAAGGGGTGTCGAGTGTGTATGATCAAGGAGAGTTGCAGGTTGTGCAAGTTCTGGTAGAAGATCCACCAGGGTATTGGTTGAAGAATCATAAGGACTTGGTGAGGCAAGGACAAGGGTTCTTCAAGGTGTAGAGACATCTATGTGGTAAGTAAGGTCTAGTGATTTGTAGGTTGATGCAAGAGCAGGGAGATCTACTTGGAGTATGGTTGTGTACTTGGTGTACTGGCAGTGTTGTTACTGACTAGTGGAGGTGAACAACAACTCTGTGTTTGAGTTGATTGTTGTGACCGTAATTGAGAGAGTGAACTATTGAAGGAGAATTACTGGTGAACCCTAGAAGTGTGGGAGCTCTAGAGGTGTGGGAAGAAGTGTGGCATCTTCTTTATTGTATTTTCTTCTGATTGAGTATTAATACAATTGGGTATTGTCTCTCATATTCTGTGTTGTTTCATATTTCTAGTTACTTATTCATTCTAGTTAAATTTCATGTTTAGTTACTAATAAAAGGTAATCAAGTGTGCCCTTAGTGGGCAGTAGGATCCTGACAATTTCCACTTGTTTTTTCTTTTGGATAGGTTGTGTTATGATGTAAAAAATACATTTATGTAATATAGTAGTGATTTTTTTCCTCTCTTGGTTCTTATTTATTATAAAAAAGGATGGAAATGCCTTATTTTATAATCCCTTTGCTAGGTATAGCAAAACTCTACTTTTGTGGACACTTGTAATGCTAGCCTTAAGGCCTTTGGATTAATAAAAGATCAGTTTTTACCTTCTCTAAGCTTGTATCTTATGTGACTCTTATGTTTTGTTGATCTATGTATGTGGTAGAGAGTGTTCTCCCTTGTGTATGTCCATCTTCCTTCACCTTGGTCCAAGTGGGTATGTCTTTTGTAGGTCATATGATGTGTTAGAGCTAGTTATGCAAGTGATTAGTTGTGGAATTCACCAATTTGACTTGTGCAAGACCTTTTGGCTATCCATTATATTCCTTGCATAGGCCACCACCATCATATGAAACACTTATGTTTGAGAAACCTCATTTAGAGTTTGTGTAGAGTGAAATTTAGTCTTTATCAATCCTATTGTATTGTTCTAAGTAGGTAGAGGAGACCCTCACATCTTGGTGCATCACCTCATTTTCAAGTTTTAGATTCATTCTCTCTCTTTTCATGAACAAGAATATTTGTGCAACTTAGGTAGGCTTTGTTAGTGTAGGTTTTAGGACTACAACTTGATCCTAAATCAGGTGTACTATGGTTTGAGAAGGACTTTACTTCTCTAGAGATTCACTCCTATCATAGGTCACTCATAACCTAAGAGTGTTTCCATTATGTCAATTGAAATACATCTCAGGACCTGATAGGGTACATTTCAATGTGACAATAAGTACCTCAACACTTGGGGGAAAAATCCACTTCATCCCTCCATTAATGTCCTAAAATCCATTTTCAACCCCATCTACATCAAAATCCCTATCCTACAACCATTCATATCCATCCTAAAAAAAATGACATCCTATTTTCCATCTTATTGTGTCCATCCTTTCTTTCTATCTTGACCTTGTTAAGGAAGCATAAGAAGTTTTAATCTTATTCTGAAAACATATTGGCATATCATCTGAATGATACTTTGATGACTAGACATCTAGTTCCCATGTGACATGGTCTTTGGAGATCCCTAGTCCATTCCTCCTTGTCCTTCATCCCCTCTATGCATAATCCAAATCTTTTCGTCATTACATTCACTATCAATCCTCATGCTGGTTACTAGGCTTGGGTTTTCCCTTTTCTAGTGACACCTTTTGTACATACATAATCCACAAAACCTTAAAAAATCATAAATCTAGAAAATCAAAAACATCCTAGTCATCTTGTTCTACATCCTAAGAAAAATCTAAATCCTTATCCTCATAAAAATCCATATTATTATCCAAATCCACACCCTTATCCAAAAAACCATTATGACTATCTTATCCACTCATCTATCAAATATAACTTCATACCATATATCATTGCCTGGGGGTAAAATCAAATAAGGCACATTAAATTATGAATTGATCACCCATCTCACAGATTTCAATAAGACAAATAACAAGACACTAATCACATAAAAATAATGTTTTTTTTCACATAATTTGTATGTAGATACTTGTGTGTTCATTTCAATTATATGATCTTTGATGATATGTGACCTTTTTGAATGTCTTTTTTATCATGTATATACCTTTGTCTAATCATCTATGCTTATATGCTTATCTGCATCTATTCATTTAAGTGCCTTTGATTAGGTATTTTATGAATATCTTTGTCTATCTTTTATCCTTTTTATCATCCATGCAGTATCATATGACAAACATGTCATCTTGGTTCCTTATACCAATGGTACATTATGCTATATGCTACTTGTACACTTTATTTTTTAATCTTTGTATCTTTTTTGTAGTCCTACATCAATTACAAAAAAAATGTTATCATGGTTACACATCTCATTGTGTATAATTCCTAGTGATACATTAATCATCATTTACAAAACATCCAATCATCAAAACCCCTACCCAAACCATACATCAAATCATCTATCTAAAAAACTCTATCTAACATCTAAATCCAATCAGCCATCCAATTGCATCTATAACCTAAGTCAATCTTCTATTTAATAAAATAAAAAATCCAATCATCTACCTAATCAAATTATTTTTCATTCTAATCATCTACTCAATCAAATTATTTTCAATGCAATCATTTATCTTGCATCTAATCATATATATCAATGACAATCATCACTAATCTAACATTCTAACATCTATCATCTTCATCAGTCTTGCTCAATTTCCTTGGGGCATCCATGGGATAGGGGCATATATGGGACCTAGTCATCATCTAATCTATCCTATCATCTATCATCACATACTCCATTCTAGGGATAACTACAATGGCTTGAGGTCCATATTGAATATGTAGGAAATGCTTAGTTACATGGGGTGTCTGAGGTTAGCTCAATCATGTCACTCCCATGATCATCCATCCTCTTCAAAATCATGTCATTCTCTTTAAATTTTTTGAAATATATTAATCTATGAGATAAAAACATTAGTCAATCAATCAATCAACCATCCCCTCAATAATTTCCCTAATATTTCTATCAATCTCTCACACTTGTTAATTAGGATCAAAAAATCATGACATCCATCTTTTCTCCATCAATCAATCAATTAATCCAATCAAATCTCATAGCTCTCTTTGAAATATGTCCTTGCTTGGGATACATTCAAATCTTGTGACTTCACTCAATCAATGATTCAATCTAAGCCCATAGCTCTCCTTGACATGCATCCTTGCCTGGGACATGTTTAAAGCTCATGGATTTACTTGTTCATCTATCTAAAGGTTATGGATTCCCCCTTTGAGATGCCACTAAATAGGGAATTCCCATGGTTATATCTTTATCATATTTTACTCCCTTGCATATATATTTTCTAGGGGCATCATCAAGTCAAATATCAATTGCATTGTAGCTCTTGGATCAACAATATTACATCATATCCATCACATCTATCCCATATATCACATGCAATCCCAAACCCTCTTTATTATCTCCATGCATCCCACCCCTCATTCTATTTCAAGTGGCCATTTATCTCATTCCTCACTATATGAGCCCTTGAGGGGGCATCACCATTCCTAACTTTCATCACTTGTTAACCCACAAGTATTTTAATTTCTTTGAAAATCAATTGCTCCATTCAATTAATGCCCTTTCTAAGAGGGGTAAAATGTATACACCTAAAATCATCCAATTCTAATAATTCTATCATTATTAGTTTTATCACACACTAACATCATACTAACTTTATCCTAGAATCACTCTAACACTCTTCTTACATCCACATCACACTAACCTTATAACATCCCTCATATCATTTAATCATCCTCTTATCATGTCATTTAATCACTAATTAAAATTTCAAAATTATCAAGGAATTTAAAATTCCTCACCACCTATCCTCACCTACCCCCAATAACACTCCTAAAAATCACCTTATTAATAATCTTTTAATCATCATTTATTAACCATAATAGACTCTAGAAATCTCTAAACTTCCTAAGGCCACTCCCCAATCATTTTTAGAGATTTTTAGGAATTTTTAATTCATAAGAAATCTATCAACCATTGATATTTCATCATCCATGGATTAAATTTATACCTACATTATCTCATCAAAATCCTATAAATGGAGCTACACCCCCATGCAAATCCAAGGGGCCTTGAATTTAAAATCCATGAATAATGTCATCGTATTATCATTTTATCCAAACAATCAACCAAATTATATTGATTTGTTATATAAGTCTTGAGTCCACAAGAGTAATCAAACATCCATTGCAAATATTCAATCATCTTCAAATATATTTGATCACATACACTTCATCAAGGTATAAGGTGATGCAAAGAACCTCTGTACTCTAATTTACTTTTAGGTACTTACCTCTATCTTGATCTCTCTCTCTTAAACACTCCTTGCTCTTGACTAGGCTCATTAGCCTCCTTGAATGCATCTAGTCTTCTTCTTGACATAAAAGGCCTTCACTCATCCATATATATATTCTCTTTGTTAGCCATAGTATATACTCATCCTCTCCAAGTAAACATTTCATCTCTTCACTCTTCATTATGTCATTAAGCTTACTCACACTTTGGTAGAGGTTAATAGGCCTAAACAGTCAAGGTTCCTTGTTTCTAATCTTGTTTAAAAACATTTATATTCATATACCTTTTCATTTAAACTATCATATACATCCAATCAATTCACATAATCCTCAAGTAAGATCTCTCAACCCAAAGTATACTTTAACACCTCAAGACTTCACTCCTACTAGCCCTATTTACATACAAACTTAGTGGTTTAGACCTATTTAAAAAAATATATAATCAAATAACCTTATTTTTAGGAACCTTTTATTTAGTTCTTTGTTCATTCAAAGTTTGATGATTTGACTCTCCATACATATTATATGTCTTCATTATGCCTTTTCTTAGTAACCTTGCAAACACACAAAACTCATAGTATTGGGAAATATACACACGATTTTGACAAAATTTAGACTTATTTCAATACCCATTAGGCTCATACATATTCACAAGAAAATTTAGTCTTAACACTCAAATAAGACCTCCTAACTCAACCCTCTCTTTTGGTAATTAGGCCTTTTTAGGCTACGCTCAATGATACTTCAGGAGTTCCATACAATATAGTACTATATCAAATTAAATACATCATAATATTCTAAAGCATGAAAAAATACATTATATTATATAGTTTCAAGGATTTTTACTAGTGGAAGCATTATTTATTCAGGTTTCAATCTCTAAACCCTAGGATAGGGTTACACATGCCCGTGCAAGGTTGAGAGGCTCCAAAAAGAGCTAAAATGGTTTCTAAACAAATTTGATTACTAATAGAACTTGAATAGGGTCTATACCAACTATTCTTACCCTTTTACCAATTAATATCTTATGAAAAAACAAAAAAACTCACATCAAGCAAATATGCATAATTTTGGTAAACAGGTTAAGACTGTATGAAGGTTTTCAATTGAGACTTGCACTTATGGGATGATTGAGTTTCCAAATAGTTTACCCACACTAGGAAAATATTATGAAATTTTAAATACACCCTAAACCAACTCAATAAGAATTTAACAACCTTATAAAAGCACTATTGGTCCTCTTCTTGGGACTTTATAAACACATAATCTCTCTTATGGACTGGACTATGTAGTTGAATGAAGTCTAAAAATCCATTCAATCACTCCCTTAGAAGTGTCTCAAAGCCTCTTTTGGAATAAATAAAAATTAATCCCCACTATAAACACTACATACAAGCTCACATGAAACATAACAATCCCTACAAGACCTGATTATCTTTGTTTTTAGACTGTATAGACAAAGTATATTGTATTTGCTTGGTACTAAGAATCTAGCCAGATGTTACCAATTCATGACTAGGAATTCACTCACATATATCAAGATCCATTTGAGTTAGGATATATTTGACAGACATTAACTTCACATTAATTCTTTGAATATAAAATGCATAAATTATCACCTATAGTAGGATAGAGTGTTGATACTCTATTTCTTGATCTTTTTTTCCTTTTTCTCTGCTTCAAATATCTCCTCCCTTCTAACACCTAAAAAACACTTATTATAACCACACTCTATGACTCACTCTCTATGCATATCTACCTTATTAACACACTAATCATGCAAGACTCTTTATATTCTTTACCATTGCACGTTGCATACCAATTACACCTTTTCTTGAATCTTGATTTGCATTGTTATTTTCATGTTAAGCATGTTAAACACATATACACACCTATTTGGACCTTTCATGAACAATTTACAAACATTAAACACCATTTTCAACCTAAAATAGATCTCTAAAGCATAATTAAGTTATTCAAATTTTGATTTTGGAGGGAAACTCCAAAAGGGCTATAAGCACTCATTCCTAAGACTTCTAATGTCTCAAACACATCCATAAGGATCTTATTAGAGCACCTTAATGCCTACACAAGACCAAAATGGTCAAAATGAACCTCTAAATCATAATTACCTATTTTGTTCCTCATAATACTACATCATACTCCCCAAGTGGAGAAAAATTTGAGTTTCTGCTCAAATGTACCTTGTCCAAATTTATTTCTTACTTTAAAATTATTTATCTTATGCTTCTCTTATCTCCTCTTGTTATTTCTATTATTTTATTTCTTGTTTATCTTTAATTGACGCTCACATATCTTTCTCCTTATCTTGACTTTCTTCTTGGTCGACTCATATTCTACCTCTATGAGGTGTATAACCTGATACAACTCCTTGTCTAATGCATTTTATATCTCCTCCATCTCTAAATTTTCTTCATCATGCTCTACCTCTAAGGGTTGATTCTCATTCTTCCATCTTTCTCTTAATATAAAAATTTCTTATTCATTCGTCATTCTTGGTTCTTGCACTTTTGGTTGATCTTGATTTTTGACCATGTATTATTATTCATTCTTATGTGCTAATGGTTGTTCATGCATCAATTATTCTTTCATTCTTACCAAACTCACCTTTAGATCATCTTTGGCTATCTTCTCATGACATTCCACCTTCTCATGGTGAGTCATCTCATAATCTTCTTGTTCATCATACAATGACACCCCATTGACCAAATTAGGTTCATTATACCACAACATTACTTGGAAAATTTTCACTTTACCATACTTATGCATACTTCCAACTAACTTAGATGAAACATTTCCTGTTGAATAGGTTACTCTCTTACTTTGATTTTTCTGAATTTGTTTGTTCTCTATCTTGCTTGTGTGTGGCTTTTATTCCATGAGCCTTGGTTCTTCACCTTTTGGTATATTTATTGGACCAATTATTGGGCTAAAGTTGTCCTCTCCTTTCTCTCTCATTACTAACTCATTCTCATTCCTTCCTTGAATTCTCTTAGGACTTATCTTATCCTCTTCCCAACATGCATTATCTCTCCAATTCATTCTATAGTTGTCCTCCTCTTGCATTATCTCTATCACGAGCTCTTGTTCCTTCATGTTTCTTTTATCCATATGACCATGGAGTAACTCCTCCTCTCTCATCTTCAAACCTACAACATCTAGTTTAGTACCTATCAAATGAGTTTCATGAGACTTTCTAGTCTCTTATAGGACCTTATTGTCCTTGTCATCATTTTTTGCTTCTACTTTCTTCCTCTATGCTTTTTTATGCTTTTAATTCATCTCCTTAAGTCCTTTGTATTTTATTCTTAACCTATAATTTTTACTTATATCATTATCTTTCATTGTTTCCTCCTTAATCAACTGACATGATTATATACTCAACCTTTCTTGACTTACAAATTTATTTGGTTTATCTTGTACCAATGTTTGATCACCTCCTTGACTGTAATTCATGACTTGATTCTAATTTTATGCACTTATACAACCTATAATTTTGTCTTCTTAATGTATCTCTATGGGCATCATGCTCTTTGTCATTGTCATCTTCTCTTCTCCATTTTGAAATTATGCTTTTTGCTTATTTATGACAACTCTAATATTCTCTTTATCTTGACTAAGGAATTCCACTAAGTTATCTTCAACTTCTTGTATCAATGCTTTCCACATCCATTCTTCTTCTTCATGGTGTTCTCTCATATCTTGTTCCATCTCTTGTACTTGGGTTCCATCTCCTTCAATTGATTTATAGGATAAATTTTGTCCTTTTATTCATCACTTATGTCATGCTAAAAGGTTACCATCTCTATTTGTAACTGATCTAAACTCTCATAAAAAAAGAGTTGGTGTTGTTTCCCACTTAAAAACCTTCCATTACCTACATACTCCTACTCAAGATATTTTATCTCTTTCAAGAGATGTTTTTCATCAAATATTAAAATGCTCTTATCAACTTTCACTATATTATCATTATTCAAAAGCATACTTTGGGATTCTACCTCTTTGATTGCTTCATAAAATACAACTTTTAAATTTGTACCTTCACACCTCTTATCTCCATATTTTTCATTCAAACTTTCTTCTTTTATGCCTTATATGAGGTATTCTCTATGCATGGATATCCAATTAGCCTCTTCTTCCACATACGCATATTTATTATGCTTTTTTTTATTCATGATTTCAAGTTCTATGTCCTCCAAATGGAATTATTCTTCCTTCTTTACTCTTGTACATGCATACACACATGACAAGAAATATTTAGTTTCAAAAAATTGAGGATTGCTTGCCTCCATATCCTCCTTAGGTTGCCTTAGCTCCATGACTATCTTTATTCTTCTCTCTATGAGTATCCTTATAGGCCACTTGACTCTCTTTTTCATAACCCAACCATACCATTAACTATACTCTTCTTCTTGCATGTGTTTCACTACAAGCACTATCCTTTATAATCCTTGTATCATCTCTTGTCTTATCTCTTTCACTTCTTCTACATCTATCTCTTTATGTTACATCATCTCATTTGTGCCCTGCATTTTCTTTCCTTTCATATCTTCATCTTTTTTACTTCTTCACTCTCTAGGCTTCACTTAGACCTATCTCTCTTAGCAAGTTTACATACTTACCCCTCTCTCTCTCTCTCTCTCTCTCGATTGAGCTCATTAGCCTCCTTACATGTATATAGTCTTATTCTTGACCTACAATACATTCACTCCTCCATATATCTCTGTTCTTTGTTCTCCATAGTGTATCCTCATCCTCTCCAAGCAAGCCTTTCATCTCTTCAATCTTCATTCTATCATTAAGCTTCCTCACACTTTAGTAGAGGTTACTAGGCCTTAAGGCCTCCTTTAATCAATTCACATAATCCTCCCTATTCATTTAAAATACCATATACATATAATCAATTCACATAATCCTCAAGTAAGATCTCTCAACCCCAAGTATACTTTCACTCCTACTAGCCCTGTTTACATACAAACTTAGCAATTTAGAACTATTTAAAATTCATCCTAATCAACTAACATTATTTTTATGAACCATTTATCTATTTATTTATTCATTCAAAGTTTTATGATTCAACTCTCCATGCATACTATCTGTCTTCACTTACCTTTTATCAAATATGCCTTTTCCTAGTAGCCCTACAAACAAACAAACCTCATAGTATTGGGAAATATACAAATGATCATAACCAAATTGAGACTAATTTTAATACCCATTGGGCTCATATATCTTCATAATAAAATTTAGATCCCAACTCTCAAAGAAGACCTTCTAACTCAACCTTATATTTTGGCAATTAGGCCTCTTTAGGCTAGGCTCAATAATACTTCAAGAGTTCTGTAAAATATAGTACTATATCGATTAAATACATAATAATATTATAAATCATGAAAAAATACATTTTTATACAATTTTAAGGATTTTTATTGATGAAAGCATTAGTTATTCATGTTTCAATCTCTAAACCCTAAGACAGGGTTACACAGGCCTATGCAAGGTCGAGAGGCTCCAAAAAGAGCTAAAATGGTTTCTAAACAAATTTTATTACTAATATAACTTGAATAGGGATTTTACAAAATAGTCTTTCCCTTTTCCCAATGAATAGCTCATGAAGAAACATAAAAACTCACATCAAGCAAATATGCATAATTCTGGTAAACAGGCTAAGATTGTATGAAGGTTTTCAATTGCGACTTGCACTTTATGGGATGTTTGAGTCTCTAAATGGTTTACCCAAAACAATAAAATATTATGAACTTTTGAATACACCCTAAGCCAACCCAAAAATAATTTAAAAACCTTCTAAAAACATTATTGATCCTCTTCTTAGGATTATGTAAACACATAATCTATCTTATGGATTAGACTATGTAGTTGAATAAAGTCTAAAGATCCATCCAATCACTCCCTTGGAAGTGTCTCAAAGATTATTTTTTCATAAATAAATATGCCTCACCAATGTAAACACTACATAAAATCTCACATTAAACATAACAATCCCTAAAAGACATGATTATCTTTGTTTTTAGAGTGTATAAACATAGTCTTCTTACATGACTAAGACATAAGGTATATTATTACTAAGAATCTAGCCAGATGTTACCAATTAGTGAATAGGAATTCACTCACATGTATCAATCTTAATTTTAGTCAGGAGATATTTGAAAAACAATATATTCATATTCATTCTTTGAATATAAAATGCATAAATTATCACCTACAATAGGATAGAGTGTTGATAATTTGTTTCTTGATCTTTTTTCCTTTTTCTCTAATTCAAATCTCTCCTCCATTCTAACCCATACAAAACAATAATTATACCCACACTCTATGACTCACTCACTATGAATATCTACCTTCTTAACACTCTAATCATGCAAGACTCTTTCTATTCTTGGCCATTGCACATTGCATAGTAGTTACACCTTTTCTTGAATCTTGATTTGCATTGCTCTTTTCATGTTAAGCATGTTAAACACCTCTACACACCTCTTTGGACCCTCCATGAACCATTTACAAACATTAAACACCTTTTAAACCCAAAATATCACTCTAAAGCATAATTACATTATTCAAATTTTGATTTTGGAGGGAAACTCCAAAAGGGATAGAATAACTCACTCCTAAGACTTCTAATGTATCAAACACACCCATAAGGATCCTATTGGACCCCCTTAACATCTACACAAGACCAAAATGGTCAAAATTATTAAGCACATGCTTATACTAAGAGGGGGGGGGGGGTGAATTAGTATAATCTTATCTTTTACTTAATGAAACTTAATATCCACACAAAGCCTTCACATAAAATGACATAGATTGACACTAGATTTATGTGGAAACACTTTCAAGGAAAAATCACAAATAAATAGCTTCTTGAAACTACCATCCAAATCCAACCATATAATAATAATATTTTTACAAAATTCATAGGCACCAACCTACTAGAGACACTGATCTCTTATTCCTAAGAACTAACTTAAAGAGAGACATCAATCTCTTTCTCTAAGGCACCAACCTCTTACCAAAATAATATTTCCACCTTTATAATATTACTTTATCAATGGATGATGGAAAATTTGACTCCCTCTTTTTCTTCTCCTTAAAAAACTGCTTATGCTTAAATTACTGAAAGAATTTTTTCTTATATTATTTTTCCAATGTACTTTCATCTTATATAGCTTACAAAGGCTTTTCCCAATGGAGGCATCATAATCAAAAGACACCCTTTCATCAAAAGGTGTGTGTTTAATTTTATTTTATTTAATTAACCCAAGTGGGATGATTTTTCCAAGGCTACCATATATCAAGTGGGTTAACCCTTATTTGATAATCATGATTCCATGTTTTTAGTGGGGTGACTAAGCCATAAACAAAAACATAAAAACCTTCCTTTAGCACTAAAAAAACTCCTCTAAGCTGATTGAATTTCTTAATTAATGATGTAATAGATTAAATACATTTTTTTATTGCTGGTCCCTTTCATACTTGGGTGCCCAAACCAAGGAAACTTGTCCTTTTATCCTTTGTTATTGATTTTCAAAAATACAATTCTTTATACAAGAAAATTTCATTAAATAACTCTATTAATTTATAACATTTTCATTACCTTCTAACAATTTTTTTACTTTTTCATTTGACATCAATGACAATATTCCAATAATCTCCCACTTTTTCATTGATGGAAATCCTATAACAAAATAGTGCATGAATTCCTCCTTGCTGCAGTTCTCTTCCTTTGTTCCCCCTTACTTCAATTCTCCCCCTTTGACATCAATGGAAAAGGTATGTTTAACACAATGGATCTTATCAACATATCAACAAAGCTAAATAATATAATGATTAGTTCCCCCTTAACCAATGCTTCTCTTGATGGGTTTAATGACTACATGAAGAATGAAATACTCCCAATTTTTGCCTTAGAAAATCAAAAGTTTATTTTAGAAGGGGCTCTGTGAAAATATATTCTATCTATTCCTTTGTATAAATGTGCTCCAAATTTACCTTTTGATCTTAAACCTATTCTCTCAAGTAGTGATACTTGATCAGAATGTGTTTATCCTTGAGTTCATAACTAGATTCTTCAAAATATTAATTGCACTTGTGTTATCAAAAAGTATGGAGATTGTCTGTTCATACTCCATCTTAAAATCTTTAAAAGTTTGCTTCATCCATAGGACTTATGTACAACAAGACACTACTATGATTTATTCTACTTCAACCATGGATAATGAGATAGAGGGTTGTTTTTACATAGCCATGACACTAGATTTGTGCCTAGAAAGAATGTTCCTCCACTTGTGCTCTTTCTATCATCCATTATTCCTACCCAATCTACATTTATGTATGTTTTTAGTGTGAAATATTCACCTCTTGGATACCATAGGCCATAATCTAATGTGCCTTTCAGATATTTGAATGTTCATTTGAATTCTTGTACATGTGTTTCTTCTAGGGTTGCTTGAAAATGTGTTGCCAAACCTAGAACTTGTATAATGTTTGGCCTTGATGTTGTGGTATATAACAAGCTACAAAACATGGATCTATAAAGTGTCTGATCTGATTCAAGAGATTTATCACTT
The DNA here is from genome assembly GCA_037957365.1 of Torreya grandis. Lineage (NCBI taxonomy): Eukaryota > Viridiplantae > Streptophyta > Pinopsida > Cupressales > Taxaceae > Torreya > Torreya grandis. The sequence continues at coordinate 1,341,809 of JARHVA010003332.1, read as the reverse complement.
TTACTTAACTTGTATCTTATAACCATGGGTGTGCTAACAGGTGTGCAATCTTCCATTTTGAACTTCTTAAACATATCCTTTATATACTTGGTTTAGGAGATGAATATTTCTTTGTTGGATTGAGAAATTTGCAAGCCAAGGAAGAATGAAAATTCACCCAACATGGACATTTCAAATTCCATTTACATATCTTTTGTAAATTCTTGGGACATTCAATCATCATTTCCTCCAAAAATGACATCATCCACATATACCACAATAATTAACTAATTCTCACCTTTAGTCTTGATATAGATATTGCTATTAACAACTCCCCTTTTAAAACCCTATTCTTTTAGATATTTTTTAAGCCTCAAGTACCAAGTTCTGGGGGATTAATTTAGCCCATATAGTACCTTCTTTAGTTGGCACACATAGTTCTTGTTTTCTGATAGAAGCATACCTTCTAGTTGTTTAATATACACTTATTCCTCTAATTTTCTATTTAGAAAAGTGGATTTGACATCCATTTGATAAAATTTGAAATTATTTAAAATAACATATGCCAAAAACATTCTAATGGCCTTTAATCCTGTAATAAGGGCAAAATTTTCTTCAAAATAAATACCTTCAACTTGAGCATACTCTTTTCAAACCAATCTGAATTTATTTCTTGTTACTTGACCATATTTGTTTAATTTAATCCTGAAAACCCATTTGGAACCAATAATATTTTTTTCTTTTGGTAGAGGAACAAACTCCCATGTCTTGTTTTTCTCAATTTGACTCAACTCTTCTTCCATAGCATTAATCCAATGCTTATCACTACTAGTTTATGTGAAGTTCTTAGGTTCTATTTTTTTATAACAATGATAAGTTCACATGTGCTTACAAATCCTCTTCTACTTTACACTCCAACATCCATATCACCAATAACTTGGCTTTTTGAGTGATGTTTTTGAACCAACCTTGATGGTCCCTTTATATCTTCATGTTCCTCTTCTTCTTACTTATGAAATGGTCTTTTTTCTTCTTCCTCCTTATATTCTGGTTCTTCTGAGTGATCATTTTATTGTGGACTAACCTTCTAAGGCCTTGTTTCATCCACCTTTACACTAGAAATTTCTACAATTGTTTGCATCTTTTTATTATAACATCTATAGGATTTAGTTTTTGGAGAATATCCATGAAATATACCTTCATTAACTCTTGATTCAAACTTTCCCAAGTCTTATTCATCTCTCTTAATGAAACATTTTCAGCTAACACTTTGAAATATTTGACCGATGCTAGTCTACTCTTCCATAACTTATATGAGGCTTTGTTATTATTCACTTTGATTTGTCTTTTAATCAAAATGTAGACTAAAATATTAACCACTTCTCTCCAAAACCTGTCTGATAGCTTAGATTCATTTAACATGGTTTTATCCATTTCTTGAACAATTTGATTCTTTCTTTCTACAACTCCATTTTGTTGTGGATTCCTTGTAGCTAAGAATTGATTTTTTATTCCATGCTTCTCACAATAGTCATTAAATTAATTTAAGAGGAATTCACCTCCTCAATATGATCTTAAGCACTTGATTTTTAGATTTGTTTTATTTTTAACCAAAGATTTAAAAAATTAAACTTCTCAAATGCCTCAAATTTTTCTTTCAAAAAAGCAACCCATGTCATTTGGGAATAATCATCAATGAACAACATGAAATAACTCTCACCTTGGATGCTTTGCATTCTTGTGGGCCCAAAAATATCTAAATGAATTAGTTCCAATGGTTGGGTGGTTGAGTAATCCTTTGATCTGAAACTTTTTCTTGTCTATTTTCCATGCTGACACTACTTACAAAGGATATTTGATGGTTTTATTATCTTTGCCATATCTATTATAGATTACCTAGTGCTGATTTTCACTAGTTTATCAAAGTTCATGTGGCCCATCCTTCTATGCCATATCCAACTTTCATCAATCTGACTCATGTAGCATTTATCTCCCTTAACTTCACTGAGGACGTACAGATTGTTAGTTGTTCTATTTGTATCTGCAACCAACATTCCTGTGTCTATTTTTTTGACCTCACATCCTTGATCATAAAATGTGAATGTGTGTCCTTGGTGACACATTTGGATGACACTTATAAGGTTATGCTTCAAACCTTAAACATATAATACAATTTATGTTTTATTTCTTCCATTATCAAGGTTCAGGGCACATTTTCTAGCGATTCGTGCTATGGCATTATCTCCAAATTTCATCATGCCTACACTTATTTCTTTCAAGCTGAGAAATTTGATTTTATCACCAGTCATGTGACTTAAGTATGCACTATCAATATACCATTGTTTTCCTTCATCTTGTGTATAAAACATTTTTTGCATAAGCATGGATTCCTCTTTATTTTGATTTTCTTTCTCTTGATTTTGCTTCTAGATTTTTGTAGGTTTTCTTTTCTTTATGATCAAAGCAATCACTTTCTTATTTTGTCTAGGAGTTTCTACACCAACACTTATACAAAATCATGCTATATGACCAAAGTTATTATAATTATAGCATACAATGTCACTTTCTTTGTAATTCAATAATGGTGTAAATAAGTTATAGTTTCTACTTAGGACTCCATAAGTACTTTTTCCATTATTCCATGCATACCTATTTCTTTCATGTGTCCTACAATCCATTTCTCTATGTCTAAAATGATTGCATGAATAACAATAATCGTAGAAGGAGTATGTGTACCTAATCACATTATACTATCTTGAGGAAAGATTATTCTAAAATTTTATGTGGGTACATTCTTACCTTGTTTATCATTGGGATGAGTAACATGCCATTTCATAACATGATCCTTATCACTTTCACCTTTTACAAATCCATTAAGTGCATCTGCATAGCTCTTGGGATTCTCTATATTCGTCCTCTTAGGTGATTTTGTAGTTTTTGCACTCTGCCCTTCTTTAGTGCTTTTTTGGTTCTTTTCATAACCAAGACTAGTCTTTATGTATGATGACCTTCAGAAATTGAGAATCTCATCTAGTACTTTGGTGTTTTTTTCTATCTTTAAATTGATTTTCAATTTATCACACATCTTCTCCAATTCCTTCTTGAAGAAATCAACTTCTAATTCTAGCTTGGCAATGTGGTCTTATTTTGCCTTAAGCTAGACTTTTACTTCCTCCTCTATCTTCTTGGTTTCTTCTATTTTAGTCTTTAGACTAATGATGACCTTTTCAGACTCTTCCAGGCTATGAGACATTTCTAATTTTAGGTCACAATTTTCTTCTTCACATTTTTTAATCTATAATCTTTGTTTTAGATTCTTTTTCTTAAGAAATTTTATCTCACCTAAAGCACATATGAGTTATTCTTCAAGATTTACTTGTCCTTCATCCTCAACATCTTCCTCCTCTTTCAAGGTGTCTTCACTTGTATACACATGATTCATTATTTATATATACATGAATAGATTTTCTTCTCTATCACTGCCTAAAATGCTCTCATCACTCTCCTCAGTTGAGTTGTTATCCTTTTTAGAATATAGGCTTTTCTTGTTCTTACCAAAAGTTTTCTTATTTTCATTTTATTTGAAGCTTTTCTTGTATTTAGGTTTCTTTCCTCATTATTATTTTCCTCATCATTGCTATCATCTTTATGTGGACATTTATAAATAAAGTGCCCTATTTTACCACAATTGAAATACTTGTAAGGTAGTTTACCTTTATATTTGTCAGATCCCTTTTTAAGCTTTCTAAAAAATAGGGTCTCCTTCTCATCTTCTTCATCACTAGTGCTATCACTTGATTCAAGCTCTTTATATTTCCCTTTCTTAGAATCTTTGAAGGCTTCTTCTTTATTAGATGATATCTCCTTTTCGATCCTCATTTCATATGCCATGAGGATCCCATGCAATTCATCCATTGTTAGCATATTTAGACCTCTCATTTATTTGATAGCAGAGACTTTAACATCAAATCTTAAGGGGATAAACCTTAATACTTTCTACACAATCATTGTATCTTCAATATTTTCTCTAAGACCTCTTATAGTGTTGACGATTTCATCCACATGAAGCAAATAGATTGTAATGTTTTATCCATATTTCATTTTCAAACTTTTGAACTATATTTTATGTTTGGATCTTAGCCTTCTCCACCTTATTATCACCTTCATAGATGTTTTGTAGTTTGTCCCATATTTACTTCATCAATTTACAATGCACCACCTTGAAAAACTCTGATTCTGATAGACCACACAAGATTGCATTCATTTCTTTTGCGTTGTTCTCACTGGCCTTCTTTCTAGCTTGTTCTGTTGGTGGAGATGATAGAGTAGTATAGCTATTTACTACTATTTTCCAGATATCAAATCCTAAATCCATTAAATATTTTCTCATTATTATAGTCTAAAAAAATAATTTGTTCCATCAAACAATGGATCCTTGTTTGTGGAGAAAACCTCTTATTCAATCATGTGTGCTCGCGAGATCTATCTTCTAGCGATTAGGATATTTATGAAGGATCACTCTAATACCAATTATTAAGCACATGCTTATATTGAGAGGGGGTAAATCAATATAATATTATATTTTACTTAATGAAACTTAATATCCACAATCAAAGCATTCACATAAAAATGACACAGATTGACACTAAATTTACATGGAAACCCTTTTGGGGAAAAAGCAAAAATGAATAGTTGCTTGGAATTACCATCCAAAACCAGCCATATAATAATAATCTTTTTAAAAAATTCATAAGCACTAACCTACTAGAGATACCAATTTCCTATTACTAGGCACAAACTTAGTGAGAGACACCAATCTCTTTCTCTAAGGCACCAACCTCTTATTGAAACAATATTTCTACCTTTTTACTTTTGATTTATCAATGCATGATGGAAAATTCAGCTTCCTCTTTTTCTTCTCCTCAAAAAATGCTTATGCTTAAATGATTAAAATAATTTTTTCTTATATCATTTCTCCAATGTCATTTCATCTTATATAGCCTTCAAAGGCTTTTCCCAATGGAGGCATCCTAATCAAAAGACACCTTTTCACCAAAAGGTGTGTGTTTAATTTTATTTTATTTAATTAAACCAAGTGGGATGATTTTCCCAAGGCTTCCATATATCAAGTAGGTCGGCCCTTATTTGATAATCATTGTTCCATGTGTTTGGTGGGGCGATTAAGCCATAAATAAATACACAAAAACCTTCCTTTATCACTCAAAAAACTCCTCTAAGCTGATTGACCTTCCTTAATTAATGATGTAATAAATTAAATACATTTTTTATTACTAGTCTTTGTTTACTATTTTTGGTCCCTGTCATACTTGGCACCCAAACCAAGGTAATTTGTACTTCCATCCTTTGGTATTGATTTTCAAAAATACCCTTCTTCGTATGAGAAAATTTTGTTAGACAATTCCATTAATTTATGACATTTTTTTTGCTTTCTGATAATTCTATTACTTTTTTGTTTGACATTAATGACAATATTCCAACAAAAATGAACCTCTAAATCATAATTACCTACTTTATTCCTCATGATGCTCTACATCAGAAGGCTTCCATTGCTTCTTGAGGTATAAATTTATTCTTTGTATTTAATTTGCATTGCATGTCAATTTCTTCTTTATTTACTCAATATTAAGGTGTGTGTGGTTGGGACTAAGACAGGAATCTTGAGTTTCATTTCATTGTTACTAACTTAATATATTGGATCCAGTTTTACAAACACATAAGTATTGATTATATAGTGGTGTTTCACTAAATTCATTGAATGAAACTTATGAATTATGCAGGATGACCCATTAGGTGAATTTTAATTTAAGAAATTATATATTATTTAGTAGGAGGATGTGGCCAATAGATTCAAACACTATCGATGAGTGGGATAGTCTTGAAGAAGTTACCTTGTTTGAGAAGTAAATTCAATTAAATTGGAAGTGTGGATTAGTCCAAGGATGAGCTTAAAGTATTTGGAATGAAAAATAGGAATTTTATACTCGGAGTTGCTTAAGGGTAAGGGTAATCCACATAAAATTAGAGGAGTAAAGGCTTCGAGCCATTGAATTGGGCATGAGATAAGTGTGTAAAGGATTTGGTCACAAGTACATTGTTTTAGCAATAAATGTTAATTTGTGTCTATATTTCCCCCCTTTTTATTCTAGTAATTTAGTGAAGTAAAAGTATGAGATTTAAAGGAAAGATCTATAATTAAACTCACTTATGAAGAACAATCTTGAATTTAAGCCATGTGCCTCTTACGAACCTACAATGAAAAATGTATAAATCAGTCCTTAAGAATAAAACATGAAGTAAAGACAAGAAACTTATAAATACAAATAAAAAGGAAAAAATACGCCTATTTAGATATGTAAACTATTTTTTGTGCAATAAACTGGTGATTGTAGAGGGTAGGACCCTTGGAGATTTTCTGCATTAAAACACTTGGATTGGATTGTGCCAACCCCAATCCTCATTGGAAGTAGAGTGTGATTAATAAATCAAGGTGTGTTTGAATCCATAATTACATACCATAGGTAGTATATCACCTTAAAATCCTTGTATGAATTCCAATAGATTATTTTAGTGAAAAATTGGGGCAAAAATGTGAATCAACCACTATAGACAAAAAAAGATTCATTTATGGTGTAAAAATAGTATGATATGAGTCTTGTGTATACAATGTAAATAATGACATGAGTTATAATTCCTTGCCATGCCATTATCATATGGCATGTCTAAGGATAATTGTATCTAAATTCTGGCACACATACCTCTTTTATATTCTTGTCACATTTCTCTATGTCTTATCAGGTCAACCTATGGAATAACTATGGCTAAGTAAACTATATATAGGAGGTAGTAGTTAGTATTATATGATCATATTGTGAATTATATTCTTATTGAATTATTTTATAGGTTACCCCATCAAAGTGTCTTAGTCATAATATTTAAGTATTCTACTCTTTTACCAATTGTTTTTATGGATCTGCTTATTATGTTCTTAATTTTATGATATATTACTCTATTGTTGTGAATCATCTAAGTAATTTCATTACAGTGGTATCAAAGTTTTGATTTGGGAAAGATTCTACAGTTTTTTTTTTTAGATCTAGCATCCTAAGCACTAGAAGGTTGAAAAAACATAACTTATGATCCAAGAAGAATTGAATTTTTTCATCACTACAATTTTGTTCGTAGATTATTTTACAAAAAAAGAAACAAAAATTGTAAAAAAAATGTGTGTAAATTTTTTAACCTTATGAAAATTAGAAATCATTGGATTCATCTTGATGAGATGATTTTGATAATATATTCTACTAGTACACTTTTTCAGGCTAAAATTTTCCTCCTCGTACACATTATTAGTCATTGGATTCATCTTGGTGAGATAATCACAATGGTATCATCTATCGATACATTTTTTTGGGGCTTGAACCCTCTTAGGGTTTGTACATGGATAAACATAACACTCATGGATGTGGGAAAGGGAAATAAATTTCTCAAACTTCTCACCAAGATGACATGGAATCCAAAACTTCAGATCTGAGTATTTTAGTAGTGGTTCAACACCTTTAATCAGAGTTACATGGCATGATGCAAAAAGATGATCTCCATGTAGTTCGAGGGAAAGCGATGGGGATGAGAGGGGAGATGAATGTATTGAGGGATCAATTACAATAACTAACTAGGAAATTGGACAACCTTATATCTCACCCTTTGCAAAATAACTCTCCATCACTCTAGTTTGGGTTTCCCAATCCAAACAATTATATCACTAATTTGGGGCTGAAACCAATGTTGTGAAAAGTAGATTTATGTAATTTTAATGATAATGATCCACTCACATGGATTACTCAAATTGAAAATTAATTTTATCTACATCAGACTCCTTATTCACAAAAGGTGGTCATGGCCTCCTTGTATCTATAACATGAGTAGTGCATTTGGTATCATTGGTTTTGTGCTCAAAATAAAAACAAGGGTATCCTAGTTTCATGATTGATATTTTATGAGGAGTTGAAACTCCAGTATCACAACAATGTCTTTAAAAAATAATTCAACCAGGTACCCAATTTGTACCAAATCGAGACTACAAAGGATTACATTCATCAATTTTAGAATCTCTCCTTATGTATGGCAAACATCATTGAGGTAAATCTGACTGACCTATTTTTGGGTGGCCTCAAAGACAATATTTAATTGGAGGTTCACATGTTTAATCCCAATAATATATTTGCGTCCATAACAAGGGTAGGCATGGATGAGAAAAATAGATGATTTGATGAAGACCTCTCACTAATTTTCATGAATGCACTTTCCTAACACCCCTCAGCAAGTTGAAGAAAAACATGTAAAAAAGTTTGTGTTTTGGCTATAATAGCAAATGGAGAAAAGGACATTGATGTGCTGAAAAGAATTTATTTTACATTGAAGATGCCATTGATGAGGAATAAAATGATGAGGCTTCCAGGGTAGGTTTAGAAGAACTTGAGGATGAATCTAAAGATTTTCAACCTACTATTTTTTATCATGCACTTTTAGGCATTAGTATTCCTCAAACTCTTAAGGTGTTGGGTTTCCTAAAAAATAGAAGGTGACTATGTTAATTGACTCTAGGAGTACACAAATTCATCAAAATTAAGTTGGTTATTCATTTGAACTATTTCATTTATCCAACTCCATAATTTTAGGTCATGATTACAAATAGTGGTACAATCAACTATTCTAGAAAATGCCATATCATTAAGCTTGCTATGGGAGACTACCTGTTAGATTTTCTTATGTTTTCTATTCTCATGAGAGGAGTTGACATTGTTTTGGGAGTGAAATGGCTCACCACTTTGGACATTATTGAGATGATTTTCTAAGAACTATTCATGAGTTTCCATTCAGAAGGTAAGACCTTTAAATTGTGTGAATTACAGGCTAAATATCCACAACAAGTTAGTTACCACCAAATAATGAAGACTCTTAGAAAAGGTGTTGAGGGATTTATGCCTTTATTATTTTCCATAAAGGTTCAACCAACTAAGGAGTATACACATCTTGATTTATAAAGGGTGATGGATAACCATTATGCTATTTTTGGAGACATACCAAAAGGACTTCCTCCAAGCTACATGCATGATCATTTCATTAGGATCATTTTAAGAAGTACACCATCCAAAATTAAACCCTAAAGGTATCCATATGCCCAAAAGAGTGAAATTGAAAATATGGTAAAGAGATGTTAGAGGTAGGAATCATCTAACATAGTCAAAGCGAATATTCCTCCCCAGTGGTCATGGTAAAGAAGAAGGATGACACTTGGAGGATATGACCAAAATACAAAGAACTCAACAAGTACACCATCAAAAATATGTTTCCTATTCTAGTAATTGATGATTTTCTAGATGAATTACATGGTGATGTTTATTTTACCAATTTAGACCTATGCTCTGGGTATCATCAGATTCGAATCCATGATGAGGACATACCTAAAACCACTTTCAAAACTCATGAAGGCCATTATGAATTTATGATCATGCCTTTTGCACTCACTAATACACCATCTATATTTTAGATTTTGATGAATACTATTTTTAGACCATTTTTGAGAAAGTTTGTATTGTTTTTTTTTATCATATCCTCATCTACAATAAAAATTGGGAAGACCATTTGAAGCATGTGAAACAGGTACTTTAAGTTCTATAAAAACATTGAATTTATGTCAAACCTTCAAATGTGATTTTGATGTCCAAGAGGTGGAGTACTTGGGCCATATTGTTTGACATGGAGTGAAATTTGATCCTAAAAAGTCCAAATGATGATGTAGTGGGAGGTTCCCAAGACCCTCAAGGACCTCTGAATATCTTTGGGGTTAACTAGTTACTATTGTAGTATAGGATTTATTAGTGTAGGTTTTTATTTTTTCCTATTTATTAATTAGGAAAATTGTATTTCTTGTGCATACATGGAGTTTTCCTACATTTGTGGGATATGCTAGTTTATGTGGAGGTGTGTGTCATAGATGTGTCATAGGTGTCATAAGAATGTCATAAGTAACTCTCTTGATGGGAGTTACTTCTCTATTATTAGCACCTTGTCACCACCTTTCATGGAGGAGTTACTGACTATTTTTGGTGTGCCTTGTCCACCTTTTGTGGAAGAGTTACTTTCGTACTCTCCTATTTGTAGTCCTCATTTTGGCCATTCCATGCTAATTCAGATTTGGTTTCTCCATTTTGTCTTGTGCAATTTATCTTCTTGTTATTGTCAAATTGCTTTAGCATCTATGTGGTGTGCACTTGTTCATCTTGTGTGATCACGTCTTCATTGCACTCGCGTTATCCGGATTTTGGCAACAACTCCGATATGGTATCAGAGTTTTCCCTATAATCTTGTGTGTGTTTATGCTTTTAGCTTATTTTGAAATCAAGAGAAGTGGAGTTTTCTTTATTTTTTAATTCTAGATTTGGTCTAAAATATTAAAAAAAAACTTTCAAAATCTTTTTTGGGTAGTCTCCTTGGAAATCCTTGGCCTTTGGGTGTTTTTTGGATGTCTTTACGTCAGGGGCAACATTCAACAAGCAAAGAAAGGAGCAGCATTCAACAAGCAAAATAAAGGAGCAGCATTCTGCAACTCTACGCCTAGGTTCTGCTCTTCTGGTCTACGCCATTCTCTTTTTCAGCAGTCTGTTCCAGTAGCCAAGCTAGCCGTACGACCCAGGACTGCAGGTTGGTTTTTGTCTTTTGCAATTTTTTTAGAATTGCGCCCTGTTTGGATGCCCCCTGCTGTTTGGATTGTTGTTCAGAAATCAGTTTCTGCACCTTTTTTTGGGACACCACCTGTTGTATTTGTTGTTTGCTGATTAGAAACATACTTCTACGCCTAACTTCCGATTTGCACCCTCCAATAGTAGTTCTTGCCACCAGCAAGTCGTACGGCACGTCCAGCAAGTCTGAAATTCATTTTTTTGTCTTTTCTGCTGTCAAAATCTGGACTGTGCATTTTTTAACGCCCCTGCCTTATTTGGCATTCTATTTGGCACCTAGGACACTTGTCATTCCTTCAATTCTGTCTATACGTAAATTATCTTAGTTAAAATTGACTTGATAAAACAAAAATCAATCAATTTGACTAAATATTAAGGATTTTAGACAATTTTGTATTTTGGGGATTTTCAATTAAAACTTGTATCTTCGACCTACGAAGACGAAGGGTGAGGCCCGGGTTGGTAAGAGGCCAATTATCCCTCACACAAACCTCATTTGGATTCTTCATTCTGTGCCGAATCCAATGAGTGGCTGGAAGGCCACTTTTTCTCTCCATATCAGGCATTTTTTTAATGTTTTAGTGTTTTTTTTTGCAAAAACACTAGTTTACGGGAAAATTGTAACTTTAAAATCTTGCAAACGATAGCTCAGTTTTGGGTGCCATTTTTTGCAAAAGTGCTTGTAATTCAATTCTCCACAGTGTAGACTTGTTATTTTTTAAAAATGTACTAGTTTATAAAGTGCCAAAAATTTGGGTCCCCCGAGACGCATTTTCGGCTGAGTCCGACGTCCTGTTTGCTTTAGTCTTGCACTAATTGCTTTAAGACGCATTTTTGGCTGAGTCCGACGTCTTTTAAGCGTACACTTACATATTTGGAGGGGCTCAATATTTTAGAGGGATGTGATTACTTTTCACAACTTGCAATTTTCACTTTCATTCTCCTTTCTGCATAAAATCACAACTTGTAATCAACACAACTTCACCTAAATTCAGCTAAAAAATGAATTCTTTTCAACTTAAACCCCTAACACCCTTCAACTATCATGAATGGAAAGTTAAAATGTCAATCATTCTTAGAAGCAAAGGGTTGTATAGGATCACCATGGGTACAAAAGTAGAACCCAAAACAGATGCTGAAAAAGTTAAGTGGTACAATCGTAGTGATGAAGCCTTTGGGTTACTGAGCTTGTCTGTGTCTCTAAAACTTCTCTTCCACTTAGAATCCTCCCAAACTCCTAATGACATATGAGACACCTTAGAAAAGTTGTTTGGGAAGCTTGATGAGATGAGAGGTCATGAGCTCGAAAATGAACTCATAAGTCTAAGTCCTAGCAACTTTGACACTCTACAGGACTTCTTCACTAAGTTTAAGGCCCTTAGATTGCAATTGAAAGAATGTGAGATAGAGAAGAAAAATGATCAACTCATTCTTTCTATTCTCGCAAAGTTAGGTCCAAGCTATTCAGTCTTTGTCTCCACTTTCCATGCCACTAAAAGTGCCCTTGGCACTACATGAAAAATACCTTCTTTGGATTCATTCATTGCCGACTTGACTAGGGAGCAAGATAAGCTAATTCAAATGGGCACAATGAAGTCTACTCAACCCTAAGCTTTGATAGCTGGAAATGGTAAGGACAAGACTTCAACAAAGGAGAAAAAGAAAAAGAACAAAGATTAGGAGAAGAAGAAAGAAAACACCAATCCTGTCAAAAACAACACTGAGTCTTCATCCTTTAATGCAAAACCTAAGAAGGAGAAGGTTAAGTGTGCCTATTTTAAGAAGACAGGGCATGATGAACACAAATGCATGAAGAAACAAATAGATCACCTAACTCATCTTCTAGAGAAGAACAACATAGGTGTTCCTGAGTCCATCAAGCAAAATTCATCAACCCAAGATTCTACTAAGGCAAAAGGCAAGGGTAAGAAGAAAGAAAAGGGCAAGGCCCTTGTAGCTACAATAGCTTCCACATCTTCATGGGTCACTGACTCGGGTGCTTCTCACCACATGGGCTCTTCACTAGTTTAGTTTTCATCTTTAGTGCCTTGTAGCATGACTTCAATTAGTTTGGGTGATGACACATCAGTTTTCGTTGCAGAGAGAGGGTCAGTTGAAATGGAAGGAGGAACATTCAACAATGTTTTAAGTGTTCCTTCTCTTTCAACCAATCTCCTATCAGTGTACCAAATCACTCACATTGGTCGGGTTATGAGAGTTGAGTTTTCACCAGATTCAGTGTCTATCAGGGAGTTGCATAGTGATACTACAGTGGCAGTGGGAAGGGTAGATCACCAAGCCAGGTTATACACCTTTTCACATTTTGCATCAGATTATTCTCCTACAACATTGTTGACTCATTCAGATGGAGTTAGCAAATTGTGGCATGAGCGGTTTGGCCACCTTAACTACCGCTATCTTGAGTAACTTTGCAAAAATGGCATGGTCATTGGCTTGCCTCGTGTCCAATTTTCAAAAGGACTTTGCGAGGGGTGATCCCTTAGAAAGCATCCCGAAGCAAAATTTGACAAAGGCAAAGCTTGGAGGGCTTCACAACCTTTGGAGTTAGTCCATAGTGATGTATTGGGACCCTTTCCCAAACCATCTTTCACAAGGGCCAAGTACATCCTCACTTTCATTGATGATTTCTCTAGGTACACTTGGATATATTTTCTCAAACAAAAGTCTAAAGTGTTTGAACATTTTCTATACTTCAAGGCTCTTTTTGAGAAATAGAGTGAGAAATCTATCAAGGTTCTTCAAACTAATAATGGAGGGGAGTATGTCAGCATCAAGTTTGAGCAATTTTGCACCATAGAGGGGATTGATTTGCAATGCACAATCACCTATAGTCCTTCACAAAATGGGGTTGCAGAATGTAAGAATAGGTTCTTGAAAGAGATGGCTAGCTGTATGATTCACTCCAAATCCTTAGCACCACAGTACTGGGCTGAAGCCATCAGTTGTGCTTGCTACATTTAGAACAGGGTTCCTCACAAAGCTTTGAAAGGGATAACACTCTTTGAAGCTTGGCATAAAAGGAAACCTGATGTTGAGCACCTTAGAGTTTTCAGATCCCCAGCCATATCCCACATAACAAAAAAAAATGCAAAGCTATGGAACATCAATCTAAGCCTTGCATCTTTGTAGGATATCCAGATGCTATTAAGGGATATCTCCTTCTAGATCCAGTCACTCATGAGTTGTTCATCGAGAGAAGTTTCCATTTTTAGGAGAGTCCTAGAGACTCAACACTTGACACTTCTTCTCCCTCATCGGATCTACTTCTTCATGATGATTCCTCATCAAATTCAGATCAGCCATAGCAGGTTCTTGAGCCAGAGTCATCTTCTTCTTCTTTGAGTTCAGACAGTGAGGACAGTGATGCAGTGTCATCCACCTCTAGTCAATCAGAGGATGAGGAGTTAGCACCTGACTCGCCCACTTTTGGGCCACTTTGGGCCAGACAGACACTTGACAGTGCTGGCACATGGGCAAGAGACTCTGCAGATGATAGACGTACTAGGGGGGATTTTCAGAGAGATCCACATGCCTTATTTGCTTCAATTTCAGATCCACAGACTTTTTGAGAGGCATCAGGGGTACCTGAGTGGGATAGTGCTATGGAGGAAGAATATTCTTCCTTAATCAAAAATCACACTTGGGATTTGACTTCGCTTCTTAAGGGAAGAAAGATGGTTTGATGTATGTGGATATATCAGACCAAGTTTGCAGCAGATGGGTCGGTCGATAAGTACAAGACGCGATTGGTCACCAAAGGTTTTTCACAAATGGCAGGCATTGACTACTCAGAGACCTTTGCACCCGTTGCAAAGATGACTTCTATCTGACTCACTTTGGCTATTGCCACAACACATGGTTGGGATGTGCATCAGATGGATGTGAAGAGTGCCTTTCTTCACGCAGACCTTGAGGAGGAGATCTACATGGAGTAGCCGCTAGAATTTATTTAAGATTCTTCCTTAGTATGAAAACTTAGGAAATCTATCTATGGCCTCAAACAAGCCCTTCGGGCTTGGTATGCCAAGATGAATTCCTTCCTTCTCACAGCAGGTTTCACTAGGTGCCATTCTGATCCTAATGTCTACTTCTTACGGCAGAATGATTTACTTTTGATTTTGGTTCTATATGTTGATGACCTTTTGATCATCAAGAGTTCTTCATCAGCTATTGCAGCGGTGAAGGCATCTCTTCAGGATAGATTTGACATGACAGACTTGGGTTTGTTGCACTACTTCCTTGGCATCGAGATCTCACAGTCATATTCATGGATTTCTCTTGCATAGCCTAAGTATGCTCTCGACTTATTGGCTCGATTTCACATGGCTGATTGCAAGCCATCTCCGACTCTCTTTCTATCAGGAGTCAAGCTTGAGACTGATTGTTCTTCACCATTGGTTGATGCCACTCAGTATCAACAACTTGTTGGTAGTCTCATCTACTTGACTCACATCAGGCTCGACATTTCATATACAGTGGGACTTGTCTCCAGATTCATGCAGGAACCCCATGAGCTGCATTAGAAAGTAGCTAAGAGGATCTTGCATTACATACAGGGTTCACATAGATATGGGGTTCACTACAGATTTGGCACAGAGGTTGACTTGGTTGGATATACAGATTCAGACTGGCTAGAAATTCAAAGACTCGTAAGTCCACTTCTGGTTACAGTTTCTCTCTAGGTTCAGGTCCTATCAGTTGGTCTAGCAAGAAGCAGAATGTTATTGCTATATCATCAACAGAGGTAGAGTATAAGGGAGCTGTTAATGCAGCTACTAAGGCTATTTGGCTTTAGGGGATTCTTTCTGAGTTTGGCATTCCTATCAGGCAGCCCACCATCATTTATTGTGACAATCAGAGTACCATATAGATTTGTAGGAATCTAATTCAACACCAGTGGACCAAGCACATAGAGATTTACATGCATTTCATTTGGGAGCTTATTCATAGTCAAGTCATTGACTTGATATTTTTCCAGTCTTTAGAGCAGGTTGCAGACATCTTCACCAAACCGTTCACTAAGAGCAAGTTCATTCATCTACAAGCTCTTCTTGGGGTGCGGTCTACATCTGCAACAGCATCATCTTTAGGGGGGGCCTTCTAGCCTCTTCTTTTCTTTTATGTCTCTCTTTTGGGGGGAAGTTTTTTCCTATGGGTTTTCTCTTTTTCTCTATCTTATGGGAGATTGCATTTGTACATGGGTACCTCATCAGGCCTAATTGTTGGGACCAATTTTATATTTCCACACTTCTCACCTAAGCTGCACTTATGGGGGGGTATTAGTGTAGGTTTTTATTTTTCCCTATTTATTAATTAGGGAAATTGTATTTCTTGTGCATACATGGAGTTTTCCTATATTTGTGGGATAGGCTAGCTTATGTGGATGTGTGTGTCATAGATGTGTCATAGGTATCATAAGAATGTCATAAGTAACTCCCTTGATGGGAGTTACTTCTCTATTCTTAGCACCTTGTCACCACCTTTCATGGAGGATTTACTGACTATTTTTGGTGTGCCTTATCCACCTTTTGTGGAAGAGTTACTTTCGTACTCTCTTATTTGTAGTCTTCATTTTAGTCATTCCATGCTAATTCAGATTTGGTTTCTCCATTTTGTCTTGTGCAATTTATCTTCTTGTTATTGTCAAATTACTTTAGCATCTATGTGGTGTGCACTTGTTCATCTTGTGTGATCACGTCTTCATTGCACTCTCGTTATCCAGATTCTAGAAACAACTCTGATAAGATTACGAAGGATATTGTTAGATTTCTCTTATTAGTGGAATTAAAAGCCCCCAATATAAAACAAAATAATGAAAAAAACCACCATTTTCATAAGTACTTAAGTGAGAAATAACATAACTAAGCTCAAATACAACTAAAAAATGAAGAAAATAACTACTTTTACATTCCTTGTCAAATGATGCTTGTTCGTTGGCATATAAGCGTGTTCATGCTTGGTTTTGGTGTCCAATGGAGTCTTTTGTCAATGTATTTTCCTTGTGGGCAACACCTCTCATTGTCCACTTGTGGCTTGGCTTGGCTTGGCTTGGCATGTGGTAAAAAAATGAAGCTTCCTAAAGATTAAATGGCATTACTTCTTTGCATAAATAAGCTTGTTAAACAATGACCTTGGCCCTTGCATTTATAGGTTCTCCAACTAACCCTAACTCAAGTGTAGATAGCCTATATTTAACCATGGTTAGTTAAGTAGGGGACAAGAAATTAATATAAGGAATAGATATCCCATTTATTAAACATGGCTCTCCATTTCTAAATTTAAGATTTTTATGAAGACATTCCCAATTGCTTGACTTTGAGGATGATGACATCATCATGATCTCATTTTTATTGAAATTTCCTTTAAAAAATTTGATAGTCACTATTTGAACATGGATTTTTCATTTAAGTAGTTAAATGGATTTGTTTATTAATTGATTTTGCTCAGAGTTTTGGCATTTTAGGAATTGGTGAAGTGCCCCACTTAATGGGTCACAAGGCCAATTTGTCAATTTTCTAGGTTGTAATTTGACTAGAGATGAATCTATGAGAGGTTACTATTGTGTACAAGATAATACCCCAGATAGGTATGCCCCAACATGATTTTGGGCATTAATATCAAATGTACAGATGAAATTGAGATATTTAATGATTTTTAGGCTTAATTTACATTATTTGGTATAAATCAATCTGAAGTTTAGTTAGGCATAGAATGTGGCCAAAAAGGAGTGTATACAGTTTTCCCCTGTTTGAGAAGGCTTCTTAAGACACATTCATAGTAACATTTTCTAAAAGAATGAAAAATTCATTAAGAAGAAAAAAAGATATTGATTGAGGAATGATGGTCCAAACAAAGTTTGGGAAGCCTATGATGCCCCCTTGAGGGAGAGGTCAAAATATATGATTAATGGATGGTCCCTCAAAAAGAAGAAGGAATAAGAATGTAATTAAATGATGGATAAGATTAATATAATTAAGCTAATGCTTTCACACATTGAATAAAATATTGATTTATCTAAAGGTAGTTATAATCAGTGGCACAATGATGTGGCCCAACAAGGCAGATGGGTTAAACTAATGATTTACCCAAAGGTGGTTATAATTAGTGGCATAATGATGTGCCTTATCAGGGTAGATTTCTCATGAAATAAAATCTATTTTGCCCTAGTAAGGCGTATTGGCAAGTATAACTCAAGGATATAACTTGTCACACAGATTAAAGATGAGCAGATGCAAACGTAGATGTGATGGTCTAATGAATTTTTAAAGACTGAAGAAGCCAAAAATAACCAAGCACATGAGAATGCATAAAGTAATGAAAAACATGACTAGAATACAATAATGGGGATGAAAGAATTATTGTGGTTGAACTGACACAAAATACACCATGTATCCAAACACTAATGACATAGTATAAATGGACCTCAGGCTAATGTAATTCCCCCAGAAATAGGAGAAAATGGACCAGGAATATAATAGACTAACAAGAATTGATCAATGTGGGTGATTCAATTTTACATGCCAATGTAGAGATGCTCATCCTTATTAGCATTGATACAACCAGAATGGTCAATGAGTTGATTTGATCAAGGAGTGGGGGATAACTACCAAAGTGAATAAGGGGAAGCACTTTCGACTGCATTTCTTTTAAGATCCACTAACATGGTTTTTATTGTATCATGTGATGGTATGCACCATGATATAAAATAACATGATGACTTGGATGCAATGTGCATAAAGATTGACTCTCAATCTTATACACAATTGAAAATAACATATCAATGATAAAACCATGATCATAATATTGACATATTAATATGGATGGACTCAAGTATAATACGTAAGGAATCACCCAATTAATGCATATAAATTGAGTCAAGGCACAACAATGAAATTAAATAAGTAGGAAAACAAATAAACAAAAAACTAAGGAAATAAACACACATAAAGCCTGAAAATAAAAGCAACAAAAAGCATCATGTCGTTAACCAAGTCAATATTTACAGGTGAATTATTAATGTAATAATAAACCTATGGTTCCCCCAAGAAAGGATATATGAAAGGGAATGACATGTGGGGATAAGATATCTCGGTATAAGCTTCATGCTTTGATTTATCCTAGTAGGGCAAAAGCTACAAGTTTGGCCTCAAAGTGTGAATGGAACCAACCATGAATTTACCCCTGCAAGGTGGATTTTGGAATGACACATCCCAATGGTTTCAAAAATAATTGGTTTAAGGACTAAGGTGCCCAAAAGTGGATGGATTGAGGATTTTTTACTAGGTTTCGGACAAGATAAATGTTTTTGGATTTTGGGGCTTTATATCTCTCTAAGAATATGTAAGCCATTTTCAAATGTTTAGGTTTTTGAATTTTTGGGGTATCTTAACTCATTAGATATTGAAAAAATACTACTCTCAAAATGGTAAGAGTGTGGGAAAAATCAAGGATGTAGTAGTGCATCAAATTTAAATGCATAATGCACACAAAAGTGACTCAAAAAATGGCAAGAGTGTTGGCTTAGGTTGCTCAAAAAATAATGAGAATGTGAGAATATAAGGTTCATTAGTGTATTTATTTCAAATTCACAATTCACACAAAAGTGACGCATAAAATAAAAAGAATGCTATATTAAGGGTGATTGAGCTGACCTCAAAAAACATTGAGCACTACCTAAATGGTCCATTCCACAAGCCACTATAATTATGCCCTAAAACGATAAATGTTGAGAAATGTTTCTAATTTTTGGGTTTTTTTTTGGTATCTCAACTCAATGGAAGATTAAGAGATATAGAATGGTCTAACTCACAAAATAGTGAGAGTATGGCAAAAGGGGTGACTGAGCTGACCTTAATGTAAATTGAGTGTTGCCTACATAGTTTGAATGGACCATAAGCCACTGTAGTTATACCCTAAAAATATGAATCTTGACTAAGTAATACCATGTTGGGAATAAGAAAATGGGAAGAATTATGAAACCATGATCAGGCAAGGTAAATGGATAGGCAAGGCAAATGGCAAGGCAAGGTAAATGGTAAGGCATGATTTTGTTGTTCCTATTGATGTGGAGATGCTCATCTTGATTAGCATATGATACAACCAAAATAGTCTATTATTTAAATTACTAGATGACACCCCTTATAAATAGCTACTATGTCAAGAACCTGCTATTGATTTGAACTCCAATAATTTTGTTGTGATATTCATTAGTCATTAATCATGTTTCCTCTAAATTTATAGACACAATGTCTTCGTAGCCTCTATAAATTAAAGTATGGCCAGGGATGGTAAATAAGGATAAGATTTAGATAAAATGATTGATTTTTTAATGTAATATAGGTTTGGAATAGAGAAATGGATCATAATGGAATGTATAATGGTTGGGTAACAAATGAATATTGGGATTTTCAGTCACACACAATGTTTTTAATTCTAGATTCGACATAATTTTGGTTATGGTGGGGCCAAATAATTTTGAATATGTTCTCAATAAGACCACCATATTTTTTATTGTTTGGTCCTGAGAGATGTTTCCATTTGATTATGTTATATATAGGAATTTGTACTAATGTTATCTTCAATAATGTCTTCATCAAGCAATGAAGAACTATTTTGCTAATATATTGGTTCCTCGAAGAGGTTTTCACCACTAAAGTTGTCTTGATTGTCCCATAGTGCCTCTGAGAAGGTTTCACTGAGGAATGTTGACTTTGACTGTGATTGTCTTCTAGTGCCTCAAACAAGGTTTCACTAAATTAATTTGAGTTTGGACTTTGATTTCCCCTAGCACCTCCAAAAAGGTTTCACTAGGAGATTGTTCTTATTCTACATGAATGTGGTCTTGGTTCCTCTAATATTATGCAACTGATATGTTGTCATGGATGTAGTTCAAAAATGTGTCCTTTTTTTAGTCCCAATCAATGCTTGTGGGAGGTAGAATGTCAATATAATGGCTATGTTGGTTGGTGTTAATGAGAAGTGAAATGGTAATGGAATGGGGAGAGGAAACACAATCCTCATAGAATATACTAGGATAACTTGTGTTGATGCTGAAGTAAACATCCTAAAAACCTATTGAAAGATCAAAAATATATTCAAACTAATCTGTAAGGAGTGTGTAACTAGTGTTGTAACATCCACTAATTTATTTTGTTTCAAAATATGAGTCTGACTCAAGGGACTCTGAATTTAATGTTGAGATTGACATTTATTTACTTATGATGCTAAATTTGATATTGGTTCAAAAATAGAACTTGACTTTAATGTTAATTCTTCTTCTAGTGTGGTGGCAAAGATGTTATGTTGAATGCTTGGTATTGGATATTAATGGCCTATGGTTGAAAAATGGGCTCTTCAAAAAAAGACTCATATAATAAGGGTTAAACAAAGAATGACTTGTCAAAGTGAGATTCATCAAAGCTACGGCAATGGTTGAAGAGTGACTCAACAAAGACTAGCTTGTCAAAGTGAGGCTCATAAAGAATAAGGGATTAGTCTAAAGGTGGCTCAACAAAGATTGGTTTATCAAAGTGAGACTCCTTAAAAATAAGGCAATGGTCAATAGAAAAATCCATAAAGACTAGCTTGTCAAAGTGAAGATCCTCAAAGAAAAAGAAAGGGTCATAGTGTGATTTATCACAAGTTAACTCATCACGAATAGGTGTTTCAACAAAAACATCAAGGATTGGTTGATTGTCTTAGCCTTGGATTAAACTTATTCAAAAATAATTAGACTTGGGAACATTTAGATACTTTATCATGACATGTTATAATGATGGTGTATGGATAGGCAATGATGGGATTTGTTATAGCTCAAAAACTAGTTCAGCTATTGGAGGTATTTCTTATTTATGAAGAATATTATTTAATAGTTCTTTAGAAAAGTCAAATAGGAATACGGATCCAACTCTCAATGATTTTATAAGGGATGAATCCCTATTATCAACAAGCCATTTGTTAAATTGGATTTGAAAATGAGTTGGCGATGCAGTAACTGACTTAGATGGGTGGGCATTATAAGGTAATGATTGGTGTGGTTATGGATCAATCATGATATCCCCATGGTAAATCAAGGTTTGGACATGTTGTGTGAACCTCACACATCAATTAAGTTAATGGTCTTGAATCCCATGATACTCACAATATTCTTCTGTTCAATACCAGGGAGGTTTGAGATCATTTTCACCAAAAGCTTGAGTATGTGGACACACAATTATGTTTGTTATGTGACCAATTGATAAAATATGTCTCTCAAGGATTTCTTGGGTAAATTTTACGCTTGGGGCCATATTTGGTTTGAAATGTTTGATCCAAGAAGTTGGAATTGGCCCAAAGAGGATGGTCTTGATCATGGTATTTAGCATGGCTCCAAAGAAGGAAAACTTGGTCTTGATAATTAGCCCAAAGAAGGGCAGTTTTTGCTTATAAAAGTCGGGATGGTTTCATTTGGAAATTATAAATTATCTCAAAGAGGGTAGTCTTAGTCCCTGATAATTGGAATGAACCCAAAGAGGGTGAATTTGGTCTCAGTAATTGGAATGGGTTTGATTGGCATGGTCTAATTCTAGGTAATGAAAGGGATTCGATTGGCATGGTCTAAGTGGAATAAAAAATGACTATGATTGGATTAGAATGGGTTAAAAAACAAACCTTGATTTGGCATGAATGTTTAATTTAGTTGAAATACTTGATAATTGGAAAAGGTATGGTTTTGAACATGCTCAACTTGGACATGGAACTTGGCACGTGTGAATTTGGTTTGGTTTAAGAAAATGGTTTAAAGTGAAATGGACTTGGTCTAGGTCTAGGTCTGAAAGCGACATTGGTCTATGAATAAGTCTTGGTTTGAAATGAAATAAGACTTGGAATAGATACTTGGTTGTGGCTTGAAATGGTTTTGAATTAAGATGGAATTGGAATTGGTCTAGTCCTAAGTGTGAAACTAAAATTGATCTAGATATAGGTTTAGGAACATGAGATTGGTCTCAGAAAAGAACTTGGTTTAGGTATATGAAAACAAACTTGATATAGGCAAAATAAAATTAGTCTCGAAAAAAAACTTTGGTCTAAGCACATGAATAGGTCTTAGCACATAAAATTAAGACAAACTTGACCTTGGCACAAAGAACTTACTCTAGGAATGTGTCTGAAACTAATTAAGAAAGTCAATATTAAGTAACAAAATAAGAGCAAAGAGTAAACATTTAAGCCCAAGTGGTAGGCAAGGTTCAAATGTAAACTATCCATGCTTAGAGCTACTTGAAGAATGAGTTTCAATCTTAGTTTGAGATGGTAAATTAGTTCAAGACACATGAAAGTAAACCACTCCTAGGTCTAGGCAAAGGTATTTAAATCAAGCGATAAATTGATCCAAGTTTCACAATCCAAATGTAAAAGGTGAATGCCCAAGCCAAAATTAAGTAATACTTCAGTGTAAACCAATCAGTTTTGGATATGAACTTTGAAAGATGAATTTTGAACTCGATATAAAAGACTTAGATTTTTAAACGAACAATGGCCTAGACTCAAATGGGCATCATAATGACACTTTTTGGAACAAAGGTACACAAATGGTTTTGGACTTATTTTTGAACAAAGGTAATTGTCTTAGGATAACTTGGGAAGTTTAACAACACTTATTTAAATAAGTGTACAAAATGATTTTTTAAAATATCAATCTAAGACACATGTTTTTAATGATTTTGATAGTGCAACACTTCTTGGTGTAAAAAGGTGCATGTAACATGTGTTTTGTTTTTGAAGTTTTTGACTGATTTTGGACATGGTTTAACACAAAAATAAATTTAGACCCAAAAACAAATCCAATTAAAAGAATAAAAAACCACCTAAGCACATGTCCTACACTAAAACTGACAAGGTTGTATAGTATCCACTAAAGTTTCCATCGATATACCAATGCTTAAAAGGAATTAACTATTAATCCAAAAAAGTAAGAGCGCATGTAGGTAGATTTTTTTATGCCTCCCTCCATATCTCAAGCATTGATATGTGGTATGAACTTAGAGTGCCAAAGTAACTCATCATCTGGCTGTATATTCTATAGTAAGCGGGCTTTATCTAAATCTAATTTTTTTTATGTGTTCTAGATGCTTCACACGTGTGGTTAACATGAAGGAGTAATCACATCAAATAAGTCCAAATCACCTAGAATATTATGTAATTTTATAATCCTTTGCATAATGAACTCATATATGTAATTCTTAGTGAATTATGATTTAAGGTTGCCACATGGCCCAAGAACCTATTGGGATGGTCAGGCTAACCGATAACCACTATTCCATCCAACAATATGCCTAATTTGTATACCCCACTAGAGTGGAGTTCGAAAAGTGATAGGAGATGAAACCCTAGGTCAAAGTCTTCTTAAATAACTTGTGAGGAGGCTATGAACTCCAACTCAAAAGCTAATGTAGAAAAAGAAATAAATGAAATTATAAAAACTTTAGGATCATTTTTGAGTCACCCAAGTCACTCAGAGCTTGGAGAGAGCATACACAACTTTTATTCACTTATATGACTCAATAAAACAAGTAAAAACAATGTACTTTTTATCACAAAATTTCCCTAAAGGGGATGGGGGGAGAGCATACACATGAAGTTTTGCTAAAAAGAAACTACTTTAGGAAAATAAAACTAAGTACTTTTGTAAAAAAAGGGAAGTAAAAAACAAAAGCTCTTAGGATTACTAATTTAATGTTTTTGTTCTTTTTAATAAATTAACAAAAAGTGAAGTAAATTTTGGCTCTTTGTGTGTTTAAATTTGTAACTTTGAAAAATAAAAAGTAAACATTGTTTTGAAAGTGATTTTAAAGCACCAAAAAGACAAGCGTGAATGACTTTTTAAAGTGATTAAATCTTCCCCCTTTGACCTAGTTTCCTAAAATAAATATTATGGGATTCACTTGTGTTTGTTTACAATGGTCATTCTAAAAATAACTTTCACTTTTAAATCTCTCAGGTTTTTGACACAAGCAAGGTCATTG
Organism: Torreya grandis; assembly: GCA_037957365.1. Taxonomy (NCBI): domain Eukaryota; kingdom Viridiplantae; phylum Streptophyta; class Pinopsida; order Cupressales; family Taxaceae; genus Torreya; species Torreya grandis. The sequence goes on along the minus strand of JARHVA010003332.1, from coordinate 1,317,046 downwards.
TTTACATAGCATGATGAAGTCATCAATTTCCTACAAAACTAATAAACAAAACACAATTTTGGTGAAGTTGAAATTTAGTAGTCATGAAGTCATTGATTATATTAATCAAAGTCATTATTTTCCTTAGTAAATCATGAAAACATAGAGGATAGTTACATGATGAAGTTACCATTTTTGGGGGACAAAGTCGTAGTTTCCTTCAGACAAAGTTGTTGTTTCTAGAAAGGTATGTTTTAGGTCAAAATATCCAATTACTAGGGAGCAAAGTTATTATTTATATTAAAGTCACTGAAACCTAATGTTGATGTTACCATTTTCCTAAAAAACACATTTAAAAATAAAACACAAGAAATTGGCAAAGTCATTGATTAGTAGTGGTGAAGTCATTGAAACACAGTCAAACAAAACATGGATTTTTAAAGCAAAAAATCTAAAAACTAAAGTTTTAAATGAATTTTATTGAATTTTAAAGGTCTAATATCATGTGGGGTGTGTGGTCCCATAGGACATGCCATTATGTAGCATAGGATTATGAAGGCAATTGTTAGCTTTCTCTTGTTAGTGTAATTGCAAACCCTCAATGAAAATCATAACTAATTGCCTAAGTATTTAGGTGAATAATAACATAAATAAGCTTAAATATAAATAGAAGATGAATAAAACAACTAATTTTACCTTCCTTTTTAAATGATGCTTGTTCATCGGCATATAATTATGTTCATGATCAACTTTTGTGTCCAATGGAGTTATTTGTCAATGAATTTGCCTTGTGGGTAACACCTCTCCTTATCAGCTTATGTCTTGGCTTGAATTGGCTTGGTATGTGGTAATAAAATGAAGTTTCTTAGAGATAATTTGGCATTACTTATTTTCAAAAAAAATCTTGTTAAATAATGGCCTTGGCACTTGTATTTATAGGTTCTCAAACTAATCCTAATTCAAGTGTAGTTAGGTTAGATTTAACCATGGTTATGTTAAGGAGGGAACAAAGAATTCATATTTGAGATAGAGATCCCATTTATTAAACATGGCTCTTCATTTCTAAATTTAAAGTTTTTATGTAAATATTTCCAATTCTTTGACTTCAAGGATGATGACATCATCACGACCTCATTTTATTAAAATTTCTTTGTTTAGAAAATTGACATTCACTAATTGAACATGAAATTTTTACTTAAGTAGTTAATTGAATTTGTTTATTTAATTAATTATGCTTAGAGTTTTGGTATTTTAGGAATTGGTTAAGTGCCCCACTTAATGGGTCAAAATGTCAATTTGTCAATTTGATAGGTTGAAATTTGACTAGAGATGAATCCATGGGAGGTTACTATTATGTCTAAGATAATACCCCAATAGGAATGCTTATACATGATTCTAGATACCAATGTCCGATGTGTGGATGAAATTGGGATATTTAGTGATTTTGAGGCTTATATTGCATTATTTTTTAGAAATCAATATGAAGTATGGTTGGACACAAAATGTAGCCAAAAAGAAGTGTCTAAAATTATCACAGGTTTGTCAACAATTATGGTAGCATTTCAACTCCACTCATCTCTTTTTTGAATAAAGACTTCTTTTAGTGGACCAATTCAATTACCAAGATGTTTGAAAAATTGAAAATGACCATGTGCATAACTCTATTTTTGGCTACTCCTAATTTTTCAAAAACTTTTGTAGTGAAATTTGACACATTGAGATATGACATGGGGGTTGTACTCATGTAAGAAGTAAAACCACTATCATTTGAAATATATCAACTAAATGGAAAAATAGGCTCAAACAAATCTATGAGAAAGATATGATGGCTATTTTACATGCAATTAAATGATGAAGACCTTATTTGATGGGTCATCACTTTCAGGTAAAGACTAATCATGATAACCTCAAATATTTTTTAAAACAATGATTGTGATCTAAAGAAAAAAATAAATGGGTGACTAAAATTTTAGGCTAAGATTTTAAAATAGTATATAAGAAAGGAAAATTTAATGTTGTGGAAGATGCCCTCTCTTGATGGGATGAATCAATTGAGGCATTGTTATGTGCCATGATCATGTGACAAGCAGATTAGCTAGAGGAAGCAAGATCAGAATGAGAGAATGATAGTGATACCAAGGATTTTATTTAAAATCTTTAATAGTGTTATGACAAATCTGAAAATTTACATGGAAGGGGAACACATTATGGTATAAATATATATTATACCTCTATAAGCATTCTCTCCTCAAAAAGAAAATTCTTTAGGAAATTCATGCATCTCCACTCAGAGGTCACTCCAGATTTTTGAAAACATATCATAGAATCAAGTAAGATTTATTTTGGGAAGGATTCAAGGGGGATGTCCAAAAATATGTGGAAAAATGCATGATATGTCAATAAAACAAAGGGGAACTATTAAGACACTAGGTATTTTTTAGCCTTTATCCATCCACAACCAATGTTGGGAGGAGGTTTCCATGGATTTCATTATTGGGTTACTATTGTATAAGAGTAAAAATGTTATCATGGTAGTTGTGGATCGACTCACCAAGTATGCTCATTTTTGTTCCCTATCACAACCTTTTATTTCCAATATAGTAGCTTCTATTTTTTTTCAATACTATCTAAAAATTACATGGTACTCCAAAGATCATTGTAAGTGATCGAGATCCCATATTTACTAGTAATTTTTGGACTGAATTATTTGCATAATTGGGTACCCAATTGGCTCATAGTTCATCCTATCATCCTCAATATAATGGAAAAATAAAGGTAGTCAACAAATATCCATAAGGGTATCTATGTTGTTTTGTTTCTTATAAATATGAAAAATAGGTTCATTGGCTGCCACTTACCGAATGGTGGTATAATACTTCTATTCACATTTCATCCAAAATTTCTCCCTTTGTGGTATTGTATGGATATCACCTCCTATCCATAAATTCAACCTTAAAGGTCCATCCTAAGGTTCAAGTTTTTGAGGACCACTTTCACTATCAACAAGAGTTCCTCACTAGTTTGTGAGAAAATTTAGCCATGGCTCAAAATTTCATGAAACAACAAGCAGATCAACACTATAGTGAGTGACATTTTGACATAGGTGATTGGTTCTTTATGAAATTATAAACATATAAGAAGATATATTTGAATTAGTAGAAAAGGATAATAAGTCATCCCCTAAGTATTATGGCCCTTATCAAATCTTACAAAAAATTGGCAATGTGGTCTACAAGCTAGAATTCACCCAATCCACTCGCATACATCCCGTATTCCATGTATCTTGCCTGAATAATGTAGTTGGCCATAGAGTTTCTACTCAAATTGAGTTACCTGAATTGGTTGAGAAAGCTCATGTTATTATAGATCTTGAAGCAATCCTTCAAATGTGTAGTAAACAACTACAAACTAGAGCAATTCAAGAGTGTTTGATCAAATGGAAGAATCTACATTGTGAAGATACAACATGGGAAGATGAATCTTTCCACTAGCAACACCCTAGGTTGTGTCAACATTGAGGACAATGTTTTTTGAAGGGGAGGGCATGTTATTCCCTTATCCTATGACATGTCTAGAGATATGTGTAGCTAACTTGTGACATACATACTCTTTTATATTCTTATCACATTTCTCTATGTTTTTATTAGGTCAGCCTACTGAATAACCATGGCTAAGTAGACTATATATATAAGGCAATAATTAGTATTAGAGGATCACATGATAAATTATATTCTTATTACATTATTGTAGAGGTTTCCCACTCAAAGTGACTATCATAATATTCCAGTATTCTTCTCTTTCACCAATTGTTATGGATCTGCTTATTATGTTCTTAATTTTTTAACATATTACTCTATTGTTGAAAATCATCTAAGCAATTTCATTACATTCCTTCTATGAAACTAGTGCAAAAATGAGTAAGACAAGTGACCATGTGCTGTGCACATGCCCATAATATTATATCTAAGCATGTTAATTCTGATGATTGAGTAATATCAACTAATTATTTGAATAAAAACCTGTGTGATAATTTGAAACACATGTTATGGATGATGCCCCCATTCTGAGCAAAAGATGAGACAAATCTGTGTAAAAATATAAATTTTATTTTTGAGGAATACTGAAATTGATTTATATACTGAGTGTGATTATAATAAACCTAATTTTTTTTTGTTTACTACTGAGATGACAAAGCATTGTTATGGACATAGCCATCTTGTGCCCCTGTCCAAATGGAATGTTGTTATCTGAAACTACTTTTTGAGTGGAAAATGAGTATAAATTATGATAAACTTAACAAATTCTATCTTTTCATGTATGTGATTTAGGTTTTTTAGCTTAGTCTCTAAGACAAACCACCATTTATGCCCCCCAAATTAAGGTGAGTTGTGAAGCTTGCATAATAACTTATCTCAAAATAAGAAATGTATGCAATTGATGTTATATAAAATATTGAAATTTGAGTAGTAATGATAAAATTGGAGATTATGGCATCATCATAGATAAAATGAGTAATATAATAATGTAATATGCATGTAAAAAAAATCATACATAGCATCATGTAAAGATAGATATTAGCAATGAGAAATGCAATGAATAATCATCATATGTCGAGTAGTTGAAACTTATATGGATTAAATTAGAGAGGATGAATGATATTCATCATGACATAGAAAATATGGGAAGATGAATGATATTGATCATGGCATTTCAAATTAAGAAAATATTAGTGATGGGCATGACACACACATAAAGAGTACACGTAAAAATACACAAGACACACAAAAAGAAGGCTAAAAATCCACATAAAAGGGGCATGTACAAATATGACTCACATGCATAAAAACATACAATAGGCTTAGAGTTGAAAACAAGGACATGTTCAAATTCACATGATCTAGAGCAAAGAATACACATAAAGCATGAATTAAACAAACAAAACATGACAAGCATGCATGAATAAGTGATATTGATCTACATAAGCATTTGGTAACATCAGTATATTCAAGAACTCATGTATCCAATAATATATCAATGTAAAAGTAAGTGAATGATAACAATATATTTTACACAATATATTGAGATGAAGTATGAACAATAGGGATAGTATATAATGATATAACATGTGTAAAATATACCCCCAATGAACTTGTTGTGATGCATAGAAGCTGTAGAAGGCCTATGAATGGTTTAGATCTGAGAAGGTAGATCTTGTGTTCATTGGGACAAATCCATTAGAATTGGACAAGAGCATAGTGTGATACTATTTAGATTAGAGCAATTTTATTTGTGTACAATTTTTGGGTCTTAAACAGTATCATCACCTACAACTAAATCTATAAATGACAACCTATATGTTCTGCAACTCACTCAAGTACACTTGTGAAGCATATTTGATATAAACTATATAGGGAGAAATATTGCATATATAGAGCATAGATTAACTTATGTAAATGAACTACACATATCATGCAAAAGCCTCACAATCAATAGGTGATGTTTATACCATAAGAAGGATGACCTCTCATGAATGGAAAGTGTCATGCCACTATGAAGTATCTAGATATGTAAAACCAACTGCCCCATACTATGGTATTAATTTTTTTGATTTATTTTATGCAATATGTATTATATCATTTGCCTCTATTGATATTCCATTGGTTATAGTTGTTTGACTATTAGTTGAAGATATGCTTTCTTTTTGTTGTTTTTTCTCTAAAGATGTTCCCTCTTTTGAAATGGAAGTGATTTTTCATTCATGTTAAAATGTAGTGCACCTTTTGTGTTAATTAACCATTCCTCCTATTGATTTTAACCATGTTCTTCCAAGAACAACATTGTATGCACTTATAAGAGAAATAATGTCGAAAGTAAGATAACACTCTTTTGAAGTAAAAAATATTGTTAATTCAATTTATCCTAAACATGATGTTGATGTTGTAGCTTGATCTAAGTCCTGGCGATTATAACTAAGAAATATCATAAATGATATAGAACAAAAAAATTGCTTCTGATAGTTCATAACCTTGACATCGATAAATTTCTTTCCATCTATGTGATCAGTGTTATTGATATGAGGAAGGGCTTGTAATTTCTTCCTTTGGAACCATTCTTGTAACAAGAGATTTTGTAGGCATTGCTTGCTTTTGAAAATATTTTCTTATATACTAATTTTTTATTGAAAAGCACACTTTATTAAATAAAAAAACTTTGCAAAATAAAATATGTTGTTGCTTAAGGAGTTGGTTGTTTTGTTGTGTTAGATACTAGTTTTAAAGATGTTTTGTTGTTTAGATTGAACTTATTTTTTTAACTTCTCTTTTTGATTTTTTTATAATACCACCTTTTTGATACATTCCTTTTGTAATTTCTCTTTTTCATCTTTGCTTGTGCTAAATTATCCTTTGGTAGCCATACTTAATCTTTTTGTTTTTTGCACTTGTGCTTTAGGAGATGTAATCATAGCGTGAGTGGGTTGCTTGATTTATGTATCCATTATAGGATCACCACTATTAATGATACTTTATATTTTTTTCTTTAAAGCTAAACATCTATTTGTATGATGCCCATGTATTCTATGATATGCAGAATAATATTTTGATCTTAATAAAAGATGTATAGGAGGTAGTTTTATCAACTTGTTACTAATCATTTCTCTTAGAATCTCACTTGAACTCTTCTTATCCTTTTGTATACTTTTTAAATAATTAGTTTTAGATGTATTCTATTTAGTTTCCAATCTTGATATGAAGTCTTGGTAGGCATAAAATTGCTAGATGAAGATACAAATGCATGATTAACATTGGCATATTCTAAATTATTTGTATATGTAAGTTGTTTTTCTAATGATGTGATATTTGAACTGAAATACTCATTTTTCTTTTGTAACTCTGATATTATCATTCCCATACTGACTATTTGATCTTGAAAGGCTTTACAAGCACAAACTCTAGGTAATTCTGATTGGATATGCATACAAACACCATCAAAAGGAGATGTGGGATGTGGATAAGGTTGACAAAAGAAATGTGGGTTACCTTTATTTGTCACTATAAGGTGGACTACTTTACCTCTTAAGATAGTGATAGCATGGACTTGGTTAGAGGGAAATTAGCTATCACCATCTTGAGGAGGGTCGGTATAACTTACCATAGACATAGAAGCTATGTTTATGATTAAGTGCAACCTTAATTTTATTGTACACTAATTTTATCAACTTTATTGCATAATTATGAAATATATTTAATACTTGTAGTTGAAACCATGCAATTTGAACAATTATTGCTTGAACTAAAAAGTATATACCAAAAGTAACCCATATAACCATTATATGATGTGCATAGTAAATAATTGACCACTACAAGAAATTTTTTAGGTATTTTTGAAAATTTAAAGATATTTTTTAAAAAAATTATAAATAAAAAAACCCATAAATTAATTTGAAAATAAGTACACCATTCGTCCCCTAGGCCACTTTTACTAAAAATAATATATTGTAAAATCAATAAAATATTTTGGAGAACAAAAATAGGTTTATGATTTTATCAATACGACTAACAAAACCTCTAATATTTTTAAAAATAGAGTCGTTGTAGATTAGATATGAGTAAAATTAGGAAAGATAAGTCACAAGCCTAGAAACAGAAAAACTTAATAGAAAATGAAGTTAATGGATGAAGTTGTGCTTGACCTCAACACCTTGTGTTGAGTGATACTACATACCAATACTCTGAAGAGGGATCAAACTCCATATGGTTATCCCATGCTATGGTTGTCTATGTGAAATATTGGTGTAATTATACACTTCAACAATGACTTGTGATCTTTGAGGTGTATGTAGACTTAGATCAATGCTACTAAGGTTGTGTGGATTAATAATTTAAAAGAATAGATGTTTTACTTTTAATGTGCAGTTAGATATTCTAGTTATTTTTCATGATATGAGCCTCTTTCCATCTAGTGAACAAGTGAATTAAAATTGTGTTCATATAGTGTTGTTTTGAGAAATTATTCAAATGAGACTTACAAAATGTGTGAGACACTCATTAAGTGAATTTTAATTTGAGAAATTAGTTTTTATTTGTTAGGAGGATGTGACTCGCAGATTTAAACACTACCAATGAGCGGGATAGTCCTAAAGGAGTGACCTTGTCTAAGAAATAGAGACAGCTAAGTTGGAAGTGTGGATCAGCCCAAAGATGATCTTAGGTTGTTTGGAATAAGAAATATGAATGTTTTGTATCAAAGTTTTTCAAAGGGTAAGTTTCATCCACATATAAGTAGAGGAATAACGACTTAGAGCCATGAAATTGGGTATGAGCTAAGTGTGTAAAGGGTTTGGTCATAAGTGCACTATTTTATCAATAAATGTTAATTTATGTGTCTACAGTTTCACATAACCCTTAGAGAAATGTTGGATACGATTTAGAAATTGTTAGAAAAGTTTCAATTGGAATAATTAAAATAGGATCAGTGTATTTTCACATTATAATAGCATTTTGTTTGATACAAAATAGGTGTATTCATTCCTATGCTCTTTTATTTCAACTGTAGTTTTAGTTTTGATATAAAATTATTATGACAATGATTACTTGTTGTAATTAGCCATCATTTTTAGGTATGTCAGCAAATGACAACTCAAGTGTAAATGGACTCCATCTTTAGAGTCATTAAATCCTTCCACCTTTCCCTAGGTAAGTAAATGCATGTGCTTCAATTATTTATATTTATATACTTTAATGTATGCATGCATTCACTCACATATACACATTAAAGTAGGGTCATTATGTAGAAACCAAATTCTCGTACAAGACCTTTTTTCATATTGATTTTTACTTAATTTATCACACTTAGTCCATGTGCAAACATTTGGATTTTTTAAGTACATAAATTTCCCTTTTGTTAGGCTCAATATCATCATCCCATAACATACGTCTTCTTCATATCTTCAAATTTTATTCACTTTTATCTAACAATAACCTACCTATCAGATACAGAATATTGTAAACTTAAAATTTGAATATGCAATGCCTTCACATGACCTTAGAGGCTCTAAGAATATTTAAAATACTATTTTAGTGTATTTTCCTATGTCTTAGTAGGCCCATGCAAACTATTTCCTTAATTTATGGGTCCCCTTTTCCCCAAGCATCACATTATTCTACTTTTTGTAGCCAACATGTCTCACTTCTTCGAAAAAGTAAGGACCCTATATGAGAATTTGTGAGACCAATATCTTGCAGGATCAATATTTTATCCCAATTTGTGAGCTTGATCAACCTTTTTGAAAAATGTCCACATTTTTTGGATCATGAGAAAACCTTAGTCTTAGGTTTTAGAATTGATCAAAGCAGATCACAAGATATGAATTATTTGTTAAAATATTGTGATCCAACCACACTTGAGTGCATGTCCTTCTTGAAGCCTCCTCACAACTCTCCAAATTCCACTTTGCACAAGTCCCCCTCCATGATGGTGATACACTCCAAGATTGGATTAGTCTATCGAGTGTCCCCATTCCAAACACAACTTCATTTGACCCCAAGAGTCCAAGGACTATGTGACTGTGAGTGAATAATAAATAGCCATGTGTCACTTTGATGTATTCTCATAGCCTCCATGTGAATATATGAACCATTTGATCTGTGAGTGAATCAAAGATTTTTTAGTGGAAAGTAGCCTAACCACCTGAGATAAAATTTGTTGGCATGACCTATCATGATTCTCCACATGTCTTCGATTAAATACTCACTTTGTGTAAAAAAATAATATTTTTTTATTTACTTAATGATTTCCTAACTGAGGTATTTATTTGTTTGGTCATAAGGATGGGTGATTGTAAAAGAGTTTATGTAAATAAAGATACCATGTGAATCCTTTCAAACATGCTACGTATTGGCATGAAATAAGAAAAAGCATTATGAAATTAGATGAAGGGGGCCTAGTCGAAGTTAAGACTGGTCACATTGCATAGTTATCCACATGACCATTACTACGTAAAGAACAATCAAAAGGTCACAATTATAATCAATTTTTATAATCCAATTGGTTACCTGATAGGAATATAAAATATACAAAAGGTCACTATGATACGTTCATTAAGTATGCAGACATGAAATCAAAGCCACCAAAATAAGTATTGAGAAGTAATAGTCACTTAAAGATAAAAGTGACCAAGGCCATGATTATGCAAAGATCTCAATAGGAAAACTTGCATTAGAATTAAATTCCCAACAACATTCACTTGTTAAAAATGACAAGCAAAAATAGTCAAGTTTGAAATGCAAAGTCATAGAGGTCACTAATGAGATGCGATGGTATCAACTACTAAAGTGGGAAGAGGCATGGCACCTTAAATGTAAAATAGGTTACCACAAACTATGAGGAATTAAAGTCAGTATGGTGGCATGGTAAAATGACTCCAAAGAATTCATAAATGAGAAGTGGTTACAAATGTTAACATATGGAGTCAGTGTGACTTTTGTCCACTTGTAATTCATCATAAATAAACTGTTGTGAATCTTTTGTAAGTTAGAATGAAATCTACGTAAGGAATTTATTATGGAAACCACATAAATATTTTACAATATAATTTATAAGTTTATGAAACCTCTGCATTTTATTGTTATTTTGTTTTCCCTTTCTCATTCAAGTTATTAATGTACATCTTCTTTATTTGATACTTCCATTTTCTGATATTTGTATGCTCTTTTATGAATTGGTTATACTAGATTGGTGTTATTATGACCATTTTCTAGTAAATTATGACTACAATTAACTTATTATGAGTGGATGAGCTATGGCTATTTCTTGCAAGTAGGTATCTTATCAAGTTTGCATGTGAAATTCATTCATAAATCATTCCTTAGAATATTGTGTTGTATTTGTTTAAGTTTGAACTAATGCAGGGTTTGGTAGTGACTAGTACTTAAGTAGTAAGCTTCAATTAACATTTGTTTCCATTCGGAATTACTAAGTAATTACCTGAATCTTCTTCTTGGCCCCACCTTACCCTCTATTTTATGTTTATTTTTAAGGGATCAAATCACTATATAGTAGGACTTCACTTTCATTATGAATATACATATTTTTTTGGTGCATAATTGTTGGATAATCTTATTTTGATTGCATGTTCTAATTAATTATTTATGCCTGGCATTATCTGAATCTAAAACCATTTGTGGTTATTAGATTCCCAGTTATGTCCCTAAACTAGACTATCAATAGAAACTGACATTTAGAGAGGGATCAAATTAAACCTAGGGAAATACATTTATAAGTTTGAGGCCACATCGTGAACCAATATATTCCATTAAATTAGTTACTTATACAACCACATACCTATAAATCATACCCTAGATCACTTTATAATGATCCTAAAATGAGATCATGTATACCCATTGATATATTTGGTGTGCATAAATACATCAACACTCTATTTTAGGGTCAGCCCATGTGTAGGTATGTTTTAGAGGAGTCTATTTATACAAAGGTGTGCTTAGTCATTTATTATCTAACATTCACATTCAAGGATCTATAAAGCCTATTTTATCAAGCTTTGTCAAGAGGACATCACCATTATTTTTCAAACATAAACAAACTATAATTAAAATTAAACCTATGTATCAAATACATATGGTGAACTCGATAAATCCTATATAATAGGTTGACATATGTTAATAGGAGTTCATGAAGCTAGTACATCTTGCATAATGTCTAGCATGCTAGTGGCATGCACTGCTTAAGCATCTGTATGTGGCATATGCTCTGGAATTCTAGTGTTATGCACTGATAAAACATCTATAAATGGCATACGCTCTAGCATGCTAGTCTCCATAAATATACTCTGTGTATGTCGCACCTGAACAGGAGGTCCTATACACTTCCTCTCACATGATGTGAAATAATGCACAAGAACTATAACATGAGTAAGAGGGACACTAACACCTATACCAACACCACCAAAACCACTACCACTACTACCATTACCACCAATACCACCACCACTACTACCACTGCCACCAATATCACTACCACCACTACCACTAGCACCACCTGTACGCTGAGTATAAATCTTCAATGTATGCATACCATGCACAATCATAACTTATGTCAGACTCATAACCACCTCAAGGGTGTCCATATGTGTATTACGATGCAAAATTTTAGGATAGAGGCATGTGATAATATACTTTTATTTCTCTGAGCTTGGTTATGATGGTTTTGGTCTCGCCTAGCACCAGGTCTATCAAATGAAGACCCACCTCCCCTACCTTGGGAGGCCTTCATGTCAAAATAGTTTGAAATTTCTTGTAACACAAAATCAAAATACATTTTTCTCAAAAAGTATAATGAAACCTCATTATTGATGCATGGAGGCTCATTAAACACCATCCACCACCTATCCCAAAAGTTATTTTTCATCTCCTCATGAACACACCAATCAATATTAATGTGTTTGCAATTCATTGATGGAGGTTGGTTGGTTCCAGGCTTAACAAACAAAGTGCACATAGCTTATTTTGTTATTTTTTTCTTAACATTTTCATATGAAAATTTGTCAGAATAAAATTGTTTCATGGCCTCTCTTCGATGTAACATTGCATCAAGTTATGTAGTTACATTTCCCACTTCATTAAAAATAATCTCTAGTGTATTGGAAAATGAAATGTGTGCACTACTAGCTGAAGAGTGATGCAAACCATTGATGATTATTTGTAATTGTTGACATTTTGAATTTTATTACTCAAAAAATTGAACTTTTTATTATGTAAAATCAAACTATTCAGGGTTTTGTATAACATTTTCTTCATGCAATGGATTCATCAAACTTGTGTATATAAATTTAAATAGAAATATAATTTTTTTTAGGCAATGCAAGAGAATCTAATGCAAACATAAATTCAAAATCCTACTTGAATGAATAAATATAAATAGAAATGAAAAAATTAAAATTCAAAAATCAACATACCTGACCTATAGCAACCCAAATGCTGAATCATGTTGGTTGGATGCAACTGTAAAGTATGTACATGAATCTGAATTTGAAAAATAATGAGAAGAGAAAGATAAAAACGTGATGGCTATGGATTTTCTTGGAGAAAAATAAAATGAAAAAGATATAGGGTGTACGCCCTTTATGCTTTACAAAGGGCATACACCCTTTGCTTTCTAAAGGGTGTACACACTTGAGGCTCAGACACAATCCTAAGCCTTGAAAATTTAAAAACAAAGGGTGTACGATCTTTGTAAAAAAATTGGAAGTTGTGGGAATATCATACTTTTTGTCCCCCAACTTTGTGTATTGACCCTACAGATTGATAGGTGTTGGAATAAGGTCTTGTGTGATTTCCTTGCTCTAGATGCATGCCATGTATTGTTAAGGAGGCCATGAAAATTTTATATTGAGATAATTGTATGATTTAAGAGCTAACGCTAGTGTCAATAAAGATGAGAAGGTGTACACTCTAACTCATTTGAAGGGAAGAAAAGACAAGATGAGTATAGGATAAATCTTGGCATGTGTATTGACAAACATTTTTTACTGGAAGAAGAGCAGGTAAGTGAAAAGGAAGATAATAAATGTTTAAATCTGATAGTAATGTATGTTTGGGTGGAAAAATTTGGAGGCACTTTCTTACCAAAGGAAAAAGTGAGGGATATTTAATTATTGTTTATTATAGCTAAGAAGAATACATAACAACCAATGGTGTTATTAGTATGATGATGTTTCAATTGAGAAAAGGAAGGAGATGCTAAGAATAGATAGTGATACTTGGCCCAATGTCAATAGGGTTTTAGATGGGAATGGTGTGGTAAATATTTTATGGAGGAGGATGGTCTATGCTCTATCAAGTCATTAGAAAAGATGGAAATACCTAGCATGGTGGAAGGGCATGTCGTGGCTTTATGCCCCAAGTAAAAAATATGATTCTACTATCTAGCCCTAATTTGTGAGCACTATACTCACAAACTCTTACCTATGTGTCTAATATAGGATCATTCAGATGATCGAGTAATTTTGTTTCACCAAAAAAAATTATCAATGTTCACATACATTTGGTCTTGATTGGAAGTATGAATATTACTTATAAAGATCAATAACACTTCAACATGTTCCTCAAATAAAATAAATGGTGATTTGAGTCATTGATATAGAGAGTTCTATGTCTCATGATGATAATATTAGTTAACACAAATATGTGTTAATTAGTGGTTCTAAAAATATTGAGGCAATTATGCGACTGTCACTCTACATTAAGCGATGGTTTTGCCCATGATAGTTTGCACAAGTCAAATAGCGACCCATAAATTTTTAATTAATTGTTTTTAGAGTTTTCAAAGATGAGAAGGATTCCAAGATTTAATCAATGAAGCATAAATAGGAATGAAAATATTTAAATAAGACAAGTTGGAGTTAGAGAATACGTGTTAAGAGAGTGTATGTGCTTGGTTATGAAGCACCGAAGAATAGAGAGTGTAATGCAACCTAGTAGGGGGATGTTGAGGGTGGTTCTTCCTCTTGTATTGTAACCAAAGAGAAGAGAGAGTGAGTGTGGTTTTTCATCTCTGCTTTTCCTTTTGAAATAGTAAACAAAGTGTTGTTTTTATTTTCCAATCTCTTTTTATGAGTGTATGGTAAATAACAAGAAGACAAGTTTATCATTCACTTAACCCCTTATCCTTGAATACATCACCCAATTTATATATAACATATCTATTATTTTAAACACTTTATCTAATCCATTAATCTACAAGGTATCAAAAACAAATTTAGTTCATGTTACAAGTTTTCCCATAGAGAGAAATATTATCAATCCTTAAGTTTTTTTTTAATAAATCACATAAAGTGATGTATATGATGATGGAAGTATTTAGATTTTTATATGCCTAATAAATATTGAGAGTGAAATCTCACATGCTCGAGAATGTTTAAATTTTTTAAAATAAATTGTATATTTATTAATAAATTTTTAATTGTATACCAAAGTTGTACAAGATACATAAAGGTTTAAGGAGAACCTAATAAGCATACAACGACTCTTTCCAAATCCACAAAAGGTATTTACATAAAAATATCTAGAGATCACTTTTATGATATTATGTTTGCACTCATAGAATAATCCATGCCAAAATAGTATCATACTTATGGGTTGAGTTCAATGTAGAACATTGGGATTAGGTAGCACGATAAATATACTTAAATGCAATGCAATGTATTAAATTCATTCGATAAGATGCATTAAGATATATAACCAATAGAGCAAGCATATTAGATCCCATGTACTTTTTTTAGAAATTAGGGGTAAAGGATTTTACAGAGTCTAGAGCTATGAATTGGATAAATGTTTTTGAGTGGAGATATGAACCACTACGGATAAGCTTTTATAGATACTAGAGCTTTGAACTAGCATTGGGACACAATAGGGGGCCCAATCCCTAAAAAAAGAACACCAAAGGAGCCCCAATCAAATACAAAAGTGAGAAAAAGGATGTACTAGAGAGATCTCATGTACTATTTTATTGTTCCGGATAATATAAATCAATTTTTGTATGCAGAGATGTGTTGATGTTGATAATATATATTTTAGTTGCTTGGATATCATCTTTTCTCATAAAATAATCTATAAATGCATTATTTATAGGGTTCTAACACCCTATGGCATGCCTTTGGTGAATAATATAAAAGGGTTGATATGTCAATGCTCGATGATATTTCTTTGTTGGTTATGATCTTAAACACACATTGTTAAATAGTTAACCTTTTGGTTTTGTTGTCAGGAACCCAAAATGAGCTTTGGAATTTTTGAATGTTTAGAGGGTTACACAAGTTGAGATAGATGCATGGATAGATCACAAAACCTTGGACTTATTGCAACATGAAATGCTCATCGAATATAATATAGAAGTTTGGAAGGATGTTTTTGGTGTGACTACTTGTATGAGGTGTTTTTCTATGAGTCTTCCAAGAATTTGTTTGAATGGATAACATCTTGGAAGAAGATGTGATCTTCTACTCACAACTAGGAAATTTAGTTCACTCTTGAATATTGTGTATTTTAAGAAGCAAGACACCTTATGAATCCAAAAAATTGATAGGTTTATGAAGGGAGCAATAAAGAGTTTTTTTTTGGACTTTGATGTAACTATCTACACTTATATGAAAGAGGCATCAAATTTAATTTTCTTACCCCTCCTTAAATCAATTTTATCAAGAAGTTGGTATTTTGGATCAAAATGTTACTCATTAACAAGAAGGTCAAAAGGCTCAGGATGAAATAGTTACCTACTTATGCATCAAGGATCAAGAAGGGTAGGGAATTGGGAAGGATAGAAATGTATTTGGTCCAGTTCTAACATATAGTGATATGGAGGATAAAGATCCCAAAGCAACATAATTTGAGAATGGGAGGAGTGTTATGAGTATGAGTTAGACATATCATTTGGTTGAGAGAATACCTTGAGATGTCTTTAGGGTGAAAACATAATATTGTGTCTTGCTATTTTGGATTTTGAAGCCATGGATATAAAGTGTTCTGGACATAAAAATATTTTTTTAGTTTTAATTAAATAAATAAAATATACATGTTTTATCTTATATATTATAAAAATGTGTACTACATGGACACTTTTAATTTTTTTAAAGTTTGTTAAGTATTTTTTGAGATTATTTTTTAAATAAATTTTTTAATATTTTGAAACTTCAAAATGGGACACACTATTATGCTTTGACATCACACGCAAGGAGAGCACATTCTTGATAGATATCTTGTTGAGGAAACAAGAAAATATTCAATAATTAGATATTACAAGATTTAAAGTGGGAATGACAACTATTTTCCAAGACAAAAGATAATGATGAAGTATGGGGTCCTAACATAGTGATTGAGGACATCGATGGGACCAAATTTGAAGGAGATGAACCCAACTTCCTACCCTTGTCAAAGTCTCATGAGGGATGAAAAATATAAATAAATCTATCGATGATATTGAGAAGTCATGATAGATTTCCAAGTAAAGGATAATTTTTATAAGGTTAAAGAAACATAGAGTAAGGAATAGTGTAGAAGATTTGATTCAAAGACAAGAAGAAAAGAAACATAGAGTAAGGATTAGTGTAGAAGATTTGATTCAAAGACAAGAAGAATTGTTGTTATAATTTTACAATTTCTCAATAAGATAGAATCAAACCCATGAGGACTTAATTCATAGCATTGAATGGAACATGAGTGTTAAAAAGGTGTTTGAAACCCACATAATTGGAAAACATGCCAATTTTACCATTAGCTCAGCAACACATAACACAATTAATATGGTTGGAGGTGAGGATCTGGTTATCCCCATCTTGGAGGAAGCAGTGTCAAAGGTATAGGATCTAGATAGACAATTCAGATTATGGTGGCTCCTTTGGAGGAGGTGGTGGATTTTTAGGAGGCATCACTCCTCTAAGCGATAATGGCACCCTAGGCAGAAGAACTTTAGGAAGATCATAAGCTTTAGAAGGGACATGAGTTTAGGTAACAATGGTGATGTATGAACCCTCCCAACTTGTAATGAAGACATTTAGTTGGATCGAGGATACAATGCTACTAGTAGGTTTATGAGATAAGTGGCATGCTAATAATGTGAGAGATCCAATTTGTAAGATTCAGTGTTTCATAGCCATGTTCAGTAGACATGCCTAGGTTTGGTATGCTAGTTTTGCCACCACTAGAGCATGCATTGACCTGTAGGAGGTAAAAAGGGGATTTATTGACGAGTTCAAGTATCTAGATATTGAACATTAGAATATTATTGCTTTATATAAAATATATTTGCTAGGAAAATTTGTCCATTCTTATGACCGGTGGTTTAAGGATTTACTAGCAAAATTATCCCATGGCTTAGATCCATCCCTATATGTAGGGTGGTTCATAGGTGACTTATTCAATCATATACAACATGAGTTGGTTTAATGTACATTTACCACCTAAAAAGAGGCATTGGAGGTTGCAAGGTGTCAAACACAAAGACAAGGTATTGGCCCTATAAGGGCATACATGGATGTATAGGCTATGAAAGAGAAATGCACGTCTTTCAATACCCAATAAAGAGAAAGTAATAAGTGTGTTGAGGAAACTAAGGATGCCAACAAAATATGGGTCATCCTTATGAAAGGTATTCATGTCAAATGAACCAATTATAGGCCTCAAAAATCATGATTGACACAACATATTAAATTTATATATGAATTTTGGTGTTAGAATAAAATTACATTAGGTAATTTTATTGTTAATTTATCCTATTTATTGTGGGAGGTATATAATCACGTAGGATTTTTGTTGTTGTGAGATTGTTGTATTATAACAATTCATGTCACATAGAATAGAATGTAGGAGTTGGGTGGATATGATAGAATTCATAATTATAGGTGATAAAAATATTATATTGCTCTTTATAAATTGTGGAATTTCCCACTGTAATGTTTAATCAATTAAATAAGCTTTTGTTTCATTGATATTATTTTTACAATGTTTGGTATCAAAACAGGAGACTCTGAGAGAGCAGGCTTAGGAAGGAAAGGTGAAGAGAGAAAGGAAGAATAGAGGATGATCCTCAGGTACTTCATTCCTATTCCTATGAAATATTCAAGAGGCACACTTTATTATCTTTGTGTTTCTTTATTTATTAGCTCAAGAAAGAAACACCATAATCAACACTTTGATGAACATGCTTATCCAAGGAAAAACACAACTATTTGGCAAGCATGGATTTAATTTTTTTCAAAGATAAGTGTGGAAATAAATAAGATGCCACTTCTTGGAATAAGTGGCATTGTTTGATGTTTTACCAAAATTCCAAGTGCAACCTTGAGGCATTGGGTAAAAAAAGAATGAAGAAATACAATGTGCAACCTACCCTGAAGGAAGACATCCCAAGGAGAGAAATGACTCTGGAAAGAAATAAAAAATGACACTACATAGGAGTGTTACTCAAAATCCAACACCATCCTCCACTTTAAATCCAATAAAAGCCAAAATTCAAATTAAAACTCTAGAATTAACAAAAATAAAAAATTTGCCTTAGAAAGCCTGGAAACAAACTAATTGCATAGTTCCCAAACCATAATGCCACAAAGGCTGAAAATTTGCATGAAGGTATAGAAAAACATTATAAATAAACCTTTTTAATAATTTTTACACATCTCTTAAAGTGTTTGACAAATTAAACTTTATGAAAATTTTAAATTTATGACTTAAGGAGCCCTTAGAAGTCAAATTAATTGTATATCTAGCAAACTGTAGAGAGTAAGAGGTTGAAAATTTGTCACATTAATTGAATTTAATAGGAAAAAAAATGGAAAATTATTATTTTACAAAACCCTACCAAACTCTCTATTTAATTATTTGTCTTTTGCCTATAGTGCCTAGAAACAACAATTAATTACGTAATTTGTAAACCAGGAAGTATTAGGCCTTAAAATTTTGCCACATTGTTTGAAATTGCATAAAAAATAACCTATTAAAATATTATATCCCTTATAAATTTTAAGATTCCTTTATTTTCATGATTTGTAAAGCCATAAAACAAGCAGACTGAGAAACTTTAAAATCTTCAAAACTATGCATCTTGGAAAATTCCAGTGTTCAATTTATGCAATGTCTTTGGTTCAAGTTTATGAGTAAAGTAATCCCACTCAAATTTTGAATCCAAAACCTAACATAGTTTTAAGAATGATGTCTGTGGATTTGACCCTCTAAATCATCTAGAGAACTAAGGACCAAAATTTTCATTTTAAACTTTCCCTCCATTTCCCATTCATCGCAATCATTTGATGTAAATATTGAAAATTTGAAATTATGAGTATATAGGGAAGTTACACTTGTGTATAATAATTAATATAATGAATGATTTTTGTGTATTGTCTAAGTACCATGTATCACTTTACTCTCATGTGATTTAACATTTCTTTCACGTATTGTCGAATATATAGAAATGATGAGATTCTTCCATGTATTATTAGGTATATATAAAGGTCAATCTTATTGAGAAATTTTTTATATTGGTCTTACAATATATATAAATTGAAACTTGTTTTATTAATAATGAACCAATCCATCTTCCATACATAATTTTCTTCAAATAGCTAGAAATCAACCAAGATTTGTTATACATAATACACAACTACTTCATGGTGATAAGTATGATGCATGGAAAACCAAGGTGAATATTCACCTATATTTTTAAGATCTATGGAATTTTATTGATGACACATTCATCTAAAATGCCTCAGATTCTGACCAACAGTTTGTAATTACCATCTCCACATGGAGTGTCTATGTGTAGGAAGTTATTTTGAATGTTTGAGGTATATAAAGATAAAAATTCATGTTGTGTAGTAGATTAGGAGAGAAGAGAACTCCAGAGGAGATAGAGGTGGAGTAGAGAAAGATCAATATTAAATATAGAGAAACTTTATCTATAACATTATGTATATGATTGTTTATATTGGCATGAAGATGAATATAGAAAATAAATGCTTTGAGTAAGTGCATTTAAAGTCATAATGATCTTTTTTATATGTCCCGGTATCATTGTTTCTTAATGTATTCTTGTTTTAAAAATATTGGGTGAAAATGCAACCTACGAGCTTTTGGAAACTCTATTTGGTCACATCTCAGTAGGAAGGAGTAGAGTTATTGGTTGGAGTTTATTTCTTGTATAATGATATTGAGAGTATACATTTGATAATGATAACTCTAATTGAAAACTTAAATAGTCTCACAGTTTAAGTTTTGATACAAACCTTGACGATAAGTGAACATAGTCTACTCAGAATCATTCTGCCATTACACTAGGAAGAGGGACAATTAAGTTTACAAGGTTGATGTTGTTTGAGGGTTTGATTTACTAAAGCATAGTCATAGTAGAGAATAGGTTCATGGTCAAGGATATTCAGTTTAAGGCTCAAAATTCTATATAGTGTTGTAAAGGACAAATGCAATCTTTCCATAGTCCTAGTGTTCACACAAAATTATGCAAACTTGTTAATGGAAGTATAGTGATTGTTAAAGTTATTTGGTTTAAATTTTCTTCATTTGACCCCCTCTAATTTGCATGTGTATAGTGCCATGAGAGACTACTCCATATCAAAAGGAATCATCACCATGGACTTTTCCATAACCAACATATTCAATAGCATAGGGAGTCACTTCAAAAAACTTCTTCTGATATCTCTAACAAACAAACTATATAGTTTATGTAGCTTCAAACATAATATACCCATGAACATAAAATTTTGTGACATACTTATCAATTGTAGTCTTCACCCAATGGTAAATCACATTGGTCCATTTAGTGTATAGGTTACGTAATATTTCCATATTTTCTTCACTCTACACAAAATGTTTTATTTCACATGGCCTAAATAAGTAGCATTCAAGTCTATACAACCATGTTTCTATCAACTTAGGTAACTCACACCAAAATATTCCATAAATTTTTATTTGGATGTACTCAAAAATGATCTCCTCTAGAAAAAATATATTCTTATAACTTCTTCCTCTGTGAACGTATGTATTCTTGCATATAGCCAATTTTTGAGGGCCCTTTGACTAAGTAACCATGTCAACATATTAAAGTCCCAAAAATGGAACCATTGTTAACATAAGTCCCTAGAATCACCTATTAAGAGACATGTTATGCATTGTAGTCTGTGAAGGTTGTTGAGACTCTAAATTTTTGCATAAGTGATATAGATATAATTAACGTTGTATAGTTAAAATTTATATGCCAAAATTTCTTCTTGATTGTCATTGAAGTATATGTACTTACTATCAATTTATCATTTAAATAATTTAGAGATAAATTGTATGCAAGAATACATCCATTCATAAGGAATGTATGTTTAATTCAAGTAGGATTTATATACTTTTAGGATACATTCAACAATAAATTAAAAGTTTAATTAGTATCATATATTTATCTCAATCTCATTCTAACCTTTTTTTTACAAAAGTAAATTATATATTGTGTAGTGAAGAGACTATGACTCTTCGTCTTCACAACCTTTTATATTTTGAATTGAAGTAATCAAAGGAACCATTCAAACTTCCATGTGTTTCATTATCCTATATGATATCATATTTTATACAAAAAAAGGTATGATTTACAATTGTTGCATGCTTATCATACAAAAATGTGTGAAAACTATACTTTTCACATTCTTGCTAATATACATAAGCTACTTGAGTGCAACCTTATCACTCTTCCTCCTCCATAATAGTTTGATCCAAACAAGATTACACCAAATAATTACAATAGTATTGCATATTGTAACTATAATCATTTTTCAAGATAATCTATGATCAAATGCTTCAAATTAATACATAAGATACAAAACTTTATTGATGACAACATTATTGAGTTCGGCACACCTACAAAGGAATCTAGACTACCAAAAAATGAAAATCATAATTTGAAAATATTCAATGATCCATTTCTAAACCATGGGATGATAAAGACTAAAGACACTTTAGAAGTGGCATATGAATATAATATGCATCATCCACATGTGATATATGATCACCCAATAGATGAAAATTTTTGTACACTTATCGACACCTCACCACAACATTATACAATCACATTTGATGACAATGAGATTGTCAATGATGATTCAAAATTTTATGCACTATTCATATGAGCTTTTATCAATATTAACCCATACATAGTGTCAAGATCAATAATAGATTAAGTGATAATGTGCACATAATGACACGTATTTACTCCCTTCGATACACATAATAGGATATACAAGATATATCAATAATAGTTCAGGGGTTCTATGTATAGAAATAGAATACATTTGGACACATAGTGGTACATATTTAGGTGGGATCTACCATACTAGCCACTCCATTCTTAGTTATATATAGTAACAAAGTTTAACAATTAAATTTAAATATCATATATTCACATTTCTTTCTTTATTTCTCTTTTTTAATTATACTTGAGAAAATATATAAATTTTAAAATTAAGTAAGCTTTTAAGACCTTTTCACTTAAAATGGAATCCAACATAACACATTTTTTTAATTGAGAAGTGTCTATATATTAATATAAAAAAAAATATGGTACAATGCTAATCATACAATAAAATGGGTGGAAAACGTCACACCCCACAAGCAAGTCCACACTGAGGGTTAAGAGAAACCCCTCAAGAAAAGTCATAAAATGTGGTCACAAACTGAACACACACAAAAAATCTACTTCACATCACATGCCAGTAATGTAAAGAAACCAAAGTATAAATATCATTAATGAGAACACTTAAGCAACATCAACAAACATGGACATTGGGGGAGGTGAAGGAAACAACAGACCTGAAGGCTTATCACCCCATCCTCCCATGGAGGATCTCCATTAGCAGGTAAGGGCTCCTAACTAGAATTTTGCTACACTACCAAGGTCTTGGTTTGATTTCTTTCAGGGGAAAAATCCAAAGCCAGGCATGGTAATTTGCCTTGGGAAGGCAGACCCCAGCCTCTTTTCTCGCCATCCTAGGATGGTGGAGGAGATCCCTAGCCCCTACCACCACCTCTAGAGTGGAAGGAACCACTCTGACCACCATAATGAGGAGAAGGCCAACGAGGTGGTGATCGACATAGAGAATAACTCATGTGTCTAGTTTTGGATCATTGTTGCCTTGGTCCACATCCTTGTCCCTAGGGGTGAAGGATTTTGTGAGGGATCAAGAGGTTCCCAGCTAATCGCACATGGGTATTCCCTTAGTGATCAAGAAAATGCTGAAGGTGGTTGAGCTCTACATGGACCTTATCAGTTTGGCTTTGAATTTGAAGATTGACATTAGAGAGAATAGTAATTTTTTTAGAAATAGAAAAATTACGTTTCATCTCTTAATGATTAAAGCAAGCATAGTTCCTAGCTTTCCAAATTTGAAACATAATGTCATCTTGAAATATCTACCAAAAGAGATTGTATTTAACTGGTAGCATAGTTGATTCCCCTAATAGAGCCATATTCCATGTGAATAATTCTAGACAAAAAGGATTAAAAAGGGAATGAATCTAGTGCCACATAGATCGAGCATGTGGAAAAAACCAAAAGAGATGTTTAATTATTTTTGGTTGATGACAGGCTAGGCAAATGGGGTCAAGCACACCCAAATGCTTGAGCTAATCACCCACAGGTAAGCCCTAGTAGAGTAGGCACCATAAAAAGTGAGTTTTTTTGGGCTCAATAAAAGCAGACCACACTGTGTTGAAATGTTTAGCCTAGATCCCTTCATGGGAATGAAGATTCTATCTGATATTGAGCACATCAACTAGAATATGTTGAGAATCCAATAATCGATATCCCAACTATGGAGTATATCAAGTGAAAGGGGTGGATGTAGGCCAATGCCAATCCTTCCACCAAGGAATAAGAGAATTAGCTCCAATTTTATGCAAATATTCATTAGGTATGGAACCTTGAATTTTTGTAATAGCCTTTGCATCTGAATTTATTAGTTGATACTTGTTTTGAAGTTTCTACCAAGTGAACCAAACCTTTCTTTCTTAAAAAAAGAGGTCACTGATGATCTTTACACCTTTTCTGAAAAGACATAACCCTTTAACCCAGGGGGCTAGGGAAAATGGAACATTGTGAAAGTTAAGACAAGGTGACCACCAAAGAGATCGAGAGTTAAAACAGAGACCATTTCTGAACCCATCACCAACACAAATAAGGTGAGGCTTAAGCTTCTACCAAGACTTCCATAAACTTTGAATAATAAATGACCCCTTAATTTTGATAAGCATTGGGGTGATACACAAAGAGTGAAGACCCAAGCCCTGGCATGCTTTCCTTCCATAGGGAAGGCCCTACAAGATACTATGGTGAAGAAGAATCTTCCAAGGTTCATCCCCAGAAAGGTCTTAGATTATCCATTTGGCCCCTAGAGCCAGCTCGTGGAGTTTAATGTTAGGAAGACCTAGTCCCCCCAATTCCTTGGGGTAGCAACAAATATTCTAGGAAACTCTGTGGAAGCCTTTGTGTCCTTCGGAATTATCCCAAAGACTCTTAAATTTTTTTTTCTAATTTATTGTAGGCAACATTAGAAGGGGCCCAATAGGAGGAATAGTAAACATGTATGGCTATCAAAACTTTAGAGTAGATTTAAAACTTACCAGCCAAATATAAAGGCTTAGTTATCCAAAAGGAAATATTTTTTTCTACTCTCTACACCACATATGACCATAAGTTAGAGGGAAAGGCCCAAAAAGAAAAAGGAATGCCTAGAAACTTGAATTGTACCCCTGGTAAAATCCACTGCCATTAAAATTCTTCAAGCCAAGGAGGTTTGGGGCCTAGAGACTACCTGTAGCATTGGGTCTTTCTCCATTGAACAGAAGACACAGAGGCCAAACAAAGTATATGCATACATTCTATGGTATTTTTAATAGATTGTTCCTCCTCTTAGAGAGTGAAAAAGGAGTCATTCATGAAATGGTCATTTAGACATTATCTATCAGACTAAGGGATAAAAATGCCTTTCACTAAACCCCCAATAGTATAATTAGCTAGAAGATAGATAAATCCTTTGGATTTAAGAACACTTAGGGTAAGGGCTAAAGGGTAGCCTTATCTTATGGAGTGATGCAACTCAAACTGAGAAGACCAGGTGCCATTAATAGTAATACAAGACCCTACATCCTAAAAAATCATATTAACAGTCTGAACAAACTTTGGGCCAAACCCCAACACCTAAAGCATTACCAAAATTAAGGGCCACTCAATGCGATCATAAGCCTTTTTAAAGTCAATCTTAACAAACAAGGCCTTTTGATTATAAAGTCTAGGCTATTCCATACCTTCCTAGATAATGATGACATTGTCTAGGATGAACCTATTTTGTATGAATCATGTTTGTTCACTCCAAATAATTAAATGGAGAATGTGTTTAACCTTGAGTGCTAGAGCTTTGGTAATAATATTATAGGAGACATTGAGCAAATTAATAGGTCTCTAGTTTTTGATAATTTCAGGATCACCAACCTTGGGGATGAATTTAATATTACCATGATTGAAAAGGTTTCCCAAGGAGGTTATAACTACTTCAATATTAATATGGTGCAAATTAGGGCCAACAGTGTTCCACAGGGTTTGATAAAACTCACATAGGAAGCCATCAATTCCTAGAGATTTATCCATAGCCATTTTTTTAACAGCCTCATGAAGGTCAATGAGGGATAAAGGCCTATCACAAGCAATTATATTAAAATTGAAAACTTTGTAGGGCATAACCTGAAGACATTAAAGGAGAGTGATCTCTATTTCTGGAGAAGAATCTTTCACCAAGAAAACACCATGGTAATGATGCAAAAAGGCTTGTAAAATGTTAGAAAGTTTGGTAAGTCTTTCATTTCCTTCCTTGATAGATTTGATTCTATTAGCAGCTCTCCTAGAATAGAGGAGGGCAAAGAAGTTCTTGGTCAATTTATCACCAATTTTGAGCTAGTGCATGCAAGCTCTCAATTAAGCTCATCTATCTTTGTGTGTCTCCTCAATCTGGAGTTTATGTCTCCACTATGACACTTGAGTTTGAAAGTGGATATTTAAATGTGCCTACTCTAGTTGATGTGAGGTGAAAATAAACTCATGATTTGTAGCATTGTGTAAATGCCTATTGGCCCTAAAATTTTGACTAAGTGTTATCTTATTTTGGCATAAAACTAACACAGCATGGAAGGACCATGGCACAGGAAGACCATGGCACGTGACTACTAGGCACAGAAGCACCATGGCACGAAACCTATTAGGTGCAAGAGGAAAACTACATGAGAGGATAAAGATGTAAAAGGGACTAGCATGAGAGGACCCAATCAAAGGATAACAAGTCATGGAGAACCCAAGAACATTGGATTCATAATGAAATTGGAAGACTAGGGGAACACATGGGAAGCAGAACACATGGGAAGTAGGATTAGTTAGGAGAGCGATTCATATGGGACACTTCAAACTAATTGATTGGATATTTTGCACTATCCCATAAGGAATGAAACACATGACAACTTGTATATAGCATAGAGTGAAGATCTAGGGGCATAGGGATCCCAGCCTTTAAAAAAACTTATTGTAAGTGCCATGACTCTTAGTCTATTGAGAGTTTGTGCACCATTCACTCATAACATTAATGTTTGTAACATGTGGTCAGATCGAAACATGTATAAATACCCCTATTATAATATTTTACAATGATGGTATTTTGGATAATAGATGATGAAGCTTTACCTTTTGGTGCATTAATCATCTAATGCAAGATATCAAGTTTTGCCAATTTGTATCTTGAATGATTGAATACACTAAGTGATAGACTTGGATATGAGTTATTTATTAGCCTCTTGTTATTGGTAATTTTTCATTTTCTAAGTCACTAATGCTAGATAATGATGGTGATTTGTGTAATACTATAATAATTGCATCTGGAACTAGAAGGATCATAGTAGTATATTTGTGATGTTAAATGATCCTTGTTTAGAACTGCATAAAGAGAAAGATATGGACAAACATATATTGCTATGTTACAAAAACTTTAGGAACTGATCTTTCATTATGTGCTTTCGGTGAGTATGTGAAACCTAAACCTTGTATGATAGAGCCAACATGCTAGTTTGTTTAGATAAACTTCAATGTCGGAGCTAAAATTAATTAAAATAACCCAACATTTTGGTCCCATTGTCAGGACATGAAGCACTTGAAACACAATCATGGGAAAATGTTTTAGCATATTACATTGGAAAATATATAAGAATAGGTTATCATTATGGAAGATAAGTTTGTAGTTCCATATCTTGGACCAAGAATCTCCACACGACAGTGGGTGGAGCAGAATCTCTATAGTCCCTTGTATGAAACCTTATTTTTAGAGCTCCCAATTCTTTCACATGCTTGGATACTAGCATATGCTCAAGGATAATCAAGTAATATTGGAAGGAGGCAATCTTGGACACTAAAATGGCAAAAGGCTCTGGCACAACTTGGAGTCTCATGGACTTGAGCGGTCAAATTTTGGTGTAAAAGAGTTCAAAATAGATACATTCAAGAGTAAACTATGACCACATATTCAAATCCTAAAGAAGCCAAATTTTAATTCCTTTGAGAGCCATGGGGTCACTATCTAATGCTTTTTTCTTTCAAAATTAAGAAATTAATTATTGACCTTGGACTGGAAACCATACCAATGGATGGCTAAATCCTCTTGTGCATGAGTTGCACATTTATAAGGGGAGAGTAGAGGTTGATTTCAGATTGTGGGTTCAAAATGATAGCCAGCTAGCATGCACTATGGAAACGAAAGTATGATGAAGCTTATTAAAGGATCATGGGAGTTAGTAATATGGGAAGAGACTAGGAGAACTCAAGGAGTACTGTTAGGAGTCATAGAGAAGTGAAAACACATGAATACCCCATTACTTTTGAACCACGTCTGATGCCACTTCTATTTTATAAAGGAGAAACAAGTTGAATGGAAAGAATTGAGGAACTAAGTCTAAACCAACTTGGCTCCCCTAACATTATGTGTACTCATGCCTTTGGGTCAGACAGAGTACACATTCAAAATTAGGATACAAATAGTTTGGAGTCACAAGCTAAACTGATAGGTAATATTAAAACTAATCTAGTTGAGGCTCATTCAGATTTAACACTATCTTTCCCTCTTTAAAGGAATTTTATGGCATAACTTGGGATACCTAGTAGACATGACCTTCAATGATAGAATACAAGCCCAACTTTAGTTAACCAACTAGGTTTCGTGCCAAGCACTACTGCTAGAGGCACTGGAGGAGGACTAGGTAGTGGAGTAGGAGGAAGTGGACTCCTTCCTTAAGGGATCAGGGTTGTAGGTTCCCAACAACCACCTTCCCAAACACCTTAACCAACCATGGTCTACTATGAAATGACATTACACTTACCTAAATACTGAGGGGTGGAGAATGCATTGAGCATGTCCACAAGTGCAAATTGATTTGGAGGGCACGAGGCATCACATCTTCTAAATGTAAAGCCATATATTTTGCAGCTATGCTCTTGGAACACGTGCATAATTAGTACTAAAATTTTAACCCTCTACAAGAAGTGGTCAATTTTGATCAGCTAAAAATAGCCTTCCTTTAAGAGTTTAACATTCCTAAATTTGAGCAACAGACGATAGCAGTACTGAAGGACATAAAGCAATGACTTACAGAGCGTGTATGTGAGTATGATGCAAGGTTTAAAACCTTATTATCTAAGTTGTCCTTTGAAATTATTGTTGTCCAACATGCACAATGGTTTGTGGGAGGACTCTTTCTACCTTTTTGGTGAACCCTGTCACAATGAACCTTCATTAGCCCTTGCTAGGCCGTAGAAGCTGCTCTCTATTTTGAAGTAGTTGAAAGCATTAACCCCAGGATTAGTCCCTTTATGGAGTCCCAAATAGCATCAATGGCATCATAGTTAGAAAATTTAATATCCAATAATGCACATAAAACATGTAGTGGTGTTTGGTGCACAAACTATGAATCTGAAGGACATACACGGAGCAACTAACCATGCAAGAACATCCATGTGGTACTTAAATAAACATGTGAAATCTAACATGAGGAACATGATGTCCACTCTTATCCTTTTTTACAATGGGATATGCACACTAAGGTTTATGAGTATTGTAAAAAAAATTATGCCTACACTCATAACACTAATGACTATCATTTGATCAGTGATATCTATGAAGCTCGAGTGCATGGCACATGCCAAACCTTGGTTGCCAAAAATTAGGATAATGAGGGATATCTAAGATGAGGGAGAGGATAAGGATGAAGAGGTGGTTGATTCCCACCTAAAACCTGTTATAAATATGGGTCTCTAGACCATTATCAAAGGGATTACCTAGAATACCTGACATGCACTTTTTGTGAAAAGGACCACCAACTGGAAGAGTGTCCTGATCTATATGCAACTATCACCAAGGAATGAAATGAAAAGAGCATTGATATTTTTTGAATTGATAAACCAAATGATGCACATGCCCAACCATCCCTATAGTTCAACAAGTAAACATTATCACTCGTATTGGGGGACAGACCTAATTGACAACTAATCTGATTAAGAAGGTACAATCAGAAAAACCATGAGATAGAAATCACCCTAATGTTTAACATCAAAAATATTTCCTTTAAGATATGATGGCACTCATATGAGAACTTCGGGATGAGATTTAGTTCCTCAAAAATAAGGACATAATGCAGTGTGTTATTATGCAAAGGGAAGATGAACTTTAACATATGGCACGGGACAACTTCTAGGAACTATGTAAATGGATGTTGGATGCAAATATTGTCTCATAGCTTAGCACTTGGCTTAAGAGTCAAACCTAACTACAAAATGAATTTCACCCTCACATCATTTGACAAAGTGAAAACCACTGCTTAAATCATGCGCAGCATCAGGACACTCCTAGTTGATCTACTCCCTTAAAAGATAGAGGAATATCAGTTAACACAACCATCAATAGATGGGTAATCAAGGACATTTTAGTGGACACTGGCACAAAATTTAATATCCTCAACAAGGATGCTTAGCTCAAAATGTCTAGTCCAACACTACAGCCTTCACCCCACATCTTATTTATGATAAATAAGACTCACACTCACCCTATTGGGGTTCTCAAGAATGCCATGGTCAACATACTTAGAGTTATATTCAAAGCATATTTTGATGTTCTAGATTTATCTGAAGCTGATGATTACCTAGCTATATTAGGAAGGCCTTAGTGTTATGAGAACAATGTAGACTTGAGCTTTAAAAAGTGTTATATTAGCTTTGAAAACACTGATCAACATGTGGTTATACCATTAGATCAAGCACAAGGACCTCCTTACATAGAACCCATCAATGTTGATGAGGACATAAACCATATATATAATGTCACTACCCAAAAATATGAGCAATGTGATCCAACCCTAGATGGTGTTCTACGGTGGATAAATACCTAGTCTATTTTTGACACTACAAGCAATGCTTGTAATTACTGGGCACATGGTGACTATGATCTCACTGGGAGAGTATGTAGCACCATCAATAGTCATGAGAACCTCCCACACCCACTCTATAAACATCATAAGTTTGTTTGCATCATAAGTTTAGTAATGAGAGGGCCACTGATAGAACCACCGCTAGAAAGACTTGATGAATCCCCATGTTTCTAAGGATAAATGGAGGTACGTAACTTTTTCCAACATCTCGAAGAGTTATATGACATCGAAAATGATCAAATGAGGTAATTAGATAACCTTTTTAATGGTACCACCACAAGATGGTGGCATACCCATTAAGAATGCCTTCTATACTGGGATCAAATACGTTCTGCTCTACACCACAAATTCCATTAAAATAATAAGGTTAGGGGAACAATTAGCTATATTAGTGTGCAAGCACATGAACCTCACATTGAAGCTTGTGAGATAATGTGGAGAAATGATGAAACATACTTACTAGAATACTTATGGGTGCATGCATTCTATGGGATCTTATACACATAGGCACGGGCCTAGTATATTCATGAAGATCAACACATGAGAACTAGGTTCTGGTAGTTATTGAAGGAAAACATGACCTCGGCACTCTCCTATTCATCACCAAGGATGGATTTATGCCTCCCTCTCCAAGCCATGTGTGAAGTAGTTATTAGAGACCCAAGTCCAATCAAAGACCACCTATGGAATATCCATCAGGAACCTTTATGCTTATTCACTAAGCCTTCAACACGTCTAGTTCCTATACCTACACTAGTTCTTGATGAAGAACAATGTGAAGAGATTTGTCAGGGAAAGCAAAAGTTTGTCTTCCAAGTAGATGAAGGTGAAAGATCTACTTCACTCAACCCCATGACTAACCATTTAGATGTTTCAACAAGCACTAGGACATGAACTATTCAGGACACAAGGCCTTAAATGAATAACCTTTATCATGGGCATATTCAGACTATTCAATGCAACATTAACACTGAACAAGAACCAAAGATGGCCACAATTGGAAAATACTAAATTGATATAGAGATTACAAATTTTTTTGAGTTTCTAAAATAATATTAGGATGTTTTCTTGAGGAACTATAATGAAATGAAGGGAGTCCACCCATATTTAGGGAAGATGCACATCAAGCTAGTCAATGGTGCTCAACCAACGAAAAAATGATCATATAGGATGAATCCTAATATTCAGGAACATGCTAAAGAGGAAATTAATAGTATGCTCCATGCCATAGTAATCACTCCCATTTTCAAATCTAATTGGGTTAGTCTTATGGTGATTAGTATCAAAAATGATGGATGCATATGTATCTGTGTGGACTACTAAGTGCTCAACACATCCTATGTGATAGATCACTTTCCAACACCATTCACAAAGGAAATTCTTGAAGGTGTTGTTGGTTGTGAAGTATACTCCTTTATAGATGGATTCTTTAGGTACTATTAGGTTCAAATAATGGAGGAAGACTAGCTTAAGATAACAGTCACCACTAAATGGGGATCATTTGCATATATTGTTGTGCCCTTCAGATTGAAAAATGCTTTAGTAGTGTTCTTATGCATAGTAGTTGAAGCCTTTAAGGACTTCATTCATAAATTCCTCCAAGTCTATTTAGATCATTAGATATTATAAGTTTTGGTCAAGGACTATTGTGCTAATCTCAAACTCATGCTTAAGCGCTGCCTAGTATTGCAAATATCCTTAAACTTGAAGAAGTGATTGTTCGTGACACCTTTTGGTGTGCTCCTAGGGCATATTATTTGTAAGGAAGGACTCTTGGTGGACCCAATGAAGGTATTTATGATTCTTCACTTATTAATGCCCAAGACTCAATGATAGATGTGTGCCTTCCTAGGACACATGGGTTATTACAAAAATTTCATTCACAGGTATGCCAAGATTGCCACGCACCTAAAAGAACTTTTAAAGCACAATGAGAAGTTCATATGGACTAGTTATTGTAAGGAAGCCTTTGAAGTAATCAAATAAAAGTTAGTCACTACCCCTATTCTATAGTTCCTTGATTGGACAAAGCCATTTCATGTCCATGTAGATGCATCTAGCATGGTTGTTGGTGTAATCCTTGCACAATCGGGTGATGATCACCTAGATTACCCCATTTATTTTGCTAGCAGGAAGCTCACACCAACTGAATGAAACTATACTACCATGAAACATGAAACCTTGTTAATGGTTTATGCCCTACAAAATTTATGATAATACCTTTTATCCATTCTATTTATTTTCTATACAGATCACGAGGTTTTAAATTACCTAGTTGATAAACCAGTATTGCATGGGAGGATTTGCCATTAGATTGTGTTATTCCAAGAATTTAAATTTTCCATAATGGTGAAACTTGGGAAAGCTAACTATGGACCTGACTACCTGTCCTAGCTTGAGAATGGAGAACCCCCACATGCCATAGAAGATGATATTCCTAATGGACAACTCTTCCAAGTTGCACAAGTACCTAAAGAACTAGAAGATATTGTAGCATTTTTAAACTCTAGTTCTACACCTGAGTCTCTCACCTCATAGGAGAAAAAGCAACTTGTGATCTATGTTACACCTTTTTAGCTCATAGCAAGTGATATTCACAAAATAGATCATGATGAGGTACTTTGCCATTGTGTAATGCAACATGAGTGCCCTAAGGTACTTCATGAATTTCATGAAGGTATTGCAGGTAGACATTATGTTGGAGAGACTACAACATGCAAGGTTCTGTTAGTTGGGCTTTGGTGGCCAACTCTATTCCAAGATGCTAAGCCATATGTTAGGTAATGTGACATCTACCAGTGCATAGGTAAACCTAACAGGAGAGACGCTATGCCTTTGTGACCCATTGCTTCTTAGGAACCTTTTGAAAATTGGGCTATTGATTTCATGGGGCCCATCACTCTAGTAGAATGATTAATGAGTTTTCAATACATCATTATAGAAATTGACTACCTTATGCATTAAGATGAAACAACAACAATAAAGGATTATATTGATGCTACTACTACATGATTCATTTGGGAGAACATAATAACTTAGTTTGGGTACCCCCTCAATTTTACTAGTGAGCATGGTACACACTTTTTGAATGAAATGATTCGCATCTTGTTGGCTGAGTTCATGATCACACACCATAAGATAACACCATATCACCTATAAGCTAATGGGACTACTGAATCTTTCAATAAGATCCTAGGTATGACTTTAACAAAAATATGTAATGTTGGTCACATCGACTGGGATAATCGAGTGTTTACAGTACTATGGGCCTATCAAATTATCTACAAGCGCCTAAACATAAGCACACCATTCAATTTGGTATATGGCAAGGAAGCAATGATGTTAGTAGAGTGTCATCCCTTTGTATGATGTGTGTAAGATAATTAGATGATGAGGAATCCTTAAAAGTGTGCCTAGATATTTTAATGCAATTAGATGAGGCTCGGTTCCTTGCTCATTGGAGCTAGGATGTAGATAAATGCAAGCGAAAGGCATGGTATGATCACCATATCAAGAATAAAATCTTTTCTCCAGGAATGAAGGTCTTTTTGTATGACTCTAAGTTTTCATGCCACCCTACAAATCTCCACATCCATTGGGATGGTCTGTTTATAATACATAGCATTTGACCTATCAGGGCATGTCAGTTACAAAGAATGGATGGTTAGTTCCTCCTAGGGCACTATAATGGAAATTGGATTTGGTTGTATTTCACTTCAAAATAGTTAGAGTTATGTAATCAATAAGGCTTATGCCATTAGATTAAGATGTATAGCTTTCAATAAAAGGGTTGCCTTTGTTTCACGCAACTCTTTTTTATTATAGTTTTATTTTTATGTTCTTGTTGTTTTCATGGAGGACCATGAACCGAAGAAGTCACATGAGAGGGTAAAAATAAAAAGTATGCAAGATAGATGGGCACATGAGATATGTGGGCATGCAATTATTAAATGCCCTCAAGTTATTATGGGCACGTGAGTCATTTAAGGCACTAAGGGGTAAGGTTCCTACCATATGTTAGAAATTTAAAATGGAACAGTTGTCTCCCACCACACCAAAAGGGTGGGATACATTTATCACCCACTTCCAATAAAGGCATGAAAGGAACATGCCATTAATGTGATGAGGTTAGTTATGGCAAGAAGCATGCCAAAAGCATGATGTGATAAAATAATTAAGGCATTAATTACATAAGGCAAGGTTTAAAATATGATGATCAATAAAAGATATACATTTATGCTATGAAGTGACAGGGAAAAGGAAAGAATTAATGAGGGTAAACCCCCTGTGGAGCCTATAAATAGGTAAGATAAATCCATTTTATGCATTACATTACGTTGATTCTTGGATTACCAGAGCTAAAAACGAGTGAAGAACTAGAGCCATAAAACAAGCAACCATACCATAGTCAAACTAATCAAATCCTAGTTAAAGCAGAGTTTGTATATCCTTGGTGAGGCATGTAGGTTATTACCTAGTCGAGGAGAGAGATTCTAAGTCTAGATTGGTGTAAAGAAATGGGAATTTTTGAAGTTGTAGGTTGCAAGTCTACCATTAACAAAGTGCTTAAGCTTTAAAAGCCAAAGTAATTTATCTACAATCACATGTTCATTTAGGAATGTAGGATGGTCATGTGTTAACCTTCAAGTTCCTTGAATGGTAATGTGGCCTAAGAAAAAGGCCAGGAGACTTGAAAAATTACCAACTATACCAAAAGAAGAAGAGGTGAACAGAGGAGACTAGGTTCCCATTAGGGAAGAGACTCTTGAAGAATAAGGAAAACACCTGAGAGAACAAGTATAGAGTATAGAAGGATAAGCGAGAAGATGCATAGAAGTAGAAAGGGAAAAAATGGTGAACAAAGGAAAGCAGGCATAGATGTCAACAATGTAAAAGGCCCAAGTATCTCCACCTCCTTCCCTATTAATAGAAGAAATGCAACACCCAGATTTGGTATTGCACATAGAGAATTGGGTTTCTAAAGTCTCAACAAACACTATTTTTTATTACAACCACCACCAACTAGAAATGAGGTTGAGCTCTAGAAAGACTACCCAGTCAAGACCACCAATACAAGAAATCAAGTAGTCTATGATTTAACAATCAAGAACCAACTAGACACCATAGGATTCTTCTAAATCTTTGAGTTACCATAATTTGGTAAACCTATAGAGGTAGTATAGTTCCTCCTCTCTTGCATCCATGAGGACTATAACTACTTCATTGGGTGTACTATGAAGGTCACCCTCGAGAGAATTAGCAAAGTCATGAGACTACAGTGCTTGAAGTTGAGTGTGATCGATGACTTGGTCGACATGAAGGAGATACATAAGACCACCAGGGTGTTAATGTATCAAAAGTAGGGGCATGCAATGCACATTAAGTGTTAGGATCTTACGGCACAATTGATTACTTTTGTATAAGCAACTAAACATGGAATTAAACCAGAAATAATAAGTAACTAGAAATTAGAAACAACAAAGAATAGGAGATACAAGAAACAACCAATCTTGTATTAACACTCTTCTAGAAGGAAATACAATGAAGAAATCTCTCTCTCTTCTCACACCTCTCAGATGTATAGATCTCTCTCTCTCAATTACAACCAATTCAATCCTTGAATTGTTTACACCTTTCTTATTCTTACAATGCTATGAGTATCTAACCCTATTATATAGAACTAGGATTCATGAGCCATGCATTCTCCACCGTTACATGCACCTCTTAATCAAATGTTCAAATTTGCCCTGCCAAAAATAGAAAAGTGGACTCAAGACTAACAGTTACTCTTTACATGCAAACTGATTGTTCTCCTCAAAATTAGAATTCTAGGAATGCACAGATGACCGATGTCAGTCTCTATCTATCTGCATATGACTGATGTCGATTGATCCATAACTGACATCGATAGCTTCCGGTTGACCCCTGACCGATGTCGGTCGATCCTGACTGATGTCGATGACTGTGTAACTCTAGCAACCTCTGCATTTGCTCATTTAGTGAAGCTTTTAGCTCCATAACTCAACAATCTCCCACTTGGAGATAAATAGTTGCACCTATACCTGTACAGCAACATCCTCTAGCTTGTTTCTCCATCTTCAAGTTCAATCTTGAAGACCAACAAAATTTGAATGAAGATTCAACTTCTCCTTTGTTACCAGCTTTGTTAACATATCCACAGGGTTCTCATCCATATGGATCTTTTCCAGCTTCAACTATCCATCCTCCAATACCTGTCTAATGAAGTGGTACCTAAGCTATATATGTTTGGTTCTTGAATGAAAGGCTGAATTCTTTGCTAAATGAATTGCATTTTGACTATCACTGTACAATCTGTAACTCTTTTACTCCTTTCCCAACTCTTCCATGAACTGAGTCATCCAAATCATTTCCTTGCTATCCTCTATGACTGCAAGGTATTCTGCCTCTGTAGTAGACAAGGCAACAACCTTCTACAACTTTGAAATCTAGCTAACCACCGTTCCACCAATAGTGAAAACATCCAAGTCATCTGCCATCCAAGTCACCTGCCATATCCAAGTCATCTGCCATCCAAGTCACCTGCCATATCCAAGTCACCTACTATCCAAGTCACCTGCCATATCCGAATCTACATACCCATGTAGAGAAGTGTTTGACCCTCCATAGCATAAATACCTACTACTAGTCCCTCTCAGATGTCTGAGAATCCACTGAACTGCTTTCCAGTGTTCCTTTCCTAGATTGGCCATAAACTTGCTGACAACTCCCACTACTTGGGCAATATCAGGTCTAGTACATACCATTGCATACATCAAGCTCCTAACTGCTGAAGCATATGGAACTCTGCTCATGTATTCAACCTCATCATGTGATTTAGGACACTGTTCTTTGCTCAAATTGAAGTGTCCAGCCATAGGTGTGCTTACTGGTTTTGCATCTTACATATTGAACCTCTCCAACACCTTGTTCACATAATCCTCTTGAGACAAAATCAAATTGTGATTTTTCCTGTCTCTCTTAATACTCATGCCAAGGATTTTCTTTGATGCTCCTAAATCCTTCATGAAAAATGTGTGAGCTAATTTTACCTTAAGCTCAGTAATATCCTGCATGTGTAACTTGCAATAAGCATATCATCTACATACACTAACAAGATAATATAACTACCATTATCTAATTTGTTAAAATAAACACAAAGGTTAGATTTACATTTACTAAAGCCATGCTCTGTCATAAACCTATCAAACCTCAAATACCATTGTCTTGGAGCTTGCTTAAGACCATATAAGCTTTTCTTCAACCTGCACACAAGTTTCTCCTTACCTTTGACCTCAAAACCTTCCAGTTGTTCCATATATATGTCTTCATCCAAATTTCCATGAAGAAATGTTGTCTTAACATCAAGTTGCTCAAGATGCAAATTCTCAATAGCAACTAAAGACAATACAGTCTGAATAGAAGTCATCTTTACTATAGGAGAAAAAAATTCATCAAAATCAATACCTAGTTTTTATGCAAATCCCTTTACTACCAACCTGGCCTTATGTCTCATTTGTCCATTCTCTCCTTCCTTTAACCTGTATATCTATTTGTTTTTCAGTGCTTTCTTTCCAGCTAGCAACTCTACCAAATCCCACGTTTGGTTCTCTTTCAAGGAATCAATTTCCTCATTCATGCCATGCTCCCACTGTTTCCTGGATTCTACCTGCATTGCCTCATCAAAACTTTCTGGTTCTCCACTATCAGTGAGCAACAAGTAGTATAAAGAAGGGGAATAACAAATTGGAGGTTTACTTACCCTTTCAGACCTCCTTATGGGTGTTTGAGACTCATTCACAGCTTGATGTCCACCCAAATTCCTTTTTGTTAGTGACTGATCTCGGTCATCTCTGGTCGATGTCGGTCTGAAACTGACTGACGTCGGTTCCACCTGACCGACGTCAATTTCTTCCTGACCAACGTCAGTTTCTGTCTAACCAACGTCGGTTCCTTCCTGACCGACGTCGGTATCTGTGTTTTCCTTTGTGTGATTATTTTTACCTACGAGCTCATTTTGGATCATAACCTCATCCAAATCATGATTGCCCTGCTCAAAATTATTTAGCCTCTTGAGTTGATCACTGTACATCACCTTCTCATTGAAAACTACATCATGGCTTCTAATAATTTTGTTAGTTTCTAAATTCCACAACTAGAATCTGAAATCTCCAGAATCATAACCAATGAAAGTGCATCGCATAGATTTAGCATCTAGCTTCTTTCTATTTTCTTTATCAATGTGCACAAAAGCTTCAAAACCAAAAACTCTGAGAAATGAAAGATCTACCTTTTTACCTGTCCAAGCCTCTTTTGGAATTCCACCATCTAGAGCAGTAGAAGGTCCTTTGTTAATCAGGTAAATCGCAGTATCTACAGCTTCTACCCAAAACTATAAGGGCAAACCAGCATGCAACCTCATACTCCGTGCACGCTCTATTATTATTCTATTCATCCTTTTAGCAACTCTATTTTGCTGAGGTGTCCTTGGAACCATCCTTTCCCTATGTATTCCACTCATAGAACAGTAACTATTGAATTTATTGTTGCAGTACTCACCACCATTGTCAGATCTAAGGCACTTCAATCTCAAACCTGTTTCATTCTCAACCAAAGCTTTCCATTTCTTAAATGTGTCAAAAACATCAAATTTCTTCTTTATGCAATAAACCCATACCTTTATTGTAGCATCATCAATGAAAGAAACATAATACCGTGATCCTCCAATAGAAGCTACCTGAGCTGGTCCCCACACGTCTGTGTGAACAAGCTCCAACTTGTGCTTTTTTTTTGTTGACCCAGTTTTGAGAAACCTCACTTTCTTCTATTTTCCAAAAATACAATGCTCACAAAAATCTAGATCTATGTTTTTCAAATCTAAAAGCTTACCTTTTAACTTAAGAACATTCATTCCCTTCTCACTCATGTGACCAAGCCTATAGTGCCACAACTTTGCATCTACATCTGAAGTAGATAAAACAGAAGGAGAATGATCAGTAATATAAGTAGATAGATAAAGTGTACCTACTCTCTTACCTCTGGCTAATACAAGTGCACTCTTGGAAACTTTTCAAGATTTAGCTGTGAGAGTTACTGTCCAACCCTCATCACCCAACTTTCCTATAGAAATCAAATTCCACTTCAGGACGGGTACATGCATGACATCCTTCAACACCCATGTGTTGTCATTCTGCAATTTCAGCTACACTTTTCCTTTTCCAACAATTTGACAAGGTTCATCATCCCCTAAATAAACTTTTTCAAAATCTCCATGGACATAATCAATTCTCTATTTGGGGTTGCATGGAAAGAGGCACCAGAATCTAAAACCCAAGATTCTACTTTATTATTCAAAGAAAATATAAGAGCATCCTGTGCAACAATACCTGCAACTTTTGATTCTTCTATATTACCTTCATGCTGATTTTCTTCATTATCTTTCAACCAACAATCTTTCTTTGCATGCCCTTTCTTTCCACAATTCCAGCAGGTTATTCTTCTTCCATTTCTAGATTTGGATCTACTTCTCATCTTTGACTTTGACCTTGATCTCCTTTGCTTGCCCTTCTCTCTTTGCCTTCCCCTGCTTTCAATACTTAATCTTTACCTAATGTTTCCTCTGTGCTTTTCCTGTGAATTTCTTCATTCAAGATTACACTAACAACATCATCAACTTTCAAGACATTTGAAGCAAATGTAGTATTACTAACTGCCATTACCAAACTATGTCAACTTTCAGGTAAAGAGCATAAGATTAAGAGAGCCTTAATTTCATCATCAAAAACTATTTTGACTGAATTTAACTGATTTACTATTGCATGGAAATCATTAAGATGACTAGATACTGATCCACCTTCCTACATTTACAAATTAAATAATTGCTTCATAAGATATACCTTATTCGAAGCTTAGAGATTTTCATATAAATTTGTCAAAGTATCCATTAACTCTACCATTTTCTTTGCCTGTGATAAGTTGGAAATCACAAAAGATGCCAAGCTCAACCTTATAGATCCAAGAGCCTTTCTATCAAGAACATTCCATTCTTCATCTTGTATATTTTTGGGCTTGCTTGAAACCCCACCCAACGGTAAGTACAGATCTTTCTGATACAAATAATCTTCTATCTGCATCCTCCATAATTGATAATTCTTGCCATTGAATTTCTCCATTCTTAGCTTACTTTCTTCTGCCATTGCTTTACTCCCACTCAAACAGAAACCCCTGTGAGTGACCTGTAATCAACAAACACTAACCCGCTCTGATGAACCTTGTTAGTGAACCAAGCTCTGATACCACTTGTCAGTATCTTACAACACAATTGATTGCTTTTGTATAAGCAACTAAACACTGAATTAAACCAAAAATAATAAGTAATTAAAAATCAGAAACAACAAAGAATAAGAGATACAAGAAACAACCAATCTTATATTAACACTCTTCCAGAAGGAAATACAATGAAGAAATCTCTCTCTTCTCACACCTCTCAGATGTACAGATCTCTTTCCCTCAAGAGTTCTCTCTCTCTCTCAATTACAACCAATTCAATCCTTGAATTGTTTACACCTTTCTTCTTCTTACAATGCTATGAGGATCTAACCCTATTATATAGAACTAGGATTCATGAGCCATGCATTCTCCACCATTAGATGCACCTCTTAATCAAAGGTTCAAATATGTCCTGCCAAAAATAGAAAAGCGGACTCAAGACTAACACTTACTCTTTACATGCAAACTGACTGTTCTCCTCAAAATTAGAATTTTGGGAATGCACAGATGACTAATGTCAGTCTCTGTCTATCTGCATATGACCGATGTCGGCCGATCCATAATCAA
The DNA here is from genome assembly GCA_037957365.1 of Torreya grandis. Taxonomy (NCBI): domain Eukaryota; kingdom Viridiplantae; phylum Streptophyta; class Pinopsida; order Cupressales; family Taxaceae; genus Torreya; species Torreya grandis. The sequence continues at coordinate 1,275,155 of JARHVA010003332.1, read as the reverse complement.
TGTCGATAGCTTCTGGTTAACCCCTGACCGTTGTTGGTCGATCCTGACCGATGTCGGCGACTGTGTAACTCTAGCAACCTCTGCATTTGCTCATCTGGTGAAGCTTTTAACTCCATAACTCAACATTAAGAACCTATAAGATCCCACCCTCTGAATCATGGTGCAGATCATTTCCACCAAGATCAGAGGGATCGATTTCTAAAAGGAAGTGGATATATCACACCTTTATATTGCTCACCAAGTCTCACAAGGACTAAAGTATAACTCAACACTATATTTTATTCATAGAATAATTGAAGATGCAGAGATGGAAAATTGAATGTTCAAGTATGGGTTCCACTAGGGAGTAATCCTCTTATTGATGGTCTTTGATGAGATCAGAGTGCCAGATTATTGTTCAGGTGCATTGAAGTGGGTGCACCCTCTCACTCACAAGTCTCCTACAAAGAGCTACAAGGCATTTACTTTCCCCAAAATATCACCCCCTCATACAAGATAAATATGAGGTATTGGTTTGATGGGATGAAGGTGTCATTCTAAAATGAGTGGCACATTGTGAAGGACTTGCCCATTTTGGCTACATATTAGGCACAATTCACTGTAAAGCAACATTTCTCCCTCGCATAGATTTGCATGAATCCATCTAGAGCTTTCAGGATGGCTCAAGATGCCTTATGTCTTCTCAGCATGGTACTTCATAGACTCCATCAATCATATATATGATGTGCAACCTATCATTTTTTAGGCAGAGAGGATTAATGCAGAGCTTCACACTCTCTAAAAACTTTATGTATATCTAGGCAAGAAGTCTTATATGGAGAGGTTAGAGACGGACTTGACTGATATATAGGTCAAGCAAACTTTGATTAGGGAGAAACCTCATAGTTTTTTCTACATGCTTCACCCCTGTAAGAACCCATAGGGTGGAGACCCTAAATAAAGACTCCCCCAAGTGTCATAGCTAAAGAAGAAAAAGTGACTGGATATGGGTGCAAGTTGAAGTGGGTAATGGGCCCCTAAACAGAGGTAAAGGATGACAAAGGTGTATCCCTTTAGACCTATTTCTTCCCATCCCTCCACACCTCCTCCACCTCCATCTCACCCTTCACCTTCACCAACTCATCCATCTCCATCCCCTCCCCACACTTCTCCATCCCCTTCTCACTCTACACCTCTACACTCATCTATTCCTGACCCTTCATCCCCTTAACCAACTCCTCCCCTTTCTCCTTCACCTTCTCCACCTCCACCTCCACCTTCTCCACCTTCACCTTCTCTACCCCCACCACCATCTCCCCCTAGTACCACTACCACATGAGATTCCCCACAATATCCTCCAAGATAAGCACCCCAACAAGAGTCTCCTTAGGTGCAGATCCATAGCTTAGGATCAGATTTTGAAAGAACTCCCTCAATGTAGGAGAAGCCCGCATCTGATGATTCCTTTCTTGATGATGAAATAAGGTATAATGAGGATGGTGAGGAAGATATTAAGATGTCGATTGGTGTCCATGAGGAGGTCGAGCTTTAATGAGACCCCAATAAGGGAAAGGAACTAGCCAAGTTAGAAGGGTAGAAAGATGTAAGAATGACAACCACTATGTGTGAACATTACCAGTTTAGTGTAGAAGATAGAAGGCTCTGCCTTTGGCCACATTTCCATCCCAAATAAGTGACTTTTAAAACCAAGAATCAAGTGCCCTTCCTACTTGAGATGTATAATGAGGAGCATGAGTTTGAGCTCCTTCTGGATAACATCTCTTTGGGCTCAGATGCTTCAGTGCTATCAAAATTAATGAGGGTTGATCCACAAAATCTCACCCCTCTAATAAAAAGCACTACATTTTTTAAACTTGGCATGTAAATAACATGCCAAAACATTTTTTTAGATTCTGATACATGCATAGTAGAGAGAAAACATGTGTAGGTTGTAAACATGTATAATAAAGTGCTTGCATAAAATCAAGCACTCATCGAGGAAGTGGCCTCAATGAAATAAAATCTCCAAAAGGCCACAAAGGAAAAAGTAAGGGTTTTAACCCTTTGTAAAATAATTTTAAAGGAAGATCTAGCACTTGCAGATGGTGTGCCTCTGGATGGGGATAAAAATAGTTGAACAGTTCACCACAGTCATTGACATCTACAAGCATGCCTTAGAGAGAACTGGGGAAGTTATCCTCATTTTAGATGGCATTTTTACATGCCTAGCATTCCCTAATAAAGTCTTGGAGGCTCAACTCTAAGATAAAGAGGTCTTAAGGTAACAACCAACTAATGATGTGCTCCTAATAAAAGATTGTGTCAAATGCACAAAATCATTTAGAGATATAGAAATGATGGAAGATGCCATTAATAACTATCATCAACAACTAAATGCAAGTTTTACAGCCCTTTGAGGATATGTTGATAAGGAGGTTTTCACACTAGAAGACATCCAAAAGGATGTTAGCATAGCCCTGGATAAACAAGTGAAAAAAATGGCAAGACTTTGACCCAACCTAAGGAGTTGAAAGCATCAAAAGAGGCCATTGAATGAATAACTACAAAGGTCATTGATGCATTATCCCATTGGGATAATTTGAAAAAGGAACATGAGTAGAAGGGGTCTAAATTTTTAGAAGATGCTAGTGTGGCTTAGTCTGGGACAGACAAAGGGTGTAGTGTGGGGTGATGTTGGCCCCAAAATTTTGACTAAGTGTTTTTGGCATGAAACTGACATGGCATGAAAGGACCATGGCACAAGAATACTATGGTGCGTGACTGCTAGGCACATAAGCACCATGGAAAAGAACCTATTAGGTGTAAGAGGGCAATGATACAAGAGGATAATGGCACAAAAGGGACTATTATGAGAGGACCTAGTCAAAAGATAACAAGTCAAAAAGAACCTGAGAACATTGGGCTCAAAACGAAAGTAGAAGACTAGGGGAGTATGTAGGAAGTGGGAAAAATTAGAAGAGTGATTCATATGGGACAAATTAACCTTATTGATTAGAGATTTTGCACCAGCCCACAAGGAATGGAACATATGGCCACCTATGTATAGCATAGAGCGAGGATATAAGGGCATAGGGACCCAAGTCTTTAAGAAGAACTTATTATAAGTGCCATGACTCCCAGTCTGTTGAGAGTCCATGCACCATTCACTCATAACATTAATGATTGTAACACTTGGTCAGGGCATAACAAGTATAAAAACCCCTATTGTAATCTTTTACGATGATGATCTTTTGAAGAATAGATGATGAAGCTTTACCTTTTGGTTCATTAAGCATCTAATACAAGATATCAGGTTTTGCCAATTTGCATCTTGAATGATGGAATACACCAAGTGCTAGACTTGGAATTGATTTATTTCTTAGTCTCTTGTTATTGGTATCTTTTTATTTTCTAAGTCACTAATATTAGATAATGATGGTGATCCGTATAGTAATAATAATAATTGCATCTAAAAGGATCGTAGTAGTATATTTGTGTTGTTAAATAAACTTTATTTGGAACTACATAAAGAGTAAGATATGGACAAACATATATTACTATGTTACAAAACCTTTGGGAACTGGTCTTTCACTATGCACTTCGGGTGAGCGTGCAAGACCTAAACCTCACATGATAAGCCCAGTGCACTAGCTTGTTGGGATAAACTCCAATACCAGAGCTAGAATTAACTAAAATAACCTAACAATGTTGTCTGAAGATAACCACTTACTAGCCATAGATCTGAATAAATGTGAAAGTGTGAGTCAACACCTCAGACCACCACTATCCAACTAGTATCTCCTTCTAGTCGAGGAACTAAATTTTAAATTCTAACAATATGCCCCACCATTCTTTCATGTTTGAAGTGGACAGTATTGAGATAGAATTGCATGGATGCAGGCTTGGCTTAAGGAGAATTCCATTCAAAATTAAAGCAAATGGGGTGATGATCTAAGAGAAAAGTATCAAGAATGACAAAAATAGGCTTGTCCTTGATTAGAGCAAAATAAAAAAGATCTTGTTCAGTAAGTAAAGCTCTGTCAAGACACTAAAGACCCTGACATCCCCTTGGTGAAAATTAGACCAGGTGAACCATGGGGAGTCTGAATCCTTCCTCCATCAATGGTTAGGATAAAAAACCTTGAGTTTGTTACACATGTAGAACCATGTTTCCTAATTACCAACACACCATCACATCAGAAGATGCCCTTCTTTATACTTAACTAACTCCACCATATTAAAGTCACCATAGAGGATCCAATGGGCATCTAGGAGAGAGTCAACCAACCATCTCCATATGGCTGACCATTCCACAACATCATTAGAGGAATATAAATTAACCAGCCCAATAATGTGGTTGTTGAAATCAAAAGGGTCCACAATACCTGATGGGTGGCGTCTAATCCCCAAGAAATAATGCTCTGAGCCAGTTCTAGAGCTAAAAAAGTGATGACCCCACCACACCCAACATCATGCCCAGTGGCTTGACAAATGGCCCCAGGCCAAATGATCTATATTGCATTATGCAACAGGAAGCTAGAAATCTTAACTTCTTGCAAACAAAGAATTTTCATGTTACTAAAAAACTAGTAACCGCTCCTGACTGCATACTTATGTGGCAGATCAGTAAGACCTCAAACATTCCAAGAATACACAATCATTGGACAGGATCAAGGTGCATGTCATTCTTCTTAGAGAGACCTTCTAGCACGGCAAACTTATTATACATAAGGTTGTTGGGCATGTAATCATTCATTCTAAATGGTTGCCACTTATGTGCCATATATTCCTCCTCTTTAAGGGATAGAGATGGGTTGTGAGAATGTCGTTATATAGATTTTTAATCTAAAGTGACCAAGCTCCTATCTTCCTCAGGGGTACTCACACTAAGAGAGGGTTGTGACCAAGACACTAAGGGTGGTGTCTCAACCAGCAAGGCCACTACATGTGGCATACACACAATAGGTGGAGACACTTTGGTGGGCATGGTAGCCTTGCCATCAGAGGTTGTCGCAACATTATTACCAGTAGGCTAGAATGATAAATTTTTTGGCTTATTGCCACCTTTGGAAGAGTTATTATTATTATTATTATTATTATTATTATTATTATTATTATTATTATTATTATTATTATTATTATTATTATTATTATTATTATATGTAATAGTATTCCAACCATCAACATTGTTATTTGAAGCTTTGGCATCAAATCTGCCTTTTTGTGAGAAACAAGGGACATGTGAACCATCAAAGGGCACTCCTGGATCATGTGGTCCAAGGATTGGCACTAAAAACAAGTGTTCAACAAGTTGATATATAAATACGTTGAGAAAAATGGTTAGAGCTAATTTGTATATCAATAGAATCTTTGAAATCACAAGACAAATCAAATTCCACACAAACCATCTAATGAGGACGAGCCATATAAAATTTAGTATGCTCATGGTAGACAAAGTGTCATATGGGTTTTATGAGTTGATCAATAAAGCCCCAAAGGGGAAGCGACAAGCCAAGAAATTCAACCCTGACAGGCACTTTTAGTTTTGCATGCTAAGAGACTTGAAAGTCCTGAGTCTAGTGAGAAAATATGATCAAAATTTTGCAGATGAACCAAGGCCCATGGTTAACAATAACTTTGTCATATTTTAGGTTAGAAAAGCATATAAAAAAATCCATTTGTAAGGCTTTGGACTCCCTCAAGTTTTACACCATGGACTTGTCAGTGGTTATGAACCCATTGCTTCGAAAGCTCTCTAGGGGGACTCAACCGATAAAATAAAATTAAAGTAAAATTTTCAAAGAAATGACAAGCTTTGTCAAATTTAGGGACATCCAAAATAACATCAGGAAATGGAGAATCAAATTCATCAGCATTACTTTGTGGTAGACATTCAAGATGAATTTTCTCGCCTGCTTCGGGGCCATAGTTGTGCTCACTCACTCCAAATTTCTCTGCATCTATAGATGCAGAGATGGAGGTGAAGGTCATTAAATAAAGGGTACTTCTTTACCACTCAGAGGGTGAATCATTGATCAAAATCAACAATTAATACAAACAAAGCAATATCTTGCCTAGATCCACAGTGATTGATAGTATGACAAACCTAAAAACTTATCAATGCAAAGTGAACATCTTAAAATTTTACCTCCATCTATACCCGCCAATATAACACATTTAATTTGACATCATTTTCAATTTTAATATATCCCCATTTCAATTAAAATTGATTATTTTTTTATTTATTTTTTTATGTTTGGAACTAATAACTAAGAGACGGGCAAGGCCACTCAAACCCATGGCAGGTGGATGGTAGCCCCCACCTCTATTAGTCAATGAAATACACTAATATTTACTCTCATATTTTTTTCTCTATTCCTTAAATAGTTGATTAGAAATAATTTTCACTACATTGAGAGTTCTCCATTCTTCACCTTTCTACACTATCACCATATATGCCTTTTCCATTGCCACAATTTTATTATTGTACAACCACTGAAACATGCGAATGGAATTCCATATTGCTGCGTTGTTGCATCTGACAATGGTAAGTTCCTTGACATCCACAAGATTTGGCAACTCCTCAAGTTTTGGACAGTCAATTATTTTAAGTTTTAGCACATTAACATTCGCTGAGAGGGTTTTCAAATTTTCACAATCACGCAACTCAAGTTCAATGAGCTTCCCACATACATCAAATGTAATCCTCTCAAGGAAACTTTGACCTTCAAAAGGTACCAATTCCTCCAATTGAGTACAGTGTCGAATGTTGAATATTGCAAGATTTGGAACATCATACACTTTTACTATTCTCAAATTATTACAACCATCCAATTGAAGACCATTCAGATTCCAACAGTTAACAACTGAAACACTCTTCAGGCAGCTCAGATGGAAAAGACATGGCAACTCTTCAAGATGTAGACATCCATGAATATCCAACTTTACAATATTTGTAAGATCACATATTTTTGACATACATTTCAAGCTTTTAGAATCAATCAAGTGAAGACTACTCAGTGTTATTACCATATTTAAATCTAGCATAGTCAGGTTTTCCATAGAAACAAGGTGGAGAGATTCAAGGTTGGGACCTAATTAAGTGTCTGACCTTCAATATTTAGCACAATATGATATTCGCTAATTAAGATCTTGGTTACAAGATTCTGACCTTTAATATTTAGCTTTTCAAGACTACTCATGGGAAACTTAACAGCAGGGGACCGTCCCCTGTTATTCAAAGCCAATATTTCACTCTTAATTTGGAAAAAAAAAAACATAAAATAAGGGAAGTTTTTCCTATTATTGGAGGCATATTCGAAACTTAACTTGTACCCAAAATTCTAAGTTTAATTATGAGGAACTTTAAGAGGGACAAAACTTCAATTGTCATTCACTGTGCTCTGAATTCTAATTTTTTCAACTGACTTGACACGCTTGACAAACCTGGTAACTCTTCCAGAATGGTTTCACTAATATGCAACTCTTTCAACGAGGAGGGCACCTGAAATTCAAAATAAATTTGTTTCAAATTATGATAAACAATAACTTGCTATTAAGGAATATCCAAAATTTAAATCAATGAAGGGTAAAATACATGTTCGTGACTCTGCTACAACCTCTTGAAATGTCCATTGTAGATTTTTAAATACTGCAAATTTTTAAGAGGAATCCATGAAGGAATGCTTGTCATCTGATCACGCCCACTCACACACCCATGAAGGTGGCTAAGCTCAAGCCAAAGCAAAGACACTGACATCTCACTCTAATCTTCTGAATTCCCTATAAAGTATGTAATTTTATAAAGAATCGTTTGATCTATGGTCAAGTCAAAAATCGTCCGGAAACACCTTACTTTAATTTGGGCAAGAATGTTTTGGAATCCCTTTAATACCCGCATTCAAAGAATAAGGTCAAATTAGTGCTATTGTAAGAAAAGTAAGAACATGTACTACATAGTACATACAAATGTCTTGAAAACAATAAAAGTTTTGAATATCACAAAATAAATAAGCATACAAAAGATTTAAGTTCATGGGGGCGCCATACACGACGGGGAGCACTCATTTCCTCTTACATTGCTCTTCCCAAATCTCTGAGGTGATCGTGCATTCCCAAACTAGGTCCCCGGCCATCATGCCGCCAAAGCTTTATTTCATCAATAAGACATTTATCTTTGAGGGTGCGAAGTGCATGCCGGGAGCTCCAGCCACATCCCTCCCATATTGTTATAGTTGTTTCCTCAAGTTCTTTAATTAAAAAACATGCTATATCCATGAACATCTGTTTTTCCCCCTGCTCTAGTGCATCAAAACTTATTCGAAGTGTTTCTTTTATGTCCCTGGGCAGAGTCTTACGGGCTTTATCCAACTCTAAAGACCAATAAGTGAGATCTCCACCACGAGCATGCCTGCCCAAAACTTGAAGAGACGGTGGTAAGCCTCCACAGACATATATAAAGTTATCAACTACACCCTGGTAATCTGGACGGGGTTGTTCGAAGGCATGCCAACAAAATAGCTCTTTCGCATCATCTCTATTCATCCCTTTCAACTTATAACCAATATCAATTCCTGTGCTTACGAGCACCCCCACATCCCGGGTTGTAACAATTAGCAGACTGTTACTAGATCTATTCGATATATTCCTGAACGACAGAGCGTCTAACTGCTTTACGTGATCAATATCATCTACAATAAGCAGGAACCTCAGAGAACTGCTCCTTTCCAGACGATCTTTGATATAGCTTGTTCCTTCTTCTATACTTCTAAAATTCGGAGGATGTTCTTTGAAGAGATCTTTGATAAGCTGAACTTGCAAAGAAGGTAATTCGCCTTTGGCAGATGCCTTCCGCACATCAAGCAGAAAACATGTTGGAGTATATTGTACACCCTTTCTGTTGAAGAACTCTTTAGAAACAGTTGTCTTTCCTATTCCGCCCATTCCAAAAATGCCAACAGCCTTAGCCTTCTCTTTCACTTCTTCATTCAACCTGCACTGCCTTTCAAAATCTTGTGCAAGGTTATGAGTGCTTCGCTCTTCAAAATCTTGCACAATATTGTCAAGCCCCACTGGGTATTTGGCAACATATAATGATTTTATTCTTTTTCCTTCTTTTTGCACTGCCGACACTGTGTCTTCGAAGACACTGTGCAAGGAGAAGGGGAATTTTATATGAGAATTTTTTTGCTTACTTTAATTAGCTCTCTTTTGAAAGAAGAAAAAATGAAGTAAATCTAAAGGAAACAGATAACTTACTCTGAATTGTTGAAATCCTAGCCTGTGATAAATGAGAGTGTCTGAAGTGTTTCCTTCCACTCCTCGAGCTTCTCTAGGTGCCTGGACTTCTCTTTATAATCAGTGAATGCATCAGCATACACTCCCTTTTCTATGTACCAGAGTTCCCTCATAAAACACTGGAATAATCTTAGTTGGACTTTGTAACATGAGAACCAACTCAGTCAGACACCAAGCTGGATTCGCATAACTATTTTATAGGTATTATGGACCGTGAAATCCTCTTATCTTTAATGTAAATATAAGTTTACTTTAACCCTGAATCTATTTCAACCTTAAATATATTGAAACTCTTTAACATAGCCAAGGGTTTTACGGGCATGCCTTGTGGACCTTCTCTTATTTGTAGTTGTTATCTTGTAATGATTTCCATGTATTTTGTATTTGTAACTTACAAACAAAGTGGCATATTTCATAAGTTAAGGATTTTTTTCCACTACAATATTAGTATCTTAAAATTCAAGTTGAATCTAACATTGAAATTTGGGCTAAATGTTATAATGGTCATTTTTTATTATTCAACTTGAAGGGTGATAAGAGACACAAAAACTCAAATTGAATTAAGGGAACGACTACAATTTTTTTTTTTTTTTTTTTTCTCATACCATATGATTTAACATTTTTATTGATTTTATTATCTAAAATGAGAGAGAGAAAAACTAATAAAAGGAGAGGACGAGAAAGAAAATGAGAAAGAGTTATCGTGTATACTGATTGGTAGCATAGAACATAGAAAGTTCTCAAGAAGAGGAAGACATGTAGGTTATAATTTTAAAACAAAATGGAAACTAGGTTTTAAGAAAATATTTTTTTCAAAAAAATGAATCAAGTAAGTTTTGAACATTTTAAAATGAAAACTAAATATTTAGAATAGGTTGATTTTTAAAAGAACGAGTCAAGTTTTTCAATAAAAATTTGTGGTACATTTATCATACCAACATGTATAGTTAAGGTTTTAAAAATTAAGTAATTGTAGTTGTTTTTTTTTCATTTAAATTTTAGATTATTCTTTATTTAAAATTGTTATATGGAAATATACTTGCAACTTCTATCTAAATTGGAGAGAAGTGTCTCAGTATCTGAACATTTGAAGAAAAAAGTAGGGAGAGTTTTGAACATTGGCCTTGAGAGCATGAGGTGAATGAATAAGGTGGGAATTGAGTATGATATACCCCATCCATCCATCTCTCAACCCAAACCTAAATGACCATCCATTATTCCACGTTTGGTATGATTGGAGGTGTTCCACTATGGTTTAATAAGAGGGGATGTTTGGAAATAAAAATTTAGAGAAATATTCCTTTTCCTCATATGAGATGTGATTATACATCTTGCTAATAAGGAGGATTTGGCCACCTTGAATGGCTCTAATTTCATAAGGAGATACAATAAAAAGAATAGAATGTTGTAACTTATGGTGAATTCCCTTGGAATGCCAAGGGATGATGATCCAGATCTTAGGATTTCTATGTTTCAACATTCTAAATGAGGGTTTAGATGGGTTGTATACACGTGGAAGTAATATTGAATAATATAAAGAAGAAAGAAATTAATAAAACTTGAATAGAAGATTATATTAAAATTTGTGTGTTTCATGCATGGCATACTCTTGAGAAAAATGTATGGTTGTCTACTTTACTACTAACTGCCTACTATCTAATTATACATATTTTTGTATGTATATTACAATGCTATGGAGGCTAAGGAGTCATTATAGAAGTTGAATTATTTGGGATTTCAATGTGTGACTCTTCATCTTTTGATGGTTACATGGCTCGACAAACATGTGTGTGATATGCTGATAGATGTTACAGCATAATGTAAGCCATGAAAGTGTGACCTAGCATGATGCAACGTTGTGAAAAGTGTTCACATGGTTGATGTGGTGTAGAGGTTGTGCGCATGGTGAAAAGTGGTGTAGTGTTTGTGGCACAGAGTTTATGGGTGTTGTATCATGAAGAAAGTGGAGTTGTGTCAAATGGTGTTGAGGGAATTTCCCTTGGACCTTGCATAGACTAAGTACTTAACATTCATGTGCTCTATGTACATGATAAAAAATGTGTGATGTTTTCTTTTGAGTTGTGTGACATGCTTTATAGTGTTGTGTAGAAGGAACATGATGCTAGGAGTTATGTAGAGGTTCTCAAAGTGTTGTGTGACATACATAATGGCATTTCATGGAAGGCACATGATGCAAGGAGATGCATGAAAGTGCTTAAAAACATTGGTTATGATGTTCCCTAGTGTAACATGGGGTACACATGATATGAAGGGTTACATAAAGTTTCACAAGTGACCAAGGCACTCAAGGTATTAGCACGATTTATGTGGTTGTGTGCGAATCATTCACCTTTTTTAGAAGCAATTATCCTAATTGCATTATAAATTAAGTGTGGCACTATATTCTTAGGGACTTGCACCACACGAGTAGAGTATGGAATAACTTTAGGAATTTGATTCCTCTTATTTCCCATTGATATGGTGATAATATAAGGATTGGATGTGTACTTTCCATGGCATTTGTGCATATATGCATGCACAAGTATTATATCACATTCATTGGTTAGAGCTACTTCACAAATGAGCTGATCTTTGAAAGGATGGATAGCATACGAGAAGCGGCATTGGTGAGTGATATGTATAACTTTGGTGTGATAGGAACTGATCCATCCCATAATAAAAGGAGGCATATGAGGCATGTTTGAAGGTTCAACCACTTGATGGTTACTTCAGAGTTGTGATTCTTCATGCTACCATCATTTATCAAAAAATCTAGTGGTTTCCCTTGCACCCATATTTATGAATGGAATAAGTTCTCTCCTATGGCATCTAACATTGTTCATGTGGTTGTTGCATAAATACAAGTAGCTTAGGTTTATGCTTCCTTTGCTTCAAGGAATTTTGGACCCTCTGCTTTTGTGCACATAAGCAAGCTTTGCTACACATGACCCTTTGCATTATAGTGGCTATTACTTTTATGTTTGTCACAACATTTACTTGTCTTAGAGGGTTTAAACTTGTCTTAAGATGGTGTATTATTTGGCATGACATGTGTTTCTTACTTTCCATTTAGCTTGGACTCTTCCTCAATCGTTGTTGTAAAGTAATAGGATTACTCCATCATCTTGACTTTAACCAACTTCAGTTTTGACAAATTCAATTGTCATAAGCCTCTGTGGTATTTGAGAACTCTATGTTGCTCTAACTCAAAGGACCCTAGTTTTGCATATAGATCTTGGAAGACATAAATTAATGCTTGGACTAATTAGTCATGTCCTTGCTACAATTGTGGGTGAAGAAACTTTCAAAAGTGCAATCTTCATCTTATCTTCATTAAAAATTTCATCGATAGAAGAATATGACCCCAACTAATCTAAAAATTTATCTAATACATCTACATTTATTCTTCCCTTAAACACAATAATGTCTAGATTTAGTTGAAACCTAGGGGGGACTCAACCACCAAAAGCATTATCTGATGTGTGAGTCGATGGAACCACCATTTGAGGGATTAAATGAAATCATTGTACATAAATGTATTTTTTTCTTAAAGATCATTTTTAATAACATTCTTTATCAACGTATGGACTCATTATTGTGTTTTATTATCTCTCACCATATGAAATTTATTGAAACAACACAAGGAGTCTGAGGGATTGCATGGTTTGATTTTGAGCTTTAGATACTCTGACCTTGTTCTATAGGATACACAAGATGAACCACTGTGATACTAATGATCTGAATCCCATGAGGTCTTTGGGACAACACTCTAAACATGGGTTTAGATGGGTTGTATGTGTGCAAAATCAATATTGAATAAGATGGAGAATAGAGAAAGTAATAGAATTGGATCAAAAAACTATATTAGTCTAAGAGTTATGTACATAAAATACTCTTGAGAAAGATGTATGTTTATATAATTTACTACTATTTGATTGATATATAATGTTACAAATGTGTATACATATATTATAATGTTATGGATGTTAAGGAGTCATTATGAAAGTTGAATTATTTGGGCTTCTTAATTTTTGACACTTTATCTTATGACAGTTGTGTGGCTCAACTGATAGGTGCATTGTATAGTGATAAATGTTTCAGAGTAATATAAGCTTTGGAAATGTTAATTGGCATGGCACAAAGTTTCCATGTGGCTGATGTACAATCTAGAGGTTTGGGATAGAGGCTAAGTTGTACAAGTATGTCTAGAGGTGTTGTGTTATTGGTCGATGATGCATAGAGGTTTCACATATTGTGTGAAGTGGTGTAGTGTTGTGTAGGTGGTGCAAATCATATAAATGTTGTGTTTCTCAAAATGTGGAATTGCACCGAATAAAGTTATGATCGATTATCCACATTTTAGTGTAGGGTGTTGCCCCTTAACCCTGTAACCGTTAAGCCCTTGACACTTACACACTCTATGCATATGGAGTGAAGTGTGTGATGTTGTATTTTAATTTATGTGGTATGTTTATTAGCATTGCATGGAAAGCACGTGATGTTGGGAGCCATGCAGAGGTACTCAAAGTATATGAGCTATGCAGCATGGATCTTAGTGTTACGTGGAAGGTGCATGATGCAAGGAATCGTGTGGAGGTGCTTGAAGCATAGAGGTTGTACAACATGTTCCCATTACAAGTGTTTTAAATTAAGTTGATCTAAATAAGATAAAACTATTGAAATTTAAATTGTATATGATAGTATTTACCATAAAAAGCTAAATATGGACGAGAGATTGATCTTAAACTTGTTAATTTTAGAATTGACAAGTAAAGAGGAAAGATATTACACTTAGCTGATTTTATTATTTATATTACCTATGTCATAGTCACTAAAAATATTTTATTTCTACTCTTTAACTACTCAGATTAGGAAACATGATCTCAAAACCCTCACAAACACTATCGATGAAGCTCAGACCCTTGAGACAACTAGTACTATCTAGTCTTTGTTGGTATTATCCCTATAAATTTTACAAGTCTGTGTTGCCTCAGATCATTGTGTCTGAACCTATAGATGATTTTTTGTGTATTTTCTTGCCCTTGGTCCTATGTTCATAGCCTTGCCTTGAAAACCTAGTTACACTTTCAACACAAGATTGACTTCAAAAAAGGGGTTCTAAAGACGGATTGGACAACATAACCAGACCTTGTTGAGTGATTGATTGTTTTCAAATTTTCAATACTCTAAAGAGGGCTCAAACCACATGTACATTTCCCACATAAGTGTGTGTAATCAATAGTTATATGCTAGAAATCAATACAATGCTACGGCTTTCAACACTTGAAAACATGAAACTTTGCCCTGCATTTTGTACTCAAACTTAGCTCTATCGCTTCTCCTTTGAGGGGTTTTTGATGTTTATGCCTTTGTGGTAATGTCTCAAGAGAGAGCATGTGGATCCCTCAATGTGAATTCCAAATAGTGATTAAGTTAGCCCATGAGTATGACTTTAGGATTGATTTGTATTTATAGATGAATTTTTCATATCCCCCCCCCATGATTGACATGTTAAATGTGTTTACGACCTAAAGGAAAACACATGTGGCAAACCACAATTGTCCGATTATTGCTAATAGTGTCATGATAGGGAAAATCAGTGAGCTGAGATGTGGTAACAATCTGCTTAGGATTGTATATTGTTCTTACATAGACTAGGGTGATCTTTAATTTGTGTATTGAGAAATCGGGTTGGCCAAGACTATAAGTGAGTAAACAAATAGAGAAAAATGTGCACAAGAGTAAAATGTTTTTGCATAAATCCAAGTATGTCAAAATTCATGTTTCTAAGTGTCTAATACCAACTTTATGTGTCTACAAATGCCTCTCTTTTAATCTAATCTAATATTGAAAATGCTAGATTAAAAGGATAAAGGAAATAAATTTGATACATGTTATAATTGCATTGTGTTGACAGGTATGCCACATATCCCCTGATTGTTCCATGTAAACCTTGCATGAAAATATGTATAAATCAATACCCATTCCTGATAGAAAATTTGAAATAATCTAGATCATTGAATTACTTTGAAATTCAAAATTCAAGGAAAATCCACACTTGAGGGTATGCAAATCAAGTTTCCATTTGTTGAAATCAATTGGAGAATGCCCTTGGGGTGATTATGCCCCAAGGAGATGTAATTGTCAAAAATATGGCTTGAGAAGTATAAATTCCTCAACCTCCATTAGATAGGAGAAGTGATAGAAGTTGAGCGACATAGAATACTCAACCACACTATTCCAAATATCATCATAGCTTTTTTTAGTGGAAATCCAAAATAGGTTCGTAAATCAAGTTACAACCCCAAAACATGTGCATATGTAAATTGAAACTCTGAATCAACCATTATTACCAAATTTTACACCTATAGTGCTTATATAATACCATCATTCCCCATCAATATTCAACGTATAATTAAAAAAATGTTTACATGAATGATATTCATGCATCAAATCTAATCCATTTGTACCTCAAAGTAATATAGAAATGTCATAATCTATCTACCAACCTACTCAATCTAACCCATATAATGTCTCAAAATGTTATAAAATCTGTCAACTATTCCTCACAATCATGTAGAATACCACACATTTGCCTCACACGTCTTAGTTTGTCCAATATATCCCATCTCAATCACATAAATTTGACCTAAAATGTGAATTATCTATTTTTCACTTGAATCTCTAAGACAAACCCACTATATGCCCCTATTTTGAGGTGGGATGAATCCTACAAATCACTAATCTCAAAAGAAATATTTATGCACATCATATGTTATATAATCTCCAGATTTCTCTTCTCTCATACTCTACTACCTTCCACTCTACTACAAAACATGCATTTTTATCTTTATATACCTAAAACATTCAAAACAACTTCCTACATATAGACACTCCACGTGGAGATGGTAGTTATAAACTATTTATCTTTCTTGATTTACATTTTGTGCATAGATTATACAGTGGAAGACAACTAATACCCACTACTAGGACCATCTAGGATCTCACTACAAACATTCAACATCCCTGACATCACAAACAACCCAAAATTGCACTCTTAAGCATAGTTACATTATTTAAATTTTCAAATTTGGATTTTGGAGGGAAACTCCAAAATGACTATAAGCACACACTACTATAACTACTAATGACTCCAACTCATTATCATGGTCCCTATAAGAACTCTAACACCTACACAAGACCAAAATGGCCAAAATGAACCCTTAAACATATTTACATGTTATGTTTGTTGGTGATGCTCTACATCAAACTTCTCTAGCAAGAAAAGATTTGAACTCGTGCTCAAATGAAATACTTTCTTCTTCTTTCTACTCTTCTAATTTCTCAACTTATTCTTTGTCTTGATCTATATTTGTCTTCCTTTCTCCTCCTTGTTCAACTCTTCATTATTTATGAGCCTATGTGGCTCAATCTCTTCTTCTTGCTCTTTGTTGAATTCCATATATGAGGACTCCTCTTTACCTTCATGCCTATTCACTTTTGAAAATTCAAAACCAAAATCATAGTTAATCATAAAAATTTGAGGCAGCATTGCCTCTTTATCTACTGTCATCGCTCTTATGATTGAGAGACCAATCGGGGAAAGAATGAATGGAGAGGGAATTCTTGAAAGAGAGAAGAGCATGTTGATCAAAATAATAATAAGGAGAAGAGGAATGTGTGATGTAAATAGGTAGTGTAGATAGAAACATCAAGAGTATTATAGAGACCATATTCATCTCATTCAACACTTTGTCTGGCAGAGTGGGACACATCTGTATATAAAAGATCAAGCAATGACTCATTTTGCATGATAGAAATTTTGTTTACGTGTAAATGGGTTCATATAAAAGTTTCATGACAGGAAAGCCCATTCAATTTTAACGTATTTGTGAATTTATTCGTCATATCTTGGAAATTAATAACAAACAAACATAATAACCATTTTGACCTAAAACTAGTTTCCTTAAGCTTCACCTAGTGTGGTCCTAAATTTTAGGTTATCCCTACCATTCCTAAACTTTAGATCTATCCTACCCTACCTAGATTTTAGTTCTACCCCACCCTTTAGGTTCCACATATACAAGTATCAAGGAAACTCTTATTTCCCCTAAAAAATTCCAAATAAATCTTGTACATTTAGTCAACATTGTTTCTACATCTTCAAGTCCTGTGTCATTAGTAAATTATGTTGAAAGAGGGTTTAGTCAAATATTCATGTATTTGCATCTTCACATATGAGGAAGATGAGGCCCAAAACCCTTGCTTGAGATTGCATTTACACTGCACATAACTATTCTAAGGTCAAATTCTAACATGTAATATACCTAGCTACAACTCCTTTGAGGTTACTTGACCCATAATCTACTTTTTAGTTTTCATTGTTCATTTGTGAGAAGTTAGGTGAAAAATAAAAAAGAGGATAAACAGATGATTATACCCATAAAATCAAAATGGATCATGTATGACCCTAATCAACATCAAATAATTCACCTACTCCTACAATTTAAGAGTTTAAATATATAGGGGACATGATCATTGGTTAAATTTGGTCAACGTTGATCCAGCCAAATGTAAGATCACATGGTTGTATGATTCTCTCCTAATTTTTAAAATTCTCTTATTGTGAAATGGTTTATAGGTTATGTGCATGATGCAGAAAAAATGTAATCCACTTGTTGAATCTGAAAGCTTCAATGTCTTCTTTACATCTTTATTAGGAACTAGACTTCATTATGATCTCAAAACTAATATAAGGGATCTTCAATAATTTATTTATTTCTAAATTTGCCCTCAATATATATAACATCTCTTTTAGATCGATCTTCCCAAGACCAATATGCTCTGTCAATGTGATTCAAAAGTTCACTTACTATGTTCTTGATATCTTACTAATATCCTTCCACTCATTTACAAGTCTATCCCCTAGGTCTGTAATTGCTCTATTTTGAATCCTGTTATTTTTAATTTATCTTTAAAAAAAATTATCTTATCTAAGACAATAAAATATGAAATATCATTAAAGTCATAAGGATTTTATCAAGTTCTCAATTCAAACCTCTTATCACTTGGAAAGTCCTAACCTCCAAACTAGACTATTTCAACAATTTTACCTTTATAGGCTCATTAGCCCTAACTCTATTTATAGGATAATTTGAAGTAGCTTCCACTCTAAACTTGTTCACTAATTGAATCACTTATTTCTACCTGTGAAATGCTTCATGCAATGATGTTAAACCTTTATACAAGCTCAACACATCACTATTCACCAATTTGATGAGGATTGTCTTTTGTTATAGTGACCTATGTAGGCCTATTTTTGCCCATTTCAAAGAATTTAGATTTTTCAATAGAAAATGGAGTGGATTCATTCAATTAAGTGTTAAACCATTATTATAATACCTTTACAATCCTCCATACAACATTTTAAACCAAAAAGAGATTAAACAATCAAATTTCCTTACCTTTCATGTCTTCTTCAATGCACACCTACATAATTTCTGACACATTCAATTCTTTCTCTCTCCAGAGTCTCTCTCCTCAAATTATCATTTATAATGGTTCCTAATATTCTCCTTTAACCTTATACCAAATTTTAAAACTTTTTGTTGGTCCAAACATGAGTTATGACTCACTTTAGGTCGCAAAAGACTGTTTAGGGTTACATGGAGCTACAAAAACCCGATAGTCATAAAAAGATTGTTTGTGAAGCCTAAAGATTATTTGCACAGTATAATACTTATAACATATTATAAACAACCTTATTCAAATTTTTCCACCTTGATTTTTAACTCATGCAATTATTTAGTCATTCAATACGAGGATTGAGTTTAATTGTATGTGCATAGTTAAGGGTTTTGGGATGTTTTAGGATGAATACATCAAATTAATTGTGAATCCATTGAAACTATCATCATTAACCTAATTCATACATATAATACCATATAATTCCATTACTTCAAGTCATAATCCTTCATTCTCACTCTCACATATGCAAACTCAGAACTCTGTTACAGGCAGACTGCCAATAAAACTCCATTTAGCATTCAAGACTCATCTTAAAACCATCAATAACATATGTAAACAAGATTAAAACATGTATATCATTACATTTCCATTCATAAAACAAGCCTTCCATACCAAATAACTTTATTTATTGGTCTTTACATAGTTCTATTTACATAACATAGGCCTAATGGCCTTCTTTACTCCTACCATGCCTTCATAACCTTCTTGTCTACCCTTATATCTATCTTCTCTACCTATTTAAAATGACTCTTATCAGTTTTTATTTACATTCTCTAACTTTTTCTCCTAAATAATAGGTTAATTCTACTCAACCAACTCTCCCCACATATCATTTACTATCTTTAGCCTTTATCCAAAGTAATATCCTTTCTAGAAGGTGGATGTTAAGATGTTTTCACCTTGACATAGGTTAGAAACCTTTTATAACATTCCCTTGACCTTCTAAGGTCATTACATAAGTCAATGTCCTTCATAATTTGTTCACAAGACTTATAGACTTCCTTTTGTAATTCAAACAATTGAATATGAGGTTTTGGAGGGAGAACTTCTATAGTCAACTAGAAGTGTCCAAATGGACTTATGACAACTTGTACACTTTCCTAAGACTATCAACACTCCTTACATAGCATTGCTTACAACTCTATAAAAAAATTCATAGGATAATGTATACATGATTATAAATATGCTTGTCTAGATGCTCCTGCATCAATGCACCTTGTTATCTGGACCATTTTTCATAACTATGACATCTTCTAAGAATGTACAAGTAAATGGAAATTTAGTCTTTTCTATTTCAACCTTATTGGCCAAATTTCAAAGGTTTTTTTTCCCTATTTTAGCACATCTTAGATGTGTTTGTATAGTTGTATTTATTGTATTTAATTGGATTTACATTATGCATTAGTTTTAGTGTGTATGCACAGTTTAGGTCATTAATCACTAGATAGTTAAAGCATATGATTTTATTCTATGTTTATCATATTTGGATAATCACAATACTATATTAGAAAAGCCATGGTTATGGAAAATGAATGTAACAATGGATAGGCTCAATAGTTACATATCTTTCAATTATTAGGATTATAAGCCTTCTATTTTATCTAAAATTATATTAATAATTGAAATAACCCTACTTCTAATAAATTGAATAGTTAACATAATGCTATAAATGAAGTTTTGACAAGCAGAATGAAAGTAAAAGACTAAATTCGGCAAAGCGCAATCGATTAAAAAAAGATTAACAATGAAATGAAATGAAAACTTAGTTGTTTCTATCTAAGATTAGACTGCGTGAATTTAACATAAGACTGATACTAACAAATAGAAATTGAATCTGTAAGCACCCATAATTTGGAACTGAAACAAATGAAGAACATGATCGTCTAAATTGGAACTAGATAGACTGCCACTATAGTCCCTTACTAGTTGATCTTGTCTTTTGCTAAAAATCAAGAACTTAAGTCACAATCATTTTTAATAGCTAAAATTAAGTATTTATGCACAGATTTGACCTTTGGAAGAGTGTGGAAGATCTATGAATGACTTATCCAAAGTTGAAACCCTAATAGGGCTTGAAATGATTGAAAATATACAAATTAAAAAATGGGGAGTGTAATGAGCTGAGCTAACCCCAATCACCCCCTTGAATACTAAACTCTACCTATGTATCCAATACTCTGAAGAGGCAATTCAATCCCACATAGTTCTCTCATTTAGAGTGTTTTGTGTGATTGTGTTCCTTTGACTAAATGAATAAATCTAGAGCTGGTTTGAATACTTGATCATGCTTTGATTTGGCTTGGATAGAACAAGGTTTTGACTTGGCTAAAGAATACTTAAAATTCTTAGAACTAGAATTGGTAATAATAGGAAAGTTTTGTTCAATGTCCAGTAGTGTAAGTATGCGTCTATATTGAAATTGCCAAGTGGTAGAATAGGTGACTTAAGTGTGCCTTTATATCAATCCAAAAGGCAAAACCTCATGTTAAAAATCCTAAAAACATGGATCACAATGTAAGGGAGGATTCAAATTTTAAAAATTACTATTAAAATACCAAGGACAAAAATGTCCTATAGGGGACAAAAACATCTGCCACTATTTTACCCTACCAAACATTTTTTTTTCCTTTAGCGAAATGGATGAATTTTGGGTCTAGATTTATCTGTATAGATGCTTAAAGGGGTTTTTAGCTAGTTTTATAAAATAAATAGGTCTAAATAGGTGCTTAGAATAGAGTGTTGGACAAAGTAGGTCCATATTAAGTGCACAAGTTAATTAAAGTGAAACAGGGCCAAAACTGACATAATCAAGTATTTGTGACCAAATTTGAGTGTCTACACCTTCCTATGAGGGCACTTTGGGAATTTATCCCATCATTGACTAACACTTTACATGTACTATTATGGGATTCAACGCATATATAATTCAAAATTTTGACATCATACATATTACATCACATTTAGTAGATTTCCTATTATTCATAGTTGCACCATCATGAGTTGCTACACCTAGTCATATATATCAAGGGATTTTTTACCACTTCTTTAGAGTCCAACCTCATATGATATATATGGACTATGACGTGAACCTATTTATAATAAATTCAAATGGATTTTATAGCCCATATTTTGGTGACTATCTCATGCTACTGATTTAAGTTCTCCTATGCCTCGTGCTCACCATTCACATACTACTTTTGAAAATTATTATGTCACTATTGAATCCTCGTGGCTATGATGTACTATCTGATGCCTAGTATTTCATCTATTTGTCTTTTTGTACCATAGAATCTTATTATACATAGTTGTTTATGTTATATCCTTCGTGTGTTTACTTCCCCTGATTTTCATTGCATTATTCATCTATCTTCTAGATTTGACACTTTGGAACTTGCCTTCTTATGTGTCAACATTCTTCTATTTACTTGGTTTACATTGCTTGTTATGTTGCATTGTCCCTTGCCCTTTGATTTTTTATCCCATCCCACACAATTATGCAGATTTCTTGATGATAATAGCATACATATATTGATATCTTTCATCCTAGTATGCATTGAGTTCTAAGGGAAGTTGTAGGTTGTTTGGAATTATTATATTCTTCTTCCTCATAATTGTACCCCTTGGCTTCTATGTTGGTTGATCGATATTTTCTTGATTATTTTTTTGTGTGCCCCTTAGCTTGCTTGTTGCATGATTTGGATACTTCTCATACAAATTTATAAAATAAAATAAAATAATAGAAAACGTTAAAAAAAGTTAAAAAAAATCCTTTATCTTTTTTGATGGATACCTAACATTTTATCTACCTATTTCAAGAGATTTAGATATCCATGCTTTATAAACATGTTTATCATGGGTGAGATACATATAGGTTATATATGGTTTTGGACTTTCAGATGTTATATGGTTATTTATGTGCCAATACCACAAGGATCATCATCATAGTGGTGTTATGTTTCATGGTGGAGGCAACTATATATAGTGGATTTTCTACGTTGATATCTTTCTTGTTTTCAATTTATCACATTGAGTCATCTGCATTGATTACACATATCATATTATAGCCTATATCTTGTGTGTTATGTGTGTATATACATTATGTCATTACTTTAATCACATGGATGCCTTGCATGTTATCTTACATACCTTGTGATTGATACTTTCCTATTTACCATGACTTAGTGCCATTTCATTCATGCTTCTACTACAACATGTGCATCTCACTATCATACCTATCCATCTTAAGGGAAATCTACCTATATTAGGACATACCATTGGCTCCTATATTGTTTTCCCATTGGGGTGAGGGAAAAATAAGATGTCCCAATGAATGCTCCACATGCGGAAGATAAATATATATTGTCATGTGGGCATCGTTCCCTTCTCTATCTCCTTGAGATTTCTAATATATATATATTAGAAATTATATATATTAGAAATCTCCAGGAGATAGAGAAGGGAGCGATGCCCACATGACAATATATATTTATCTTCCGCATGTGGAGCATTCATTGGGACATCTTATTTTTCCCTCTCATGAGTGAGCATATTGACTATATTTTTCCATTTGGGGTAGAGATTAATTTTTTTACATTAATAGTTATTAATGAGATTTTACATTACATGACTACCCTACATATATTCATCTCTCATTGCCTTTGGGGTCATCACACCCACGTCCTATTCTTAAGCCTCGTTATTATTATCTTATTTTGATGGAGCTCTGTCACCTATCTACCTTAAATTATTACATTGACGGGCCCATATGTCATATATTCTACTCTCACATCTTGTCATAATATGGTTCTCATAATTGATACATACATGGCAATATATTTTACACATTAGTGTTCACAACCTATACACAACCAATAAGGGCATTATCTACAAGTAATTTGTGAGTTATTTCATTGTTATATATTACACTAACGAGGACATCTTTTTCATCACTAAATTCTCCATAATATGGATTTTGACTATCATTTATGGGGGCATTATACCCACACTTATATTTGGGAGCTTTATTGATTAAATATACCTTGTTATTCATGGTCAATAAACCAACATACTTATTTATGCTTTGTCTAGGGGGCATGAAACCCACATATAGATTTTTACATACACTTCATTTATACATATCTTTTGTGGACCCTATTGCAGTCTTGTGTCTAGTGAACTTACATTACTTCTATATCTGGATAGAAAATTATCTTTTATAAACCTTGACACATACTTGATTTTCACACATGATACATATATTTATATATCTTGTTATATTTGAGAGCATATCTCCATCTGGCCATCGTGTTTCCTCACATTATCTCATCCTTAATATGAGGATGCACCCACCTATGGACATTGGAATGATGTTATCTTTACTACATGGTTTCATATAGACATATTATTTATCCATCTCTCTTATTGCTTCTATAATAGGGTATGTTATTACCCCCTATTCTCCATCAATTCATCCTCATAATACACACATATTGAGCTTTGCACAATGTATATATATATACTACTTTATCTATCCTCTCGCAAACTAGTGGGGCATATACTTTGCTATCATTTTTTATCCTCATAATCCCTAGAGTTGCATTTTTTCAATGGAATTTTACATTATGATATATATTCAATGTGGTTACAATTAGACATGATACTTCTATATCTTACCATTGAGATTTACTTGATGATATCTTGTGATGGTTTCATATGATTTATACATTTGTTTCATTAATTTTACATCATGATATTATACTATGGTTACCTACATGTGATTGTATTATTTTTCAAGGATCTTCAAGGATTTGAATATATACCATATAACACATGATGCTTTTAACTCTATCTTTTGGGATGAGTGATCGCAGGATCAAGTTTTACAGTCTCTCATCTCAAAAGTGGGGCATATATCTAAATATTTTATATAATTTTTTCAAGATTGAACAATCATAATTGAGAAAATGATGAGCTAATTTGAGTGAATTGAGAGTTACCAAAAATGGTCCAATTGTATACTTCCCTGATCAAAAAGTGGATTGGGTTGTTAGAACTCCCTAATAATTCTTAGCTATGTTTATGACTTGTCTAAAAAATTCTAATAGGAATAGTTGGAATAGTGTTTTTATTTTCAAAATGGTGGTAGCATGGGTTCAAATACAAACACGTGTAGTCATTCCTATGCTCATTTTTCAATTTTTATTTTTCAAATGTTATTATATTTTACATCAAATTAATACAATATTTATTACATGTGAGTATATGGCCATTAGTCACAGGTACACCAAAGTTTTGCAAACAATCATAGATATGGATGGACCCATGAAAATACTTTATCCTTCCTTACCTAGGTAACTCAAGGTATATGCCTCAATTATGTATTATTTTTATGCTTTGACACACACATGCATTCAATCACATATGCACATCAAAGCGGGGGTATTATGTACACACCTAATTTTGGAACAAGGCTTGTTATTGCAATATTTTTAGTATTGTTTTGTGCATATGGATTATTGGTTCAAATTAGGGTATTATTGGTGCTTGTTTTTATGCTTTTGTATTTCTCCTTATTATCTGTGCAATCTAATGGTATTTTTTCTACTTTTTTCCTTTTATGTTTTGTTTATTTTGTGCCTGGAGGCCTATTTTCTATGTTTTGCCTTCCTTGTGCCTAGAGGCCTATTTTCTATGTTTTGCCTTCCTTATCTATTTTTTCTTCATTTGGGACAAATTCAATGGTCTCTCTGAATGTGCTTTGGGTAGATTCGATAGCTTGATAAATATATCCCATGTAGTTTTTGGGGCCCTTCTACCCTTTATCATGTCCTTTCAATATTTAGATCCATATATGTTAATTTTTTAATTTTTATTTTGTCAACTTGCATGTCAATTTGTCTTTGATTCAAACTTGAGAAGTTTGTATATACAAATCATCCAGAGGAGTTTTAATATGAAGTATCAAAGAATTTTAATTATTAATCATAAGGATACTCAAGTCTAGGCACACTCCACATTATCTAATCACTGCTCAAGGACTTGCATCGACTATTTAATTTGCATCTTATACCAAAAAAATATAGATTAATGTGTATATAATTGCATCCCCACCTAAGAAGAGGAGGTTGAATCCATCACTCAAATTATCTATTCAAATTGCACAAGAACTACATGGAGTTCGACTCCAATATGCAAGATATGTAGTTGCAACTTCCTTGAGGTTGCCTTTCTCTTTTGCATGTGTTTTGTGGTGAACTAAGTCAAGAAACAAAGAATATAAAATCAAATAATTCTTCCCACAAATTTATTAGAGAGACAACACAACTTTACATGACATCCCACAATGTATTAACATATAAAAATTCAAAACTCATAAAGGTGCACAGTACAAATTTGGTGTAGGGAAAAAAATATGTTGGTTAAAAAAGTAGGGTGCATTTGTTGACCAAATTTGCTCAAGGCACATTCAACAATAGGCAAATAAGCACCAAATTTGTCCTTTGATAGTGAACACTCCATAATTTACAAATAGATTCTCTACTACTTGCTCAACCCAAATTCACTTCTAGAATTCAAATAATACTTTAGATGTGTCAGCTTTCATCACTTTTGCTTCTCTTTCAAGTTCATTACTTGTCAAATTTGTTCCATTGAATTTAATTTACTGTTTTCATCACTTGAGCTATGAATGATCTCTATTTAGACTCATTTATCTTAGTTCTAACCATATATCATATTTTTATCATTTACTTAATGTCATCATACCCAAGTTTTATTATTTGTTAAAACATGTGAGTGCTTTATTGATACATATTTCACATTTACTAAAATAATTGACACATTTCAAATTTACAAAAGAAAAATTAACACATATTTTACATTTACAAAAAAAAAAATTGACATATATTTTATATATAATCCTTCCTCACATACTTTGTGCCTTCTTAGAGATGTGTTTGCATGGTGGAGGCTTGAATGACACACATTTCACATTTGAAAACATATAATGACACACATTTCATATTTACACACAAAAAATTGACACCTATTTCACATTTTAATTTTTTTTTAATGACACAAATTTCACATTTAATAGCACTTAATATAATTTGCACTTTTATGAGTTATTTATAGTACATGTCACTCGCAACAACTTCCATAAAAAGAATCTTTAAATGATATATACAAAATATAAATATAATGGATTATAGGGTAATTTGAAACATCAATTTAGAAATTTACCCGATTTTTTTCTACTACTGTTTTATAAGTATTATGGACTGTGAAATCCTCTTATCTTTAATGTAAATGTAAGCTTATTTTAACCCTAAATCTATTTCAACCCTAAATATATTGAAACTCTTTAACATAGCCAAGGATTTTATGGGCATGTCTTGTGGACCTTCTCTTATTTGTAGTTGTTATCTTGTAATGATTTCCATGTATTTTGTTATTGTAACTTACAAAGTGGCATCTTTCATAAGTCGAGGATTTTTTTCCACTACAATATTATCTTAAATTTCAAGCCGAATCTAACATTGAAATTTGGGCTAAATGTTATAATGATCATTTTTTATTATTCAACTTGGAGGGTGATAAGAGACGCAAAAACTCAAATTAAATTAAGGGAATGACTACAAATGTTTTCTTTTTTTCCTCTCATACCATATGATTTAACATTTTTATTGATTTTATTATCTAAAACGGGAGAGAGAAAAACTAATAAAAGGAGAGGATGAGAAAGAAAATGAGAAAGAGTTATTGCGCATACTGATTGGCAGCATAGAACATAGAAAGTTCTCAAGGAGAGGAAGACATGTAGTTTATTAAAAAAAAAAAAAATGGAAACTAGGTTTTAAGAAAACATTTTTCTAAAAAAAAATGAATCAAGTTAGTTTTGAACATTTTAAAATGAAAACTAAGTATTTATAATAGGTTGTTTTTTAAAGTTTTTCAATAAAAATTTGTGGTACATTTATCATACCAACATGTATAGTTAAGGTTTTAAAAATTAAGTAATTGTAGTTGTTTTTTCATTTCAATTTTAAATTACTCTTTGTTTAAAATTGTTATATAGAAATATACTTGCAACTTCTATCTAAATTGAAGAGAAGTGTCTCATTACCTGAACATTTGAAGAAGAAAGTAAGGAGAGTTTTACACATTGGCCTTGAGAGCATGAGGTGAATGAATAAGGTGGGAATTGAGTATGATATACCCCATCCATCCATCTCTCAACCCAAACCTAAATGACCATCCATTATTCCATTTTTGGTATGATTGGAGGTGTTCCACTATGGTTCAATAAGAGGGGATGTTTGAAAATAAAAATTTAGAGAAATATTCCTTTTCCTCATATGAGAGGTGATTATACATCTCGCTAATAAGGAGGCTTTGGCCACCTTGAATGGCTCGAATTTCATAAGGAGGAAAAATATCATGCCTTTTAGAGGATGATTGAAAGACAAAACAAGTCAACTATGATCACTTTGATCCATGCCAATTATATCCTAACCCACTGCTTATTTGGGTCACTGTCGTCTTATCCAGCTTCATAGGGATCCAAACCTAGCAAGAGATCTTTATAACATTACTCTTCTGCCTATCTACACCATTCCTGAAACTTATCAAACTTTTGATAGTTTTTAGACATTTACCATGTTTTTAACGTATTGGTGATTTTAGGATGATTTTTCTTCTATAATTATGCTTTCTATACACACAAACTTCCAATTCCATAATTGATAACCAAAGGGCAATCAATAGGCCTAGTCCACAAACCTATGGTTGAGTGGTAAATAAAGGATGCTTGGTACGTCAAGATGAGTGTTGCTGGCCAAAACACAATATGAATTTTCTTTACAGGATCGTCTATCACTCGCCAAGATGAATTTTATATCAACATTCTTGCAACTGAAAGCTTATTTTTTTAAAAGGTCTGTCAATATACACAGCTGCTTTTTATACTTCCTGGAAATATAACAATGCTACTCTGCAAAGAAAAAACAAATCTATTTTCACATGAATCTAGAACCAAAATACACTTGAAGTTGCATCTTTTATGGTTTAAACTTGACAGTCTACATATTTTGGAAGCTGAGTTCTTCCATTTAGGCTCAAATTTAACTCGAAAGTCCTATGGTACAGCATCTCCCAAATGTTTTCTGAAAATATTTGATGCATACTGATCTGTGGATATAATATTTTACAATGACAATGTTACCCAACTCATTATTATCCAATGATAAAAGCAATTTTCTATATTGAACTTACAGAAGGAAGTTGTGAGAGAGAAATATGTATACAATTTTTCAGTCACATTTTGACAAATTTGCATCCAATTCACTCTCAATCTGATACTTTTCAAGCCTTCTCAGGCATATATCCCCTGTTTGTATGCATAGTTGAAACCACAATCATAGCTTTCCCAAAGATTGGTCAATGCATCAAGACTGCTCTTGATTGGATATATTTCTTAATAGCCATCTATATTTTACAATATTCCTTTACCTGGAAGTGCTGAACAAAGAAATCCGATCTTTGCCTACACTGGTTACCACAATGACAAAGTTAATTTTAACCACATTTCAAAAAAGAATCATAATTGAAATGGGACATCATTGCCCACCTAACTATGGAGGACATAATGCATAGTGCATACATCTATAACCTAGCAAACTAGCTTACAAAAAATGTTAATAACAAGATTTCTTTAATGGGGATGTCACTCTCTTTAATGGGGATGTCCAGCGCACCATTTCTACTTTACATTTCCCATCTTCATGTTTTTCTTCTCTAGGGCTTGATGAATGCTGGAAAATTTCCTTGGAAGCATCTCCAAAATTTGCTCTGAAGATTAGATCAAAAACGAAGATTTTTGTTCCCAATTGTTGCCCCACCGTGTTAGAAGAGAAGTAATTCTTGTTTATCAAGTTAATCTGGATCTGTGATTGTCCTTCTTACCAACCTCCTTGTCTGAATTCTATGGTAGCCTCCTGTATCTTCTGCTTCAAGATTCTGAAGCTTTTCTGACCATCTGAACCCCAGCGAATTGATGCACTCCTCTTGAGGAGATCGGTCATGGATGCACTTGTAAATGGAGACAATGGTGATGATTCCTTACCAGGTGTATCATCATAACCTGCCAAGAGACAGGTGCCAGGCCCATGAAGCGTCTTAGGTGGTATAAGAAGATAACAAAGTAAAGACTTACAAATATAAACATGCAGAGAACAGTAAATGCTAACTCGATATAAAAGGAATTACAAAAGAAATGACAAATTGGTTCAACTTCAATTCTTTGCACAATTCTTGTACATAATTCATCAATTACTCGACATATAAATACATACCCCATGCACATACAGAAGCAATCACCGAGGCATACATATACCCATAATGAAATTCACTTCTGAATAGTTTTGTGTTGGCTTTTTCACACATTCACTAGACTTATCATTTATCACCACCATATATGTGCCAAACACCATCCGTCAATTATCAGCAAAACTTCAAATGCCAAGTTTCAGTAAAAAAACCAAGCAACTTTTATATTTTCTATGGCGTGTGCTTAATAGTGAATTGCACAAAAGAGGAAGACCATTACCGCAGAATAGGAGGGCTTTGTGATTACAGATAGGAGAAGAAGAGAAAGATAAAGATATGGTTATTATGGACTCCAGAATTTCATTCCCAAAGATGGCACAATACAAATAGCACAGCCTTCGGAAACTCCCACCAGAATAGTCCAAATCTGGACCCAAAAGAATTCATGGTCACAGCCCTCAATCACGGCCTTCCCACTGCCTCATTTTTTTGGAGTGACTTTTTTGTCATGGGAGGGGCAAAGAAAATTGCATTTGTGTGCAGCACACCAACGAGAGAGATAAAGGTGAATCAAGTTGAATCGCAGAGGCTGTGTGATTTAGGCAGAATAACTCATTTTTTTTCCACTCATTTTGTGTTGAATCGTCTGCATAACCTTTCTAAATGACCTCAGTTTCTTGTTGGCAGCTCTGTTTTCTATCTTGAGCTTAATATCACCTTGAATGCCATATTTTACTGTCATTTATTTCTAAGGCATGCTCTGAAAAAAAGACAATCTTTTGCATATTGGAAGTGATCAGAACCTCTTAGGCGAAGGATAATACATTTAGTTGTATTTAATGGTTGTCATTTGTATTATATACGTTTGTATTTATTGTTTGTTTGTTTATGCCAATCGCTTCATGTCTTGGTCAAGCTTCAACATCAATGGTATCTTTTGTGAAAGAAGATACATACAAATTGAAGCAATGGTATTAGAGTTGTTTTTCGTGAATTTATATTGACTCAGGAATGAAACTAATAAAAAAGGTAAAGAAGACGATAAAGCTTGTCCTAACATTAATTTTCTTCATATGCCAAATGCACATTATGACTAGTCGAAATAGGAGAGGCAGACAAGGTTAAAGACTTTATTTTTTGAAAATGCAGAGTTCCAGAGCCTAGGCCATTCAGCATGTGTAAGTTCTGTTCAAAGCTTTCAATCGTCAAGGTGTATGTTAGAAACTAAGAAATAACAATGTATGTACACTTGAGCCCCTAAAAAGGTTCTGTCAATAAATATGCTTCAGGTAAGCTTGAACCATAAAATAAAAACAGTCTAGCCTTCATCAGCACATTCGCCTCCCTGCCTTCCACATGCCTGCTTCAATGACACTAGCTCCTACCTGTGTTATGGCATTCAACATAGCTACAAAAAACATACACACAAACCTCTGGAT
Organism: Torreya grandis; assembly: GCA_037957365.1. NCBI lineage: Eukaryota > Viridiplantae > Streptophyta > Pinopsida > Cupressales > Taxaceae > Torreya > Torreya grandis. Next base: position 1,243,587 of record JARHVA010003332.1, on the reverse strand, counting down.
TCCAATTAAAGAAATGCAACTGTTGTAAGGATAGGGTTTGGCAGTCGTTCAAGAATAGATGAAAAACATACAAATACATCCTTGTTGAATATGAGATGAGTTTCATAAGACCAAAATTATTACTACAAATTGATACTGGTTTGCGTGAAGCATTTTCCCCACCAACAACATAAGACATTTGGTGGCATGCCTATCATCCTTTTTGCTACCATCTGTTATGGGCAAACCTTTGTACATATCACATTTCGACTGCAAGGCTCCTACGGCAAAGCTTTTACAAAGTTGTCACAATAGAAATGAAATTTCACCAACAAGGTCACACTCCAGCTCAAGTCCAATTTCATAAAATGTTACAAAACATACAAAAGGTAGAGACAGCACGGGATGGATTGCAACTTCTGATAGATCACACAAACAACACATTGACACCATCTGAAGAAAGCCAGTTTGACTCATCGGAGCATTTATTTGTAACAAACAACCTCGTTGAAATGCACAAGCATAATTGAAATTTCTAAATCTTACAATTGCACTAATGCACAACATAAAATTCTGTCATGCATTGTCCAGTATGTCATGCTTATAGCAAACTCATGGATTGTAGTTGGTATTGTCAATGGAAATCCACAAAAAGTCACAAAGGTCATCTAAAAACCAGACTCCAAGACCCCATATTTGACTAGATAATGTGATCGTGCAATTATTCAAGGTTGTTACATAAACAACACTCGGTCTTTTCCTCTGCAGCCTATAAGACGTGATAAAACATAAATACCCCTCTGCATAGCTTGGGTACAGATCTTCCAATCACACTGAGCATTGCAAGTAATGCACAACATAAAATTCTCTCATGCATTGTCCAGTGTGTAATGCTTATAGCAAACTTATGAACCGTAGTTGGTATTGCCAATGGAGATCCTCAAAAAGTTACAAAGGTCGTCTAAAAACCAAACTCCAAGCTGCCATTATTGGACTAGGTAATGTGGTGATGCAATTATTCAAGGTTATTACATAAACAACACTTGATCTTTTTCTTTGCAGCCTATAAGACGTGTGATCAAACATAAATACACCTCTGCATAGCTTGGGTATTTACAATACACAAATCATGAGGGCTTACATTAGACATAGTCACAATTGACATTGACAACATTGAAGGGAAAGATAGACCTTTATAGCCTTATCTAGAATTAAATCCTTTAATGTCTTTGTATAGCCACCCGAATGAAAGATAATACATACACTACCATCATATCAAAGGAGGAACTTTGTTTTTAATTGCTCTCTTTATAACATAATTCTTTGAAATAAAGAAAATTAATTTGATTCCATTACATAACAATGCATAATATCATAGTTACCAAGTTCATACAAACTTGGTCAATATTCAATTCGGAGCGAATTCTTTTGGGTAATTGAACAATTTTGGTAAGTTTGTCGCTTGACTAACAAACCCTAAAAAGCTTAAAACAAAAAATAACCAAAGGCCCAAAGGAAAAAATGAAAACTCAGAGTCAAAACAGTGGTACAGCCAAAGGAAAAAAGAGAACAGCAAGGTGCCGACAGAGTCACGGATGGTAAATGTAATGTAGAACGATATTCCAGGCTTTCAGCTGTGCAGAATGTGAATCTAAAGAAACCCTGCACTATGCAGAACGTGAATGCAAACAAATCCATAGTTGTTACTGTTTTTGAGTCATTTTCACGCTGCATGAAATGGAAACCTCAATGTCCAAACCCCTGTTCTAGCTGCAAGCCTGCAAGTGCATTATCAATTCATCATTTGTTGGCGAACGTTTGAGCTAGGGCCAGGACAACATTTTAGTTTACTACAATTATTTGATGAAAATTGAATACTGTAATTTAAATATGCTTGGATAAGGTTGTGTTACTTTTTGGTGAACCGAATATTGCTGTACTACAAATCCAATGAAGAGCATAGGTATTTACTAAGAAAGGCATTGCATGTTTTAACTTCCAAGTTATTATCGAATTTATACAAAGTCAAGCGAAAAGGATTTACCCTCAACTACCATTAGAGTGTGGCACATAATTTTATATGGGATAAGTTTTTTTATTTATATTTATTTTAAAACTTTTAAAATTTAATATTCTATTACTATTAGTACTTAATAACATAGGTTATTAACTAGTTTAAGATTATAATTTTTTGTTTGACTTTGTATTACTATTTAGTTTGTATTTATTTTATTTTAATATTTTACTAAGCTTAAAGTTTATATTGTTTTTACAATCTTATAGGTATAACTTGATACTTATTTTTTATATATTTTTTGAATTGGTAAATTTTCTGAATGGAACCAAACCTTTTGCAAAATCCCGAACTTCCGAATTTTTTCCCCCAATCGAATGACCCAAACTTTTCAAACATGGTAACTATGCATAATGTCGATCACCACAATTTCAATTATAATTTATAACCTTATGCATTCCTCCACCCGTTGTCACACCCATAGCAATTTCTAACGGTGTCATTGCTAATTAATGTCTGTAGTTTAAAATACAATGTCGATCATTCTTTATCGTTGCTTGAAATGCTATAAGCACTTCCTTTGCCCATGAGACTTTAGGATTATTCTTAAACAAAGTCTAACCTTCCATTATTATTTTAAATGATCCCTCCTCTTCAAGTTATGGCCCAAGAGTTTTGCAAACATTTGGTGAACTATACAACATATCAAGACCTTTAAAAAGATATCAAGCACGCAGAAGTTTAACATGCAATAAGTAAGCCAACCTGTCATACACAATGTAAACCTATGAAATTTATGGTAACCTATGGAAAAAAAGGAACTAGAATCAAAATCATGAGATGAGAATTACACCACCAGAAAGGATGTTCCAGAGCTTTCTAACAATATATGGTCAGTCCATGCTTTGGGTAAAACAACAAGAATGACTACTCGATATAGTGTCTTATTCCCTAACGTGAACCAGTGCCTGAAGGCAAACCTCTATAAATGAAAGTTTTGCACCTAAATATAGACAAAGGAATACAGTTATATCCCCGAACAGTGCACAGGTTTATGTATATTTTAAAAACTATCTAGACAAAAAAAATTGTCCTTTGGGACAAAAAACACTACATACAGCAATGTGCAAATCAATTCTTTTCAAAAGTGAGCTTCTGGAACCCATTTATGTGGCAATCTGGGTGGAGGTTTGAATACCACAGTTTCTTGAAACTTTCTTCTACTATGGAGAACATCATAAATTTTGGGAACACACTGCCCAGTTCAAAGTTTGTGAAAGCCATGAATGTAGGATCATATTTGTGCATGAAATGTAGTGTATTAAATTACCATAGCTCTCAGGCCATATTAGAAATGAGGAGGGCCCAGAAAAAATCCATAATGAACACATCTATCCACACAACAGAAATCCTCAAGTGGGAGTGCCCAAAATACCACACGATGAACTCAAACAATTGTGTAGATCTCGAAAAAAACAAGAAAGGTGAAAAAAATCACCCTCCCAACCGAATCAGATCCAATCCGTAACTAAATATAGTAGCTAACCGCTTATCATGAGTTACTCAAAAAATGCGAAATTTGGTCCCGAAAACATGCCAGATGAGTTGAAAATGTCATTTTCCTTCCCATTACCACTTTTTACCCCTGTGAATTCCTTAGATCTGCATGGAATGCAATCTACATGGCTTGACAAATGAGCTCACAATGTCCAACCCAAGCGAAACAAAAATCAAAACTGACTTTCTTCGACACAATGAATGCCATGGGAATGTTTGATATGCACCACAAACACTCAAAAACAAAATAAGGTGGAAACGTCTTCAATGGAACTCCTCCATGTGTAGATCTGCAAACAACGCAAATCTAACAAAAGAAAAACCATATTTGAAACAATGTTATATGGAGATTGCAAATCCAGCTCCAATATCAAGTATGATTAACATAGCTCCGATACCCAGTTAAATTAACAAAGTTGTGATGCCATATTAGAAATGAGGAACCAAGAAAACTCCGCAATGCAATCATCCACACATGGTACTCAAAAGAGATATAAATTCACCAATAAAAAGACACTATATTAACTAAATAGAATATACAATGTATATGTGCAACAAGCAATGGTTGCACCAGAGCACAACTCTCTAAAAGACTACATCTCCACTAGCTCAAGAGATGCTCTAAGCTCCATTCTTTCCACAAGGACATGAAAGGTTCTTATATACGAAAAGCAAGAGTTGAGTGTGAAATTGTTATTGGTGGAGTGAAAGGTGGAATCATTACCACATTAGATATGCATATTAACTATGTGGTGCAAATAATACATCACACCTTGGTAACAACACTAACTAAGATGGACTTCATATAAGTGTGAATACGACACACACCAACATAGTGTGTCAAAGGCAAATCGCTAAAGATTTCATGAAATGAAACCCAAACTGGCATAACACAATTATAGTGGTCGTAGGGGTTCATTGGGGTTTAAGATCACACCTACTCCAATATATTTATATCAAGGTTGATATACCGACATGAACGTGTTGTGATTGGAGTTGAAAATGCCAAGGATACTAGCAAAATGTGGTGGACAGCGCCATGAACAAGAAGAGGATGTGAGGCAAGTGCACCTTTGTTGGGCACTTAATTAGATCATTTAACATTTATTCGACAATAACTCTCAAGGTTACTTTCTATGGGTGCGACAGACTTTTCAACACCACAATCCAAAGCACATTATAAAAAAACTATGTTGTTTTGGTACAAGAACGGGCATGGGTACGTTTCGGGTATGCAGAAATGCCATTTTTCAAAAAACTTGATTTGGAAATGTCGTGGGTACGATGTTGAGGAAAAAATGGAGCTCCCAAACTTGAAATTTTCTGTCGATGAACCAATCCTTTCTACACCAATAGCAAGTTGTTTTGAGGCAGATTTGCCATAACCAGCTTTAGGGCGAAGGCTAGGATCTATGGGTTGTATTGGAGCTACCAACGCAGAGTTGTGGTGCTGGCTGCATGGGTGCAATTGCGGACCCCTTACGCCGACCTTGACCAGAGGTTTGATGCCTTCCTCCGTGTTATTATTGTATCACCTTCCGACACTTTGCCAACCGTTGGTGGCCTGCACGCCCTTCCCAACCTCTCTTATGGGATCATGCTTGATTGGTCAAGCCTTCACACTGGCATTTCTTGCATCAAACTCTTGCCACGGGTGGATCCCCTCTTTACAGTAAACGGTTTTACCTGCCACAATTGCTCAGTCTATACCTTGGATGGCCTTCAAACGGCCTCTTCCGCCCATTGGACACTCTCGTCAGGTCCTACAACCCTGTGGTCTACTCCTGGTTACGAGAGGAGGATGTATGCCATATGTTTGACAAAATGCATGAGAGGTCTTTGGGCATTTTAAACAAAGTATATTAAAAAACAGAGAAAGAATATGGTACAAACTAGGAATTCTACAAAATTTGCTATTCACTCAATTGATGAGCGAGTTCCAAAAAATTTGACAACAAAGCAAAGGATTGAAAGGAGTTGTACAGATTGGTGCATAAAATCTTCAAAAAAAATCATTGCCCAAAGGATGACAATCAACCATTTGACGAAAAGTCTAAAAACAATTATCTTCTTGATAATACTGCAATCAACAGCACAATACTAAGGCAACAAGACATCAGGGCATGATAAGTTCCCTCTCTGAAAAACTATATGCATCTGGGTTTCATTGATAGAAACGGTGGTGGAACTAAAGCAAAAGATCGAACTCTCACTTGGGATCCCAACAACTCTTCATTATCTGGTGCATCAGGGAAAACAACTCCTGGATTATATTCCTTTGTCAACATACAGCATAGGGAAGGACTCAACCATCTATTTGGTGCCTAGATTGCGGGGCGGTGTTGTTGGTTTGGGACAACCATCTTCCTCCAAACTGGTGAATTACAAGGAAGCGGTCAAAAACGCTGCATCCAAGACAAATGCAAAGAAGCCGATACCCCCCTCTACTGCCTATATTGTAGAGCAAGCGGACAAGATACCTTTGATGGAGATCACAAGTGATGAAGTGAAACATTACCAAGTCACATTATCAAATGATGCAGTCATGCAGATTCAATGGCCTACAACCTCGGCATTATACAAATGGGTTTATCAAACATGAACAAAAACATTGTGAGATATCCCTCTGTTCCAAGGGTTTTTTCATTGTCCACTTTTATGCTCATGATGATTGTTAGCAAAGTCTTTCAGAAAGTCCATGGGTTTGAGGAAATGCGGGTTTGTACATTACTCCTTGGTTTCCAGAATTGACCCAAATACCCTATCAGTTACCAAGATGTCGGTATGGATTCGGCTCCCAAATCTGCCACTACACTTCTTATATGCTTCAGAAGAGATACGGAATGCTCTGGGAACATTCATTAAAATTGACAAAGAGAGAACCATTGCTAGTTTATGCACATATGTGTGGAGATAGATCTCAGCAAAGGACTTTCAGATAAAATTATCCTTCAATATGGACAAACACTACACACACAAGTGCTAGATTATGTGAATACCGCTTTTAGATGTCATAATTAAAATATTCCAGTCATCTCCAGGGTACTTGTCCTCAAGCTCGCACACAATCCAACAAGAAAAAGGGAATGAGATCAAACTCTAACAAATGGGTTTCTCCACTACAGACATTGATCAGGATGAAGAAATTCAGCAAACTACAAATTTGAGGGAGCACAAAGACGGAGATCTTACTCATCCTATTGTTGAATCCATGCCCAATGAGCAATCAAAAGCCGAAGATCAAAATACAATGAAGAACCCAACAGGGGGAATGAAGCGAGGACATGAATTGGAAAACTCAGATTCAAATAAAGAGTTGGCAATTCCTTCGACCACAGAACTAATGCTTTCAGACACACCTCCAAAATTTCAAAGATCAGACATGCAAATGGTCCTTGTGGACTCTTCGCAAGGGATTTGGCAAGACATAAAGAAGAAAAAAGGCAAAAAGGGAAGAATTGAAGATATTGTGGGTCTTCCTCCCCAATAATTTCTAGCTCTACCTTTTCATGTTTATGTATGTTATGATCCCTAGTTGAGGCAATAGTGCTTCCCAGGTGATTCATATTTTATGTTTCTTTCACACCATGTTGGCATGTTACTACTCTCTCAACTCAATTTACTTTGTGGCTGATAATGGTTGTATCAATTTACCAAATTTGGATAATAGATACCAATATTTTTATTTTGAATATATATATATAAACAATGCATATTACTCATTTTTTTAGTAAAACACTTGAAAATACATAGTACGAAAATATTTGTCTATAAAAGATAAAACACTTAAAAATATATAGTATTCATTCATTCATTACTTCAAAGACAAAATATACAATCAAATCTAGAATAAATCATCTAGATTGCCCTCAAAATCATGAATGCCACTCCCATTATTTTTCAACTTTATCATTTATTGATGCTTTCTCTCACAGGGGCTCGCCGGTGCATTTCTCCCAGAGTGTATGCCTTGAGGGGTGCACAGAGAATGGGGTGGGATCAGCTTGTGGCACTTTGCAAGAGATGTTCCCATTCTATTCTATCATACCTAGATCCCTTCATGTAACCTTCATACCTCCTATGATGCCTCCTTAAAATCTTGAAACACTAAAATATGGCTAAGTCTAAAACCTTGAAACCTTGGAATCTGACTAAGTCTGAAGTATGATAAGATCCTCCACAACCTAGAATTTGCATTATAGCTCCTAGAGGTTTGAAACCACTCTCAAACATCCTGAAAGTATATAAATAAAATATAAATTGAAGTATAAGAAACTAGATGTCCCTATTTAAATGTTTATTTTATTTATATATTGTCTAGTTCGAGCTGGTTTTTAATTTTTTTTTTGTTGACTTCAACTATTTTTTCTTATCGAAATCCCTTGGAAATACCTGGGAAACGCTCACGAACACCTCAGAAACGTCTCATACGTTTCCGATCCATATTCAAGTGTTTCCAGTACATTTCCATATTCAAGTGTTTCTAAGAGGTACCCAAAGCATTTCCATAGTGGAAACAATTCCAAGGGGGTGGCATTTCCTGCAACACAGTAAAAAAATGATGAGCACTCGACTTTTTCACAAGTACTTGCACATCAAAAAGCCAAACAATTACCTCGCACATGACTTGCCTACTGAGTTTTTTCAAGTGGGTGCCGAAAAACTCTAGTGCTCGCAAGTCCGCCATAAAAATTTGCTAGAGCAATATACAACGTCTAGGATGTTTGATTGTGCTTTCAAATCTCTACAAATTATAATGGAGAAAAAAAAAAATTAAACAACCCCTTCAGATTCAAACTTAGAAAGATTGTAAAATTGCTAACACACTTGCAACAACTTTTCAGTTGCCATGAAGTGATCATTATCAGATATGAAGAATTGTTCAGTGGTTGGAGTTCAATTTGAGAGGTCAAAAGTTTTAATGAAATGTTTAAATGGGCATTAATCGGCTTATGGACTTGTTGATTCATTTATTCTCGAGGAAGATGCTTTACCTTCCAGTTTGAGGCAAACAAGAACGGTGAGGAAGGGAAAGAAATTGTAAAAAAAAATTAGGGATTTGTAATTTTTTAGGATGATGATCAAATATCATATGATATCATGATGTGCATTGTACTTTGCATGTCTAAATCTAATAGAAAATAGACTTATATGTTCTCCACATTCATTTCTTATGATTTTCACAATTATTTGACCTGTTTTTTTTTAAATTGATTAAATGAAAGGTACTATTGCAGCCCTCACTTGTTAAGAAAAACATATAAGTACAAAATGTAATGTCCCTTACAAAACGAATTCTGTAAAAACAGCCTGAATGCTGATTTTTTATTTATTTATTCAGAAATCTAATTAGATCAAGAAGATCAATACAAACAGCTGGTAAAAATTGCAAAGAAAAATAAGAATTTACTTCTGGAAGGAAACCCTTATTAATACTGGAATAAAGTCAGATTTGCATGATTAAACCAAATACCAATTATTTTTTTGTTTCCGACAAACCCTAGGTCTGCAATTTGCTCCTGGCTGGAACAGCAGCTTTGATGGTGGCTCAAAACCTCTGTATTCTGCCATGTAAACTGGTACAGCAGCCTCCTGCTGTCCCTCAACTGGTATAAATAACTAATAAATAAAATATTGAATTGTTCCTCTTGCCAAGCACAGAAACCATAGCCCAGAATTGTTCACAATCCACCCTAGTTGCTGTGACAGCAGTCTGAGGTGTGCTGTTGGCTGGAAAAGTCTGAAACGCAGCGCAGCCCCCTTAAATACTGTGATCTTTCCCTTGGAGGCTACATTCTGACTTGGGGTGGTATGGCATTCGTATAGTGGCGGCCGGAAGGTACAGCAGTCCCAAAAGGTCTGCGAACTGATCTACTACCTCAACAGCTGGATGTCTGAAATTGTATGAAGCTTATTCTGAGTGGTACAGCTGCAACTAACAGAATCCTAGGCTGGGCAACAACAGTTAGTGGCCTACGTTGGCGATGAACCCTGATTGTCCTTGTGACTACTGTAATTATGCTCAATTGTAATCCCTCTGTAGAATTACCTTTGCGGATTTGCGGGTTTTCGTCCCCAATTTCGTTCACTAGGAGGGATTTCGTCCTCAGGTTTGGCTGTAAAGAAGGTTTCCATCCTTTGGTAGAAGTAGAAGGAATCCTGGATTCGATCGTGAATTTGACAAAATGAATGATCAATATTGATGAAAATCGCTGCTCCTCTTGTCCTTTTATAAAATTCACTTGTGTCAATCTACCCTAACCCTAAAGTAATTATAATTACTTTTTAATTTAATATTCACCTTTTTCCTCATAATAATAATTACTTTTTTATTTGGCCTTTTAACTAATCTACTTTTTGAACACACTCAATTAATAATAATGACTTAAGTGTCCCTTTTAAGTTATTGTCATAATGTGTTGTTGAAGAACTTAAAACATTATTATTAAACTATTATTTTTTATTTGAAAAGGAGGACATGACAGTCTGCTCTTCCCAAAGATTGTTTGCCCTCAAGTAATCTCTGAACTGTTCTACAAATACCAAGTTCCCAAACCAAACTTGTTGACTCTTTCAATTCTCCTAGTGAAGTAGTTAGATTATGTTGTGCTTCTTTGATATGATGAAGAATTGACAGCCTTGTACTAGGTAATGCTTCTCCAACAATCCTATTGAGTGAATACATGATATCTGAATCATGAATCAATTGAGATCTAAAAAGAGTACTACCAAATGTGACACTCTCCATTGTGTGCTTATCAACATGACTATCCAGAATTTTGATCATATAGGGCAATGACTCACCTTTCATTTCACTAAAAATTGCTGCATAAATTTGTGGTTCTCGTCTTATGAACTGGAGAGACTGAGCTAAACTTCATAGTGAGGACATCAACCCTTTCTTGCATTTCCTTAGATGCAGTTAAGGCCTCTTCTGCAATTCCAATGACCATATCCCTGTCTTTAATCACACGCAAGTATTCTAATTTCACCGTTTCCAATGTTACTCTTTACTCTTTGCAAATCTGCAACAATGACTGTATGTTTAGTGCTAGTAGCATTTACCTCACCCATAGTGTTGATCTCTGCAACAATTTGAGCACTCTGCAAACTTAGAGTTAGATCTTCAATCAACCTTTTCATACCATCCAACTCCATTAAAGCTTGCACCTCTTTCTCCTCTGTTACCAGTAGTTTTAGCTCTTCAATATTTGTTTGCTCTTGGCTGAACTGTTGTTATTCAGCGAACCTTGATGTTGTTGAATTCTCATCAATTTTTGCTTCCTCGACCCTTTCAGATTCTGATGTTTCCTCTTCCCTCATCAAAATAGAACTCTTTTTCTATTGATCACTAGAGATAAGTCCCTCAATTGTAACATATGGCTTCAACTTCTCTACACTGATCAACAACATTTTTAGCTAGTGTATGTGCAACTAGTGAAATTTCCTTCCGTGACTGATCCGGCGGATTTCTTCTACCTCTCTTATTGTTGTTTTCCATTTTTAGGTCACAAAATTCCTTGAAAGAGAGGACTTGTTGCACTTCATCGCTGAGCCCTTCATATTATGGGAGATATATTGTCTATTTATTACCTGCATGCAGTTGTAGAGGCTCTATTTCTTAAGGGTGTTCTTCTTACTTCTGTAGGAATTTGCACGGAAGGTTTTTGGGGGTGGGACAACTAAAACCCTAGCATCATTTGATGTGCTTGTTTCTTCTAGTTTTTCCTTTCCTTTACCCACAATGATATGTTGTAAGCAATGTTACCGATTCGTGGCTTTTGGGCTGCATTGGGCACCCAAGTTCGAACTGGGTTCGGGTTCGGGATTCAGTTCGTTGCCCCAAAGCTCATGGTTCATCCTTGGGCTCCCGAGTGCAGCTTGGGTTCTTCTGGGACGAACCTTGGGCTTTGGGACAAAGAACCAGCAGTCAAAAACAATTTTTTTCATTTTTTTTCCATTTTTAGTGGCTCGACTATGAACCCTTAAAAGGAAATATTTGAAAGAAGAAAATAACTTAACTTGAAGCATTAATTGAGGATTTGGAAGACACTAGCCAAGGCCAGTCAACTGATTTTCAGAACAAATGGCCAATTTGCAATGGAATACATAATGCAATCCACATCCATCAACGGCATTCAATCAAGGAAAAGCATAAGCTAGATGTTGACAGCTTTCATTGTCTTGACTTTTCATATATAAGATGTGGCATTGAAAATGCTAATTTGTCCACTAAAATTACTTTGCTTTAACTGAGCACGCTAGGGATTATATGTGGATTAGTAATGTATAAATCATAAAGTTCAAACAATTATACAAACACCTAGCACCTGTACCTTCTAAGGGTTCATCACTGAGTCACTAAATATTAATAGTCATTATTAGTGACTTTAAGTTAACATTTAAGTTTTAAGACTTTTAAGTTTGATGTATTTAATTACAGCCACAGCGTAATATCATAATTTTTGATGTTTAATATTTATCATTTATGTTTAATGATTATCATGACATTTGGCATTTGGTTAGGATTTACTATTTTCAGTATTTTGTGATTATTTTCATATTTTGTTTTTCATATCAATATGCATACTATATGGTTAATGACAATGTCACTAATTTCCTATGTAATAGGTCATAATTTCTATATTTTTTTATTTTTTATACATTTTTTGCACAGACGAACCCAATAATGAACCCAAGGAAAAAAAAATCGCCATACTAGCAAACCGGGTTGTTCGAAACCGCACAAGAACCAAAAACGAACCGGTAACATTGGTTGTAAGGGTTGTGCTATACTTGCCATGGATTCATTTAGGGTCATTTGAATTGTCCTCTCCATGTCCTTTTGACCTCCATTGATTGTTTCATGCAGATATCTCATCTATAGGAATAGGTCTCTCATCTTTGTCACCCATGTTCCCTGTTACTTTTCCTAGTGACTAAGCCCTTCTTTTTTCCCTTTGTTGATCCCTGATTTCTCTTGGATTGGGTTGCATATGAAATCAAAATATAATTTTTTTCCAACAGGGTGGCAAGATTATTGCTCTAATAACACTGAAATGTCCCTTGCAAAACGAATTCTGTAAAAACACCCTGACTGCTGTTTTTTAATTTATTTATTCAGAAATTTTATTAGATCAAGAAGATCAATACAAACAGCTGGTAATAATTGCAAAGAAAAATAGGAATTTACTTTTGGAAGTAAAGCCTTATTAATACTGGAATAAATTCAGATTTGCATAATTAAACCAAATATCAGTTTATTTTTTGTTTCCCACAAACCCTAGGTCTGCGATTTGCTCCTGGCTGGAACAACAGCTTTGATGCTAGCTCAAAACCTCTGTATTCTTCCCTGTAAACTGGTACAGCGGTCCCCTGTTGTCCCTCAACTGGTATAAATAACAAAAAAATTGAAGATTGAATTTTTTCTCTTGCCAAGCACAGAAACCCTTGCCCATAAATGTTCACAATTCACCCTACTTGCTGTGACAGCAGTCTGAGGTGTACGGCTGGCTAGAAAAGTCTGAAACTCAGTGTTGCCCCCTTAAATACTGCAATCTTTCCCTTGGAGGCTATGTTCTTACTTGAGGAGGTACGGCATCCATATGGCGGCGGCTGGAAGGCACAGCAGTTCCAAAAGGTCTGCAAACTGATCTACTACCTCAACAGCTGGATGTCTGGAATTGTAAGGTGCTTATTCTGAGTGGTACAGCAGTAACTAATGGAACCCTAGGCTGGGCAGCAGCAATTAGTGGTCTACATTGGCAATAAACCATGTTTGACCTTGTGACTAACCTGTAATTATGCTCAATTGTAATCCGTGTGGAATTACCTCTGCGGATTTGAGGGTTTTCGTCCCCAATTCCGCTCACCAGGAGGGATTTCGTCATCTGGTTTGACTACAAAGAGAGTATCTGTCCTTTTGCAAAAGTAGAAGTAATCCTAGATTCATTCGTAAATTTGACTAAGGCAATGATCACTAATGATGAAAGTCACTGCCCCTCTTGTCCTTTTATAAAATTCACTTTTGCCAATCCACCCTAACCCTAAAGTAATTATAATTACTTTTTAATTTAATATTCACATCTTTGGACAAAATTCACTAGTTGCGAGTTATATTTCAAGAGATATATTTCACCCATGTTCCTCGACAACAAAATAAAGTAGTTGATGCTTTAGCTAATTAGGCTTTGGGTCATCATAACATTGTCTGCTATGGTTCACCACCTATATGGTGGCCCACTAAGCTCCAAGAAGATATCCAACAAATTCTAGATCTAGACTGACTTCTTATTTATGCCTGATGTGAATGGATATGTTTCCTATGCTAAGCCCTAGACTAAAAGTTTTCATGCCTGGCATAGTAGAATCTGCATATTTGAATAACTATTTGAATTAATATAATTTTTCTCTTTTAAAAAAAATAATAATAATTACTTTTTATTTGGCCTTTTAATTAATCTGTTTTTTGGCCCCACTCAATTAATAATGACTTAAGTGTCCCTTTTAAGTTATTGTCATAAAGTGTCGTTGGGAAACAACTTAAAACATAATTATTAAATTATCATTTTCTTTATTTGAAAAAGGGGACATGACACAAAATAAAATAAAGTGTGGCGAAGCCACTATAAGTCAAAACCATGAAAGAAGAGCTCACGATTACAACAATAGAGTGAGATTAGGCCAATGGAGGGGCAATATCAAGGGCCTTGCCTTTCTTGGATGCCTAGATGGGCGAGAAGTCCACTGGTATTATATTTGGATCCTCAAAGCAGGGCATAAACTAATCTCAATGGAGAAAGAACTCAAGCCAATTGTTCTAGGTATTGAAGATGAAGGCAACTTCTACAAGGAGACAGCCATACCTAGATTTTGGTGCTATGCAAAGGCGCAAGGAATCCTCTTTAGAAGCTCACCAATGTTGATAACGCTAAGACCTTGTGGATCCAATCCTCTACAAACATACCGTCGAATTCACGAGCTTGTTTGTTGCACTTTTTGGAGAACGAGGGCTGCATCAAAGAAGAAGGAGGTATGGAAGACAATTTCCAGCTGATTTTGTGACTGACATACTTACAGATGCTCCCAGAATTCTTGTTAGAAGGCACAAAGAAACCCTTCAAATCCTTCTCACAACGGTTTACACGTTTAACCAAGGCTAAGAAAGACTTGATCCAAGACACCTCTGTAGTACTAGTCACCACGTTATAAACCGCCATTTGATCCACAAGAGGTCGCTAGTGAGGGATCTCTTCCAAACTTTTTGGTTTAAGGAAAGCAAGGTTTGTGTCCTACTCTTTGGCCACTAACATAGGCTTGTAAATTTCCCAAATGGCCTTCAATTTTTCTGACTTTGGCAAAGGCTTCATGGGGGAGGAGGTGATTGGTGACCAACTGGAAAGTGTAAAATGCTACGGTGAGTCAGTGACCATTGTCAATCTACATAGAAAGATACCCCGAACAGAATTTAGAGATTTGTCAACATTTCTGAAGTTGTCATAGCCAACAGGGCCCAAGATGTCTCTGACAAAATCATCCTCCAACCTGTTAAGGACAAAGCAAGCATAGAGGCACCGAGAAGAAATGAAAGATGCCTCTAAAACAAAAGGTTTTGATGGACATGCACCAGACACCATGGCAAAAAGAGAAGAATTGGAATGTGCAAAGAGAACATGAGGAGATGGGAAGAACT
This sequence comes from Torreya grandis, assembly GCA_037957365.1. Lineage (NCBI taxonomy): Eukaryota > Viridiplantae > Streptophyta > Pinopsida > Cupressales > Taxaceae > Torreya > Torreya grandis. The sequence goes on along the minus strand of JARHVA010003332.1, from coordinate 1,228,345 downwards.
GGAAAGTGTCGCTGATTTATAGTGCCAGGGGAGACAATTAAGGAGAAAAAGGACTGCAAACTTAATTTCCACCTAACTCCAGCATGCTACCTTGATGAAACAGCATGGCTGCAAGAACTAAGTCGCAACGAAGATTGTTATGTCCTCTCAAAGGACCTTGGAAAGAATAATAGTATTCTTTGGGCTTTAAACAGGTGGCCTTCAAGGATGAAACATGTCGATTCATGTTGAAATTTCAGAAAATGACCACCACTAATTATTTATCTTGGAAATAGTATATGCAAGTACTAAGATTTAATGAATTATGTGGTATTGTCAAAAAACCAAACACAAACTCAAGAATGGTAAAGCTTTGGCATTGTTTTTAAATTTCTTGAACCCCTGAAGGTTGCAAAAATGTATTTGATGCTTGGGAAAGTTGAGTGATATGTACAACACAATGTACAATAGCAGAAAAGTTGACATCCATCTCATGTTCTTAAGCCAAGGTCATTTGGGCACATGGGCACGAGAGTATGCAAGGTGCAGGTACGCAGCACCAAGTGCATATGAAACTAAGGGAAATGCGCCTGGTGTGCTAGGGTGCCTTAGTTTTCATTTCATTTTCCTTAGGTGTGGATTTGGGTGCAGGTGTGGGTGCGTTTCCAATGCGGCCCAAGAACGGTTAGGTGCGCGCACCAAGACAACCTTGTCATAAGCATTAAAATGTTGGAAGGCAATTTTGTATTAAGTATCATTATAAAATTGAGAATTTAAGGAAGCCATTTAAGGAAACATGTACAAAAGACATGGAAGAAGAACATTTGGTTGGACTGATGACCAAAGGATTGCATCCTTAAAGATATTCTTCGAGTTGTTGCATATAGCAAAGATGATGTCATAGTTTTAAAACTTGGACTTTGCAAAAACTCGGCAAGCCAAAATTTTGACTCGGATGCGAGACTTGGCAGATTAAAAACATATATATTATCATAAAATAAACTTAAATAACATGCAAAATGTTGTTCAAAGGAATAAGAAATGAATTTAGAGAACACAGAAAGGAAAATTGTTGAAAAATCTTTCAAATCCCTGGCAAGATTTTTTTTTTTTGAAAAGACAATTTGCTGGCTGGTGAGTTTCAAGCATGGATTTGCGAGTTTTTAAGTGCAAGACATTGTGAGTATCGCCAGCTGAGTTGCTGAGAGTACTCACAAGTTCTATGAGTTTTAGAACTATGAACGATCTGCTTGATTAAAGTTTGAAGAGAAAAATCATGTCATAGATCCTCTACATGAATAAGAGATTCTACACAAAAGAAAGGAAACGACAACATGGTGGGAAAAATATTGATAGAACCTAAGTGTGCGTGCATAGCAATTCAGTGCTATGGTGATCTGATCGAAAGAGCTTGATCTTAACTTCAATGAGAAAAAGGATGGAGGTTTACAACTGGTTCCAATTGAGGATGACACAAATCTGGTATATTCTCTACAGAAATGATTCTACAAAACGAAGGAAACAACAAGATGGTGTGAAAAATACTGATTGAGAATTAGTGTTTATCCATTAGGCATAAAGTGGTAATGCACAATTACCTGGACAGGTGAAGGAGTTGTCTTGGATGTTGCTAATTCTCTTTTAAAACACATTCAGATTTCGACACTAACATAAATACCAATACATGTCTCGTAACTCTGTGCTTGGTATATTTATTCAGGCTGCTCTAGGACATGATATTTAAAAAGAATTGTTCAAACAGCTGCATGATGATATTTTCTATCAAACATTGTTGGTTTGGTGATAACAGATTTGAATAAGTAATAAAAAATAACATTGTCTAAGCAAAAGGCAAGGGGAGTGGTTCAGTCCCTTGCTTTTTGAATTGTGGAAACCTGGGCACTATGCAAAATGATTGCATAAAATTGGTATGAGATAATAGAACAAAGATATATCTGTATACACCTGTACATGGATACAAAGATGATTAAGCTTTGTACTTTACAGGTCTTGTAACTGTGATGATGATGCTTGGTATGTTGATACAGGCTGCTCTAGGACATGATATTTAAAAAAAATTGTTCAAAGTTTCAAACAACTGCATGATGAAATTTTTCTATCAAATTTAGTTGGGTTTAGTGATAACCGCTTTGAAGAAGTAATACAAAAGGATTGTCAAAATAAGAACAAAGAATTTCACATCAAAAATGTACCTAATTTATTGTATGTTTCTAGATTTGAACAGAACTTGTTGCTAGTTGGACATATGATGAAACACAAATACAAAATTGAATTTGATACACATCAGTGCCTAAATCAAAGATAAAAAGGAAATTACTTGTAGCAAGAGAATCGACTTTGGATGGGCTATAAACTACAACACTTGTAGTTGTTGTATGTTCCAAACCTTTACGACCCCAGACCTTTGAGACTTAAATTATAATAGTTTTGCATTGTTGAGTTAGTTGAGAATGGGAACAGGGCTTCCATATATTCAAGAAATGAATGCATGAAGCCCATCAGTGAAAAAAGCATAGCGATAAGTTTCCATCCAAAAATATGCTAACCAAGTCAGAAATCAGCTTCAGTAAATGCACAATAATATGTGGTCCTTATCAATGGAATCAATTGTAAAATTCCCAATGCTTTACAATATTCATGGATGGTTTTTCCAGGAAAAAATGGGTAGGTTTCCCACAGGTAAAATCTAAGGTAATTCAAGCATATGTGAATTTTAAAACTTTGGTAGAGAAGCTGATTGGAATGGAAATAAAAATATAACAGATAATTGAGGCTAGTTCAGCTCAAAGGAATTTAAAATTTATTGTAGTCACGGGAATTCCAAGAAAACTGATGGATGTTTACACAGCACAACAAAGTGGAGTTGCTGACAAATCGAACAATTCTAGAAAGGGTGAGAAATATGAAGAACACCGCTCATCTTGGCAGTTAACAATATAAACTTATGGTTTCTACTAAATTAAAAAAAACAAAAAGTTTGAGAGTTCTGGAACAAGGTTGTACAAACAGCCATGTATTAAAAAATAGAAACCCAACAGAAGAAGTCAAAGGAATTACCATTTCCATTTTTTTGGGTGTTTACAAGTTCCTAATGAAACAAAGAGCATATTGGATTAAAAAAGTCACAAATGTATGCACATTGCATACTCTGAAGTTAGTCTGAAGGGTCAAAAGCAAATAGATTGTTTGATCTCAAATAAAGGAAACTCACTGTGAACAGAGATGCCATTTTCAGTGAAAAAAGAAACGAAAGTCCCTTGTTAAGGTCCACAATGCTGGGTGCCTTGTATAGCATATGAGACAACTTCATACTCCTAGTATGCAAGAGGCACCTAATTGTGCTTCAAATACAAGGTGTACATACCCTACCCCTGCAGGATTTGAACAGGTGATAAGAAGATAACAATTGTGGTAATAATGAATATAGTCAGCTTTCTCCTTGTAAAAGCTTCAGGGGAGGTGTGGAAAAAACATCAAATATATTGAAGTGTCTCCTTTTTGAATGGCTTTGATGTAAAAAAATTAAGTGGATCAACCTCAAGGCATCAACGAAAAAGTTAAAACATCTAGTCTGCATATTGAAGAACTTGTACAGTCTAAAACAGGAAACTAGAGCCCGGTACACAAGAATCCGCAAGGATAAAGTTTTTAAGAGAAGTCAGGTCGAAATTTGTACATCAAACTCTTGGGGTCAGATATTTTTACAGTAGCAATGTGGGTTGATGACTAGATCAGCACTGGAAGTAATCCACAACAGTTTGTAGAGTTGACAAAGACTTTTAAAAAGGAGTTTGACATGCCAGATTCGGGTATTTTACACTACGTCATTCAATAGAAATCTAAAAAAATAATTCCAAGTCAATCGACCATACTTTGTATAGATAGTGATGCAGGAGCATCCAGGTTCACAAGTAATTCTACATCAAACAAAAATACCTAGAATAGAAAATAAGCAGTTTGCAGTTGTGCGCAAGTCCTTTGATCGTACACAAGCTCTTTGTATTGTTTTGTGCAGCCTTTGTGTGCATGTTTTGTTACTCCCATACAGCCTTGTTGGCACGCACAGCTTGTAGTTACTTGCGAAGCGCTGCGCAGATTTGTTTGAAATTCTTTGTATAGTTCCCCGCAAGTTCAGAAAGTATGCACATGTATCCACATGCACAGAGTCAGTCTGAGAAGTGTTGTGACTTAAGCTTCAGAGTTGTGATCTCAGCACAACTTGTTCAGTGTGCAATATTCTTGCGAGTCCTTGAAAATGCCATCCCGATGTGATGTGTTATGTCGTGATGCATTACGACATGATGTGTTATTTTGTGATATCTTATGAGTCCTTGAGACTGTATCTTGTATCAAATGCTTGTAGTGAGTTGTTGGGTTAGTTGTGATGCAATTATTGTAAGTATGTGGATCTTGTACCTATATAAATATGCCCCTATGGTTGTGACGAGCATCCCTCATTCCGTATCAAGCAGCAAGTTGATTATTTTTCTAGGAGAACCAAGAGAGAGAGCTAAACTTTTAAAGATTGTGAGTTAGCAAGCTGAGGACGGTAATGCATCTCATTTGAGATTGCATGTTGCTGTAGTGTGTGTGCAAGCTGTAATCCCATCATTGAAATCAAATAAAGAACATTGTTGTTCTTGTTGCATATTATTGCATTCTGTTTCCGCATGTATAATTCTGAATGCTGTGTGGTCTAAGGCATCTCTTCATTGAGACCACTAACCATGACTGCATCAGATAGCCTATTGAAATCCTAATTTACTTATCAGAATATAGTTGAACTTATGTCAAGCTTCGTGTCAAATCCAAAACAGATTTGCTGTCAAACAACAAAGATGGACTGAGGAGTAAATTAGCCTTAATTAGATTGGATTTTCATATCCTGATTGGGATGATTGTGCAAAGTCAAAAAGGTAAAAATATTTTGCAAATAAATAGTAATTACTTTATAGACTGATAAAAATAAGCTTACATAGTACCAATGCTATCAAATGTTAGTAAATGAGATTGCAAACTCAACATACATTGTAAAAATAGCTAAGCAATGATTATAACACAGAAATGCTTTGTTGCTTAAACAGGATTGCAAACATAATGTAAACGAATCCTAGCATATGAATATGCGTATTCATAAGAAGTATTCAATTACCCTCTGCTAACATAATATGAGAGAAGGCTACTAACCTGCAGATTTAGGCAGTCTGTATTGTTTCTTAAGAAACTTTGAAGACTCTTTGTCACTCCTATGGCACAAGACACGCAGAAGCGTATCTGAATCTTTTGAAGATCTGCTTCCATATCTTTTGGCATCAGTTCCTGTAGAAATGTGTTCGCTCTCATGCATCAAGTTCTCAATAATGGTTTGTGTCTGCAGGATTGACAACCAAAAAGGCTAAGTTTTCTGCATATTTGTTCCAGGTTCTCTGTGTTTATATGCACTCAAAGAAAATCACATGCAGAAATGGGCATGCCGTAATTCCCCATATCAAAAATTTCCTTCAAAATTTACTAACCTCGAGACCGTATAATTTCACAATTTGCTCCACTGGAGCAAATGCATTTTCTACCACGCCTATAGGAAGCCCATCCCCACCTGCCATGAAAAACTCCTACAACAGGAAGAAAAAACAATGAGAACTCAAAGAAACACATCACACCCCTAGGACCATTGCTTACTGTATTTGTCAAACTGAAACCCCTGGGATTCACACACTAACTTGCCAATTAAAAAACAAGTTGGTCATCTACATCAAGAGTAATAAGATAAATGTAAGCCTGTCAACAAAATCCTCTCATAAAAGAATTCTAAATGTTATCTATATTTTATCTTGAATCCATTTTGCCCTTTATGAAGTTTATTAAAAAAATTATTGTATGATTTTATCCTGATTTATTTTGCACCATGAATAAATCTAAACATTTTTGTTCGGATGAGATGCATTCATGATACACTTAATCAATTAAATAAATATATGATAAATCGTATAACCAATTTTCTTCTTTGTCAAGCAAATGATGACAATATGACGAAATTGAATATCATAGAAAGAGTACGTGTCTTAAATTTGAAAAACAAGATCCAATTCAATATTTCCAAAGAACTAAAAATGAGTGCCATAAAACAAATTTAGTGTGTTATGTATTTAATTAACTGTCATTAGTTAACAAAGGTAGCTATGAATAGACACAAACAATCACCTTGTAGGGAAGCGACCTACTGTACGTGTATATATATTCTATTAACCCTATTCTTCAAATTGACCAATCTGGTATATAATTCTATACATTTCAATATGTAAATATATACAAATTTACTACATTTACCTAGTAGGTATGTTCCATATTTACTGTGTATCTAGTAGGTACCATGGGCTTATGGCCATTTGCTGGCATGGGGAATATTTATTTTCCTTCTCAAACCCTACTTTTTTTTTTTTAAATACTTGTTGTAAATTCTATTCTGTTTATTCCAAGTGTTTACAACTTTACATCATCCACTAAAAATATTCTGCAAAGAAAAACTGGAAAATACTAGCAACAAAAAAAAATTGCGTTTGATCTCCACATAGAGGAAACTGTTGGAGCAAAATTCGCTTCTGGAAGCAAAAGATAAACGTATTTTCATGTTCTAAAACAAACTCTTCTCAGATTCCCTGAAACTGTTATGACCACTAATTATACACAGCAAATTCATAATTTACCATACACACCTTTAATACTTGCAAATCTTCTTCTAGCAATCTCCTATCATCTTGAGAAAAGACTCGAGAAGGGCCTCCATCCAGCAATACCCGGACAAAACCATCCTGAAACCATTATAACTCTATCCTAAGTACTTTCTATAAATGAAATTCTAAACATGCTTGAAATACACGAGTAGGAATGCATGATAAATATGTATCTTTTCAAAGGTCAAGATAATATTAATATTAGTATGTTGACAAACCAACGAGGCTTGAAGAAGTCCATTAACAATTTGATCTCTAAGAGGGCTGGCAATGACATCACATAATTGTCCAAGGACCTGCAGTAGAGCCAAAATCAGAAGTTAATGCATGGCAACAAATCTCCACTACTTTACCCCAAAATATAAAAATATATATATTTTAGATACCAAACAGGAGCACAATAGAGGCTTCCAATAGACTTGGCCATCTTACCGAATCAAGAACATGAATGACATTTTCTATTCGAGCTTGGGAAACGCTGCCTCTATATAAACTATTAATGAATGTTTCTCGCATATCCCAAAATATTATCTTAACACCTACAGAGGCAAAAAGGATAAAGTCAATGCTTATATTATTATTTAAAACAGGTGTACATTTATGACTATTGAAAATTCTCAAATGTTATACTGTAATTGCAATGCAAAAAGCATGAAAAAATGTTCTATTCATGCCCGGAAAAGAAAAATTGACCTAGTGGATTTGAGATTTGAAACAAACAATCATGAACTGTTTAAGAATGTTCCTTGGCTAGTTGCATATAGTCACAAAAGACCATAAATACATGAAGCAGGAAAGAACTCGTGAAAATCAATAGAAATAAACACTAACATCAAACATTTTCTGAAAATCTGACAAAAGGAAAGAAACAGCCAGCTTTAATGACCTCGTGACAAATCTTGATTTGTGCTTTAGACTGGATAGTAAGTAGGAGGACAATGTCATGTCCCTTTTTTTAGTGGACATCGACAGATTTGATGATTAGCCTATTATGCCACCCTCGTAGGCTGAGAGGATGGATAGGGAGTCATGATGGAGATTGGCTTGACTTCGATTCGCAGAAATTCTACATTTGGTTTTCATTCGGGCTCTTTCGGACACGTTTTCCCTGAGCTCCTATTATTTAGGGACTTCTGACACGCAGCGGAGCACCCATATTTTGGTATGGTCATGTGCAGAATCACTCCCTGATTCACCAGCTTCAGACGGTTCGAGGATCCGACATGTATAGATTGAGATATTAATATTTGATTGATTTAATCAAATATTAATTATTTGGCCTATTTTTAATTAAGAAACCCTAATGCTAATTTAAGAAACCCTAATTAGGGCAAGCATATCTTTTTGGAGGGTATAAGGGTTTCTCATGGGAGAGAATAGATTATCCATTGATTATTGACTATTGATTTTGAAGAATTCTTCTGTGAAGACTGAGCCAAGGGTTCCAAGATTCCATTTGCATTGGAGAACGTTCACTCTTCAGTGTGTGCGATTCAGAGGCTGTGAAATATCAGTTGATCTATTGCTGATTTGAGAGATAGCTTCATACAAAAGTTATCACAGAGGTTTACAGATTTGAGAGGTAACTTCATACAGAAGTTGTCACAAAGCTTTCCAGGTATTTATTTTATTAGGTTTTTGATTCAATAAGTTATACAGATAGAGATCTTCTGTATTAGAGTCATATATCTTGAGATCAGGGGTCCAACAAACAGGGTGTGTTTTATTGGCGGCCGTACGAAGTCCGTACAGATTCGCACAAAGACCGACATTGGCAGGCAGAGATCCACAGAGACCGACATCGGCCAACATATTACCGACGTCGGCAAGTTAACACCCAGTCGACCGACGACGGCAGTATAACCGACGTCAGTGACTGTTTTTGACACAGCAGGCCGAGACCTACCAAATTCAGGTTTTATTCCCAGTTTGCAGAATACTCAGGGTTTTAAGACCGTATTTGAATATTATTTTATATGCATGACAGAGGATATCTATTGTAATCATTTGGACGAATAATAAGATTAGTGATTTCGCAGTTAAGAGATTTACTGTGGTTTATTTGTTTATTTGAATTTATCTTGCAAAATCGCAATTTGTTCTTATTTCATAAAAAAAATCAGAATATCAAAAAAGCAATTCAGGGCTTTTGTTTTTCTATATTCCCTATTAATAAGGGATATTACAGTGGTATCAGAGCTTTTGTTTTTCTATATTCCCTAATGGACAGGGGATATTACAGTGGTATCAAAGCTTTGTTCTGGTATCAGAAGGGGACATTACAGACAAATTCAATATGAGAAATTTGTAACAAGAGCAAACTAACATACATTCTATTATCTCATATTTATTAAATCAATAAACATGCCATTTAAGTTGTCATGCAAATCTGAAGTAGTGTTAGGGTTGCATTAATTGGGTTAGGCTGATGCTAATTTGTTGAAGTAAAGTCTTAGTTTATTTAGGCAAAGACTTAATTATATAAAGGTATCTTCAAGGGGTCTCAACACTACATTTCTTTTGATGATAATCTTTGGGAATATTTATGAGCCTTCCATACTCTTCATCATAATTTTTTATACAATCAAATAGCTGTTCTATTTCTGCAAGATATAAGTTGTTATACATATGTGCATGCTTGCTGAAATAGTGCGTGTGAATATATATATATATATATATATACTGCTGTTCAGTTTTACATTTTAGGCCTTGAATGGCTTTACACACACCAAAGGAAAGTGGGCATTTGAATTCCAAAAGTGGATCTTGGGGAATCACTTAAGTAAATGCATCCCCATACCTTAAGATGCCTGTCTAGATTGTTCAAAGACATAAATCAACATCACTTTGTAAAATTTATCATCTTGGAGTCCGCACAGTAGTTGGGGATAGTTGCACAGATGAATATAGGCTCTTTTGGTCTTTAGGACCAGAACACCAATGAAGTCAAGTAAAAACCCAGCAAAAGTCTCTACAAGTATGTTGAGACCAAAATTTGCATTTGACAAGCTATATGGACAGTAATTAACTATTAAGGTATGCTTCTTGATCTACCTTTACCAATATGCAGTAAAAATGTTCCTTTTTGTCTCCTGTATTTGTTGTATGAATCTCAATCTACAAACAGAATGTGTATATGTATCTATGTAACACGCTTCAGACAATCAATATTCCCACTTGATTAAGATTGTTCCAACATAGGCATAGGTCTTGTTGAACACACAAGGACTTCTTAGTGGATACAGTTCCATGAAAAGACAATTCTTGTCGGGGCTGCTTAAAATGGGATGTTCAGGAGATATAAGGTTTAGGGTTTGTGTCAATGAGAGGGTTAAGTCCAGTTTTGTGTTGGAGTGCTTGAAATTTCAGCATAATTAGGAAACCAATAAACAACAAGTCCTTTTAAGAAGGGGATGAAAATACCAGTATTTTTCTGTGCACGAAATTTTAATTAGTTTGGATGAACATCTTTTACTCTGATAAACACCAAAAAGATATGGACCGTACGACATACCTGTAAAATCACACATTTTATTAATAGCTGCATTGACAGCCTTTCTTGTTCCATCAAACATAGTAGAGAACCCATCCATCTGCTTGTCAGAAGCACACCTTGACATGATATCCTCGTTAATCGACCTTCGCCCTAATGAAATAAATCAAATAAACCACATTTTTTCAAAACATAAGCTATTAGTAAATGCCAAGTTTCTAATTGTTGGAGCTAACATATTAAATTCCAGTCAGATCTATGCTAATGACTCATGTTCTAATGCATCTTTATAAAACTATCTCAATATCATACTAGGCTAGGTTCTGAAAAGTAAAAAAATAATAAAGACTGTCATTCTAGCAGATGTTGGAATCCAAAAGGACAGTCAAAAGCCAATGCCTTTCTATGGCTGGCAACTCTAAATAAATTCCTGATCCATAACAATCTGATGCAAAAAGGTTTTTGTGGTCTCTCTCAATGTGACCCCAGTTCTCTGAATAACTAAGAAGCGATCACATGTTGCTATCTTTCCTTTCTGTGAAATGTATCTGGATTTTATGGTTAACTTTCTGTAAACAGCCTCATATTACATGCTCAAATGTCTTTGGGTTTTGGTTGTCTTGGAATGGTGATACATAGGGATCAGGGAAAACAATCCACTTCATCATCCACCCAGAGCAAACCAAGATTCCGTCAGCGGCAAGGATCCAGAGGGAGTATTTCTTGTTTCAAGTAGAGTGGAGGTTGCACATGCCCCAGCCGGAATCTGCAGAGCGAATGAAACCGCTGCTGTGGTTCCCTTTCATGTCCCTCTTTTCAAACTAGCAATGAGGGAAGACCCTTAGCCTTATTTCATCCCAAGGACTATGGAAAAAAAAGGAAAGAACGGGGACTTTGGAGGCCTTTTAAGGCAATTGGCAAAAGTGTTTTATATCTAATTTTCACTTAAAAGGTGTTCTTTTGAGGGTCATGAATGATCATGCACGTAAGTGAGAGTTATAAGGATTGTTCTTTTAAAAGGATTGGGCGCCACACTTGGGAGAAAAGGTTATAAAAGGGAGTAAAGGTATCTATTTGAAGTTTATGCTATTTTGATATTGAATCTATTGCTCAAGTATGTAAATCTTGAACAAGTGACTTGAGGACGAAACCCTTCAAGTGCACAAAGAGTTTGGAGACGAAAACCTTCATACTACCACATTGGACAGCTCTATTCAAGGGCTGTATTTGTGCTTAATATTCAGCTTTACATTGGAAAAGCCCTCTCCTACGGCAGCGAACTACTTAAGCTGGATGGGTGTGGATTTCCTAGCCTAGCAACCTTGCTAGGGAGCATCTTGGACCCAGTTTGGAGCCACTACAAGGGTGGCGAGTCAGCTGAACAGGAAGACCCCTTCATATAGGGCTGCGCTACAGGTATATGGCTTGAAGACCCCTAAAATAGGGCTGCATAAGGATATGTTATTTATTTGCAATTTCCACCTTTGGGCAACTTGCCAAGGAGTAATATTAAGGTCACCTTGAGCCTTGTTGTTCAGAAAATTCAGGAATAATTTTAATAATTTATTCTACTATTTTTGCCTTGTTTTGGTATCACAATTGGTCATCAAAGGTATTTATTGCAGCGCTTCAATTCTGGAATACTTTTTCTATTTTTGTATGCTTGGTGAAGTGAAATTGAGATCGAATTACAAGCTGGAATTTATTATTTAATTTTATCAAGTTTGTGCCTAGGGTTTGTGACCTTGTGTGGGTTTGTGAAGCATTTCCTTCGCTTAGGGCTGGCTGGTAATTTCAAACATAACTTTCAGATTTGCAAGGGTTTGGGTGAAACCCCTATTATTCCTTAATTGTCCCAATTTGGGGACATTATATTCCCTAATTGCCAACTCGGAAAGCGGCAGTTTCGAAACCGTCAATCTGCATTAACCGGCAGTTTTGCCCACATTTGTTGTATGGGTAATGGCAAAATGATGGTATCTCTTCAGTTCTGAGAGGTTTGGAAGTCGTTCAGTGCACAAAAGAACACTCCTAGAGCATGATAAATAAAAAGCACAAATCCAGATGAAAGCATGTGTATGGGAGTGACATAGTTGGTGTTCAGTTGATTGTAGAAGAAGAAAGATTGCAGAGAGGAGCTGAGTGAGCAAACAAAATAGTGATTGTTGTGATTGTTCTATAATCTCTTCGTATAACTGTCTTTGGCCATATGAAAATTCAGGAAGGCATGCAATTGCCACTTCCATCTGGTTTTTTCCCCTTCCCAGGGTTTTCAAGGTCAAAAGTCTTGTGTTCATGTGTTGTGCTTACTTTCTTGCTGTCTGTGGTTGTTTACATTCATATTTGCAGTACTGCAAATTCAGTATATGTTTCCAGCAGCACACAACACTAATTCTAAGTCTATAAAGCATTCAAAACTGTCAATTTAGAGCTTAATTCTAAGTAGGACAGCATAGTGTGATTCTGCAAATTCAATTAAGCAATCAAATTTACGAGTTAACAGATCAATAGCCCCCATTCTCTTACCACCTGCAAGTGGTTTGGGATCTCACCCCTGCCTTTATTGGGTATGAGATCTGGTTCGCAAGGGATAGAAGGATTTTCTATGCATTTGGTAAACATGTTAGTCATATCTGGCTTTGGATCTTGAAATGCATTAGAGAAACCTAAATAGCTGTGTGGTCAACATGCCGAAACTTCTTCTCTGGAGGGGGAAAAGATTGCTGCTAAGATGGGTTTATCATCTCAATCAACCCAGAATGATGGAGTTAGCAACACTGTAATTAAAAACCAAGTGTGGGTCCCATCCTTGAGAGCCATGGAAAATAAATTCCAAATAAATCTCAAAAGGGAACCCGGACTCAGCAAGTATTGTTGGAGATTTTTAATAACCCACAACAAGGGTGACGTTCTGGTATGCAACAGATATTGGAAACCAAAATAACAACATAAACAAAGCTCTTGAAATAAAGCTGGGACTGCTTGAGACTAAATATGGACAAATTGGAGTGGTCTCCATCGAGACTGTCTCAAAAATTCTGTGGGCTAATTTGGCTAAAAGGAATATTGATTTGCAATGAAACTGAAGAATAGCCTGCCATATCCAAGATATCAGATCCATCATTTGATACATGCAGGTGGTCAGAGTTAATCACATAAGAAGATAGCGGAATCAAGTTCCTGACTGCCTCGAGCAACATGCTACCTCATTTCCTAGAAGTCCTTCAAACTAGAGACAACAAGTCAGATAAATGTAGGATTCATTTACAAATTTGAGCAAGCTCCTGACCAATGATAACTACTCCCAATGACAGAGACGGTTTACAGATTGGAGGGGGCTTGGATACCCATATTTTTTACTTCAATTTTTGTTAGATATGTTTATTTAAATTAATGGATAAACTTGGGGTTGTCCTTTTCCTTATTATCAAAGTCAATAACTTGTTTGAAGGTGAAGCTTATTTTTCATTCCCTCATGCTTATTGAAGAGATATTATCTTTCCCATTAGGAAAAGGATATAACTCTTGCCACCTCCCTCACATGGCGTGAGACAGCGAGGGGAAAGCCCTGAGAAAACACCCTCCACTCTGAGCATTCAAGCCACCAAGTTAGAAGGCAGTACTCAACACCCATATTATAGCGAGTAGTTTGCGGGTGGTGCTTTTCTTTTACAACCCGGGTGTCTTTCTACCTGCATTTCTATGCCCTGGCCTATCCTTTGTGTTGGATTTCTCTGACTTGGAGAAGCAAAGGGAAAATGATTGGGCTTAACAGATAAACAGAGTAGGATGGCTGGCCAAGCAGCTATCAAGCTGTGGCTCCATGAACACATGGAAGATTTTGATGAGGGCCAGGTGAGCAACCTTCAGAGGTATGGAGATACATGTAAGAGCCCATGAGATGTAGACAACGACAAAGAGATGTTGAAAGGATCTGACCTGAGCTGGCCAAAATCAGTAGACTGTAACTCTTTTTTTCAAAAAGTAAGCGAAGTTAATTAGACTGCAACAAACATTGAAGTGGGACTTAGGAGGTGTTCCTTGATAAAGTTGATGTTAACCAGAACCTCGCCCAAACTTAATTTGTCTTTGTGGATGCCGAAGGCAGCCCCAATTTGGCCAAGTCTTCTATAAAAATGTCTACTCCAGCCGGCAAGAAATAATAAATCGTGATTTGTTTGGTGGCCAACACTGGTGTGACCGGCATTATTAATACGTGGAACGCCTTAGAAGATGGCAATGTAGAAATTGTATGTTGTCTTAAGCCTTGAGAGGATGAAATTCAACCCATAAAACAATGGGCCTTTCAATAGCTATCCCAGACCTTCAAACCTCCCAGATAATGGTGCTAGAGCGTGGCTGCCTTAAAGTGGATGCTGAAGCTCCAAAAAGAAGTCTTTGAGCAAATATCTATTTGGCCCTTTAGTCATATCAACTGGACACTGCTGCTAAGGAACCCCCAGGCTTATGGTTTTCTATGGTTCTGGTGTTGAAAAGTTCTTTCCTTCCTTTGTTTTTCATGTTTTTGCTATATGGTGCACAGGATGGAGTCATGTATGACTTGTATTACTTTTCTGTCATAAGTAACATACAATATGGATACAATTTATTCTGACTTCTCATGGTTTATGTTTAAGGGTTTGTAGATGAGCTCAGTTAATATACTTATGTTTCTATGACAGATTTTGTACACAGTTTTGGTGTTTTGGGCATCTTCAGCAGGCATCTTAGATGTAATACTGTTGACAATTACCCTAGAAATTATGCAGTGGATATCTGATGGATGTTGAATCCTTTTTGTTTTGATGTTTTCCTTAGTAAAGCTTGTTATCTCAGATCTGATTAGCCATTTCCTTGATAATGATGTTATCTAGTGGATAATGTGTATTCAACAAACTGTATCTATGAATAAATGTATGACAGGCTGACAAGAAAAATTGAACCCTGGTCTGCCAGGGAGTCTCTTTTTGTTATTTTGAAATTTCCAGCATATGAACACAAAATAGTATGTAAATTGATGACCTTTAGGAAGCAAGCTAAGTGTGTCAAAAACATGTCAACATTTGGCTTAAAGGAGGCCTGTGGATTAACAGTTTTAGTGTTTTCCAAATCTCGTGGTTGGTGTCCTTGCCATTCTGGTGGCAGTAATGTTGTTGCAGTTGCATATGTTGCTAAGTTGGGATCTGGAAACTTCTTTTGTATATTAAGTATATTTCAGGACTAAGTTGAATAGAATATAAAATTTATTTCTCAGATTAAAATTTTCTTAAGCCTTAAAAAAACACTTTTGAGTAAAAAACTTACTTGGCCTTGCCTGAACCCAGCAATCTTTAATATTGTCTTCAAGTATATTTAGTTGTATCAGCATATACTGCAGATGGGGAACATAATATGTTAGTATAATCAATGAAGAAATAATGACTATTACAACCATCAAAATAAAAAATTATACTGATGTCCATGACTGACCAAAAGTAGGTCAATGGGACTTGAGAATACATCCAATTACAAAAGAAGGTCTAGGGTAAAAAGACCCTAGGATCAAAAACTAACTAAATATAAAGAACTAAAGCAATGAAAATAAACAAGGGGTGGGGTGAACCCAAGGCAGGAAATCCCCAACCAATGTGGCTAAGGTAGCAAGACAAATAGCCATGTGGGGAAACAAGACCCTTCAAAGAGCATCGACTGCTGAAAGACGGAGAGACTGGATGCTAGTCCCATCATACATCCCTACCAAGGACTGGGCTAAAGGAATCATCCATGTCATCATCTATTACTGTGAAAGGGCCAATGAAGGCCCTGATAATGCTCATCAGGGAGTGTCTAGGGTTGAGCGGGTGAGGCTGGGTAATACTAGGAGAAAGCAAAGCACTCCATCAAGAACCTCCCCTAACATCCAAGGTTGAAGAAACTTCAGTGGAAGAAAAATAACGCGTAATGTGTGTCTGCCCCCACGGCTTGGGAAGCAAGCAAGGGGGATTAATGGGCTCTATTCTTTTCAGAACCCTATTCCTTCCACTAAATTTTGTATCAATTATTATCACTGAGAAATTGCAATGATATTTTTCAATGTTGCAAGGAGACGCATGCCTGATCACTTGAGATGTGTCCCTGGTACAAGTACATGTTTCCGATATAGGAGACGAGTACCAAGACGTCTCCTATTCCCGAAGACATATCTTGAAAACCCTAGACGTCTCCTTCCACATTTCCTTTCAAAAAATCGAGCCGTATCCCTTGAAAACCCTCGTCATCACCGGATTTGTTGTCCTCGTCACCGAGTTCGCAATGGAAAACCCTCGCCGTCGTCATCGCAGATTCGCAATGGTGTTGGTTATTTGCAATATTTTGTAGTGGTTTTTTATTTTTCATGGAACGCGAGAACAACAAAGTCCCAGTGACAATGGGATGGTAATGTTGTGCCATTGTCGTTCAAACTAGGCAGTTCGAATGGCAATGGCACGACATTGTTATTCTAGTGCCATGGCAATGGGACGACAATGATGTGGCAGTGCTTTTTGATATTTTATTTTAATTTTTAATTTTTTATGACTTGTCATTTTATTTTTATTTTTATTTTTTAAATTTATTTTATTTTTATCATTTTTACATTATAATTTATAATTATTAATTATAGTTTATAAGTGATTAATTATAAGTCTATATTTATTATTATATTATTACACAATATTAATATTAAAATTTAAACTTTAATATTTATTTTAATAAATTATTTTTAAATTTTTATTTTTATTTTTATTATTAATATTTTTATTATTTATATATACAATATAATTTATATTTTAATATATTATTTTTTATATATAAATTTTATAATTTTTAATTAATACATATGTATGTATGTATGTATATGTTGTCTCCCCATCCCTGTCTCCTATTTTTCTAAAATTAGTGTACCCGTGCCTATACCCGTCTCCCCGTACCCATACCCATACCTGTCCCCTGGCAACTATGGTATTTTTCAAAGCATAAACAGATCAAGGTCTATGTGTTACGACTTGAGAAATAGACTTCCAGCATAGCCCCATCCAACATTGGTAATATGTTATTTACTTGCCAAAACTTGAGTATATCATTTCCCCCACAGCATTACTGATGTTTTCATTTTATCTATCTGAACATCAAATTTCAATGAACAACACAACTGATTCCAGAAAAAAAAAATCCAATGAACAACACACTCAGCTTCAAATGGATGCCAAAGTACATTTACTAGGATTATCATATTAATAGAACACTTAGAAAACAAAAATATTCAGAGACTACAGCTAAAGAATCCTAAAATAGTTACATGATATAACAAGTCAACAAGAAGATTATATGGTTAAAAAGTATGTTCCAAGAACTTTCCAAAGGCAAAATATGCCCGTGTTTCAGTTCACCATGAACGTCTAGAACATCTAGTATACCAATAAGATATCCTATAAGCAATGCTTAAATAGAGTCTAGGCCAACTATTTACTATCTTATGAATGCAAGAATGAGGCTGTAACAAACGTGTAGAGACCTCATATTAAGAACATTTTTTAAAATGTTTTTAAAACCTCTCTCCAAAAATATTTCCATGTTTCAACCCATAACAGTAGTTTGGACTTCTATAACTAAATGCCCAATTCTCTCTGATGCCCTATTTCATTTATCAGCAACTTGATATATGTGTGAAAACTCTTCAATTTTTGGAGATTCATTTTCTTTCCAAGAGTTTTATTTTAGGTTTATATAATGGAGGAGATCCACATTGTTGTGGAAGACAAAGACATCCTTTCATAAAACACATCTTGCCTAAGGTACCATTTTATGCATAACAAATTTCATTATCTGTAACTATCATTAAGCTCAAAGACCATGGTACTGGATGGTGGTTGTTCCTCTTCGGTGATGTCCCTCTTGTTATAATGTCATTAGATAAATATATATATAAATATATTAATGTCCATAAATAACCAAAATACATCAATCATACTCAGAAGTACAACCAACAATAACAGCAATGTAAAGTGTCTCCCACCTAAGAAGAAACAAAGATAGAATGGGTGACCCAACACACATTCTTCACTTTCATTATTTCTTAATGTCCCATTAATCAATTAGTTGAGAGAAAATCCTAGAATTTTGAGATGTTGTCCCATTAAAACCTCAGCGTTGGGAACAAAGGTGATGTTTTGCTTTATTGATGAGTAGTGCTTTCCGTTTCTACCCATTTCATAAGATCTTCCATTGTGTGATGCAGTCACAATTGATGAGTCAAATGAACAACAGCCTTAGACCGTGCAGCCTAAGTACTCACACTAACAATCAATGGACATGCAAACAACTAGTTCTTGCACAACATGAAACAACAAGTCTCAACTTCATAGGTTCAATGAGGAACTGCACAACGCACACAATACAATATTCAGTCTGATTACAGACTTCACTACTTGCAATAGTACACCCAATTCTGCAATGAATGTATTAAACCCTTTATCTCAATTAAGACTTGCAATTCACCACAAATCTCAGCTAAAAGCAGATTGGGTTCCCCATCCTGAATACTCCCTTTGCAGGTCTTACTAACTTGCAGTCTTTGCAAAATTCCTCCCATTCTTGCCAACTGAAGCTTTTTTTCCTTCAAACTAGCCAACCCCAAGAACAGTGACATTCTATCAATATAAAGGTGCACGGAAAACCATTACAGAATTTGGAATGGTTCATCCTCCAACTACTAGACAATATATTTTAACTGAAATAGTCTAGATTTGAGGATTAGTTTTCTTTAGGCTATTGGTGCCTCTTTTGCAAATATTTTGGTAGACAGGTATCCTCCAACATCATTGAACCATTTTGGGAACACTACTATATGGATAGCCATGAATGTGAATAATCATCACTTACTTTGTCTGTTGGTTCAAAAATTTTGTTGTAAAATAGATGATCCGCAATCCTTAACCTTTCATCACCATTCCTGAAAATGTAAATCCTTGTAATAATAGAAGCCATCTTGAAATTTTGCAACATATTACAGTTTACTAGCTTATTTATCAAATATATGAATGTTCGGTGGTTGAAAAAAAATGTAAATGTCTGAGGTGAAATTTCAGTGAAGAGCATACCATTTCAATTGCATCTCTTTCCAGCGTTGTGTAGTTTTTTAGGCTTATGTGGCCTTTTTGGTGCTAATGTATACCTTATAGCATAATTAGAAATTCCTGACGATGAACTGAGAAGAGCTAGCCTAAAACATCGACTTATTGATACCTATTCGCAGTTCATCCAGAAACCTTTATTCTGGAAATGCACTGCAGAACCTTAAAAGCTTAATTAAAATCAAACCTCATCTACACTTTTCTCTTTTACATTTAGCATCCTCCCGCTACAACTTACAATGGACTTATAAAAGGTTGAGATCCCTCATTGCTGACTTTATTTTTCTCAGCCATGAATCTTGTGCTACATCAATAACAACAAAACCGTTTCATAAGGATGTCACATTTGAAAGGAACTTAGCCAAGCAGAGCCAACATCTCACCTAAATAAACATTAAAAGAATCAAGCTCTCCAAACCGCAGGGGATCACACCTATAAAAGTAGAAATACACCTTTTCAAAATGGAATATATTGCAACACATCAAATAGTTTGTCCAATTTCTTTCCTATGGTCCTTGATCATCCAGGAATCTGGAGAAGAGGTCGTTTCAAACACAAACTACCCACAAAAAGATTCTTATTATTCTGCTTCAATCCACAGCCTAAAGGATTATTCCGCACTAAACTACTTTACACTGCAAAACATTGTGTCACATCTTTGAATAGCAATTATAATATAGCATAAGGATTATTCCGTGTTTATATAGGTTTTGAAGTTGCTACCTCTTTATTCTTTATTCCACACTATCAACAACTGATTAAGATCTCAAAAGACCATGCCTGAATTCCTTAAGTGAAAATTATAGAAGTTCCATTAAGGAGGATGTAATGAGCTTTGCAGGAGGAACAGGAGAAAACACTTATGCCAATACTGAAACTTTAGATGCTTATGCCTTAATAAATTTAGTCCTGCATGCAAAGTGTGATTATTTCACACGTGAAATGTAATTGGTGTGTCTTCTATCAGTCTTCTTCGTAACATCAATTCAAAATAGCTAAAATTGATAAGAAATAAACTTGTGTTTACGAATGTCCAGGTTTTATCCTGAAAATAATAACATGTATGACATACTAAAGACCAAAATTTGAGCACTATGCATTGTCCATTACAGTAGAAACAACCTGCATTATTCAAACAATTTTACATGGCCTCCAGACTGAATGTATCATAAATGGCTTGGACTATCAATAAGAATTTTTGCTCGTTTCTTCTTTGCACATATTTTACCAATTGGAGGGAGGATATAACCAACTGCACATTTTTTTACTTTTCAGATATCCTGATGATAATTCAGTTAATGTGCACCAATGCACAAACACACGTCTATAGTATTCAATTTGATTAACATGGCAAAGTATTGGCCATATAACATCTAAATGACAAAATGTTTACATAGACACTTGAAAAAACATTCGCTTGACCATTGCAAATAAAGTTTTAATAGATGAGACTAAACTCACATGCAAAGAATTCAGACGAACACAGAGATTGGATGTTGACAAGTCAATAATTTGACTACTACGCCATTCGTCCTGTCCTCTGTTATCAGCAACTTTCTTCCTGGCAAAAGCATTGATTGCAGAGTCCCTTTTGTGGCGTGTTAACATTGGTGTGGGTGGCAGAAGATCACCTTTATCAACTGCATTCAGTTAAATGTTAGAATTAGCGTCATGTTGATCCCATATGCAATTGACAATATACCATGGACCCTCCGATAAGAAAGCAACAACCTATGCATTTCATAGATGATGAATAATAATGAATAGAAATAGAAAAATATGAGATCTAGAACATAATGATCTACAAATTGATATATGATATATCAATAAATATAGAAGCTTGACGTTGATATACATATATTTCTCTACAAAGATGTGTGTTTCTCGAATGTCTTTATCTTTTCATTTAAATCTCGTTACTCATCTAAGTTTAAAAGCAGGAAGTAATTCCCAATTCCAAATATAAAACCATTTATTGTCGATGTCACTTACAAAATGTATTTCTTCATGAGTGCAAAGAGCTCTTCTATTTCTGTATATTAGTAATTGGTACAACGTGCCATTATTCCATTTCCTAGTTCATCTAACAATGTTCTTTCACAAATCTTCAATTCAGAGACATATTATTTAATAGGATGACAAAATCAATCTTTCCAAGTAGGAAAGTCATTAATTCTAGAGAGGATCTCAGAAAAGATGCCTGAAATTACCATCAGAACTTCAAGTCAAGCCAGCTACTGACTGTCAATCAAGTCAAGCTAAAACATTGCATACCTTCTTTAATAACTAATACCAAAATTTAGGCTTCAATGGCTACTTTTCTAAGCCTACCTAGTTCTCCAATAATTCATCAACCCAAGAGAATGATGACCTCCTTTGAAATGGAACCTTCCTTCAATTACAGTCTCAATATTACAGGATAGTGATGATTCCAAGGCTATAAGGCCCGGAAGTATTCCTTTTGGGGATACGTGGAGTATATTGTTGTTGGCATTTTAGTTCTTGGCTTTGGTTTGCTAGCATAGATCCACAGATTGTGCAAGTAATGGGAACTTATGCACATGGCTGGCAGCATTTGGTGGTCAACATGTTTCCAATCACAGCAGGACTCTGTATTTTGCCTGTGATCATCACTTTTATGGATGACATATTTTTGGTTTTTTTGCTTTAGACTATCATTAGGTTGTGTTGGTTTGGGAGCTTATACACATTGCTGGAAGAATTCTGATTGGTGGTGGTTTAGATCATATTTGGCTACAAAAAATCTGAGAGCATGACGCTTGGCCATGGGTCGGATCAAATTTGGCTACAACAGAGCTGGGAACATGGTGATTGGCTGCATGTCAGACCATACTTAGCTTCATCATTTGGAGATTTGTTTAGATGAAGCAATTTGAGGAACATTACGCTGCAGAGGCATTGTTGTTCAAGCATTCTATTTGGGGTGCAGCATCAGATAGACATATGTTTCATCATTTGGACTAAGAATGATGTCATTAACAAGGGATGTTAGTTGATGCAATCACCTTTCTATTGGATATCTTTCATGTTGATCCCTCTATTCAGGGGATGTCGAAGGGATGTTTCATCCAATGTATGCCATTTTTCTCAAGGCCCTCTAAGTAGTGACTTCGGGGGAATGTCAAAGTGGGGATGTAAATCTCTCTTAGAGCCCTTCATATATCCTTAAAATACATTGGGATGTATCGACATGTAAACTCTTCAGTGGTCAACACACCTCACACAATATTAGATGTATAGGTATTTATAAGTGGCTATGCCCACCCATTTGTCATACAAATGTATGAATATACTGAATGTAATGTGATATTGGAATTCCTAGGGGATTTCTCAATCAAATTTGTGCTAGTGATCAATATTGCATGTTAACTTTGGAATATTTCACTGAAACACACAATAATGTAACACTAGAGAATCTTATGTGAAGACGAGAGCAGCAGGAGATAAATGGTATTCACTCCTAGTGTATGGTGCTTGTAGGATATGGCTTGGCCGAATTAGGAAGCACATCTTGTTAGCCAGGATAAATTTTGCCATCACAGTTTTTTATTCTTTGGTTCATATTGATTTCCATGCAATCAACTTCTTGTATGTTTCTAAGGTTTTAAAAATAACTTGATAAGGTTGCTTGGTTGATTCCAATCATTAGATACAGAACATTTTATTGAATATAAAATATGTTGATCTGGTTGTAACCATCTAATTGGAATTGTAGTGCCATTCATCTTTTATGTTTCCTAGCTCTATTGGATTGAATGGTGGTGGAATGATGATAGTACATTAATCACACATTAATACTACAATGATAGAACAATACTTAGGCAAATCAGTCTTTGGGTTGATGTCTCCTCTCATTTGCATACGTGGATACTGCAAATCAGTCACGCTCTTATGGGTTGTTGTCTCCTCTCATTTGCTGATGCAGAAGCATCATAAACGAATTGCAAAATTATTGTATTTCCTCTAAAAAGTTGAAATTAAAGAGAAAATGTAAAAAAATAAATAAAAGTAAAAAGGAAAATTATTGTGGGCTGTTGAGGGAATAATGGAGGAATGGTTGAAATAGTTTCAACCTTAGTATGTTGTTGTAATTAAAAAAACTGTTTGCTGTTTTACCTGAGCCCAAGTTGGGCGCAGAGGTTAGAAAAGAGATTTTTTTTGGTTATTAAAAGAAAAAGAACAGTCATTAAGGGCGTAGGAGAGAGGAAGAGAGGTAGGATCTCCTTTAGGGACAGGAGGTGACAAGAAGGTCATTCGGCCTGTATTCTGTTTTAAAAAAAAAAGAAAAGAAAAAGGATTTGCACGTATTAGTTGATCAAGCCAAGCAAGCTTGTTCAGAGCTGAAGAATCTACAGGTAAAGGAAAAAGTTTGTGGGTCTCGCCGAGTCAAGACAATGACACTCTTTTCTTAGGGAATGTTTGCAAAACATGGACAAAGGATGCTTTGAAGGAAACGCTGAAGCACTCTAGTATTGAAAATATCAAGGATTTGATTCTAGTTGAAGATTCTCAAAATAAAGGAATGAATCGCGGGTCTACCTTTCTGGAGTTCTCAACACGAATGCTTAAAAACAGCTACAGAGACGGTATGTATTTGCATAAACATATCTTATGTATACACCGAGCTCACAGCTCATATGATGTGGTCGTTTCATTCTGTGTATTCGTTGGTCGAATTACAAGACTGTGCAATTGTAGAGCCACTGAGACCGAGCTCTGAATGAACAAATGTATATACTCTGTTGTTTTTATGAAAGTTATCTATTATGTACAGCGCCATCATTGAAAGGGGAGTTGTAAATTTCCTAGGATTTGAAGATTATATTTATCTTGATATACTATGCAAGCTACTGCGTGAGAATTCTTTCTAAAGTTCAGTTTTGAGAAGTTACTATAAAGAAATCACAGGAGGTGTTGTAGCTGAGTCAAAAATTGTCATTTAAATGTGTTGTCGATTTAATGCTATTGTTGCTCTTTTGAGAGTGGTATCAGGTTAGTCCTTTCCAGTAATGCTGGGTAAATAGACTCGGTTAAACTCAAGTTGTTTTGAATCTGTGAATCAATTGGTCTAAATTTATAAGCTGCTGTAGGATTTCTAGAGATTCTTTGGTATTTCAATTACCATGAATATTGCGGCCCCCCCTGGGACGTTTTAAAGTGCATTATCAGGGTTGCCAAAATTTAAATTGGAGGAAGCTTTGTTTTATAAGTACAGAATTGCGTAATATTGAAACTGCATCTGCGAATTGCTTGTGACGAATCAGATATGGGCTACATATGATGATGAAAATGGAATGCCACGCTTTTATGCTTGAATTGTGAGAGTTATTAAGCAGAAGTAGACACAGCGTGAGTAACACAACAGAAAGAGAACTATGACTGTAATGCAATGTATACGCTGAAGATGGACATCGGTGGTTTGGTGCTGTTAAGAAAGGAAATGACTAGTGGCAGTGGTTACGGTCATTGAAAAGAAATCAATTATGTTCCTTATAATTGTGATTACAAGTCAAGTAGAGATTGCAACATTTCACGACAGCGGTCTCTTAAGAGGAATCTTGGGGGACTCGATTTGCAATGTGATAACTCCTGTAATTGTTGAAGACCCTGGTTTGGCCTTTCTGTTTAGGACCAATATCGATAAGTACCTTACAAATATGATTTTATGAATTCTGTTAATGCATTTCTGAATCATGTTAAATAGGACAATATGGTGATGTGAAGACTGGGAATTCTCTGTTGAGTTTTGGATGTGTCAAATTGATCTTGTGCGAAATCAATATAAAATTGAAATTGTTTAAAATCAGGCTGTCTAAATCTGTTTGTACACCGAGTAATGGACAGAATAGGAGACCATGAATAGAATGGTTGATTTGATGATACTAAATGGGAAACTAGTGTAGATTATGTTTAAAATTGAGTCCCTAATTACACCCTGATGACAGCATTATATCATTTTGTTAAAAGACCAGTCTTGGGACAGCGCACCAATTTGGTATCAGTCTGACAGAGCAAGTCTTGCATCATTTGGTATCAGAGCTTGAAGCTCTTGGGGACTTAGAAATGGATCATAAGTTGCTACAGAATTTGGTATAGTTGCATTTGTGAATGATGTTGCAGTTGTGAAGGATTTGGCAAAGAGATCAACAGGGACAGCTCTAAATGACTCTGCTGGAGAAAAGGTATGAGAAGTCTATGTTATTTGATTTGAGTTTATTTTGTTTAAGAAGCAACAGGTGAAGAGAAAGGCAGCCAAGCCATTGAGGCTTAAGAAGAGAAGAAGCCAAGGAAGGCTTATTGAAGAAGATCCAAGAGGAAGCTTGGATAGCTTGCCAAAAGACTAAGGTGAAACAGACTTAGGTGAGGTAAAGGATGAAGTTTTGAGAAGAGTGATAGAGGGACTGCCTAGAAGAAGAAGATCCAAAGCAAGGTAAGCTTGGATTTGTAATTTGAGTTTGATGAAGTGTTGTCTAAAGAGTTGCTGCAGGATTGAGAAGAAGATCAAAAGACTAGGATGCAAAAGGCCTAGGTGAGATCACGTGGATTGTCAAAAGACCAGTCAAGGAGAAAAGGCTTGGGTGAGACAAGGGATCAAGAGACCAAGGTGGAAAAGACTTGGGTGAAGATCTCAGAGATGGAAGCATTGTTGAAGGCACTACAGAGCAGCAAGGCACATGAGGGCAGCAAGAGGAAAGCAAGCATCAAAGGTATGACTAATGTTGATTTTAATACAGAAATTGCCAATTTCAAGAAAGAATTAGCTAAGGTTAAAGATGAGTATGAGTCTTGGATGCAGCTGAATAGGAAAGCATGGGTATGGCCAATGAAGAAGAGGATAAAGTGGCCAATAGATCTCCTAGTGAAGAGGAGAAGAAGGCAAAAGAAGATTGCCATGAAGAGGGAAGCCCAAAGAGGCAAGAATATAAGAAGGTTGCCAAGTGAGCAGCAAGAGGAAGAAGTTGTGAAGAAGGTTCTCATTGAGGAGAACAAGAGAGAAGAAAGAAAAGATGAAGTGCCAGGAGGAGCACTTGAGAAGATGAGAATGTCCATTAAGAGGATACTCATGGAGACATTATGGTCTCTTGTTTTTGTATCTAATGTTGTTTTTGAATGGGTAAGTGCAGGTATGAGCAGCCTTATGAAGGTCAAGAGAAGGGCCTTAAAGAGTGAAGAGATTGGTGCAGGAGAAAATAGCAAGTGCACAAGTGAATGTGCAAGAGAGAGAAGAGAGTTTGCTGCTGTTGATAAGGTGCATTGGTTAATGCATGAGAGAGGAGAGGTAGAAGAAGAAGCTGAATTCCATGATGCCGTTGAATGCCAAGAAGAAGAAGAAAGAGGACAGCCAAGCACAAAGGAAGAGAAAGATTGCTCCGTGGAACAAGCTAACAAAGAGGTAAATGAAGTGTTAAATGCTGATTTTGATTGTTATTATGAGCATGAAGATATTAATGCACAGATTAGAAGAGGCAAGAGGAAGATGAAATCCTCACACAAAGCAATCAATCATGGATATGTGATGCCTAAGTGGATGGTGAAGCACACAAGCAATCAACAAGTAAGCAAGCAGGCAAGTTCATCTTATAAGGTTGATTTTTCTCATATGAATGTAGATGTACAAGAAAATAAAAGGACAAATAAGATTGGTTTTTCAGTATTATCACAAGAGCATGGTTACAAAGTGCCAAAATGGCTAAAGGAATCAGCAAATGATAAGAAGGAGAATCTAATGTGGGTGCCTAAGAAGGCAAAGAATGAAGATGTGAGTGTTAAGGCAGCAACACCAAGAAATCAATGGGAAAAGGTAAAGGATGACACAAGTACTTGGCAAGGTAATGATGTTTTTGAATCATTTAATAATCTTTTTATGGAAAATGAGGAATGGAAAGTGGCTGTAAGGACTAATATGCAGCAAGGAGAGACTTCCAAAGGGATGGATGATGAGAAAAGGAAAGAAGATGCAGTAGAACAGACAAGATGGCTTCAAGCAGAGATTGAAGAAAGCAAGGAGACAGAAGGTATGAATACTGTAATTGTTTTTGATGAATATATTGATGTTGGTGAAGAAGCGGATTTGTATAAAGAAACTATAAAGTGGATGAATGTAATTACAGAAGATGAAAGACAATCTGGTCCTAAGTTTGATATAGGACATGAAGATTTGAATGAGTTTGTATTGAGTGATGAGATAAAGAAAGGTACAAGCCATGGTGAAGACATCATTGGCAAGAGTGAGACAATACAAGAGCAAAGTAATGAGACCAAGGCAGCTTTGGTCAAGAAACAAGAGCAGAAATGTGAAGGCAGCCAAGAGGCTTCATGGCCTCAATGTTTTTCTACTAAGGTGGCTTTTGATGTTTTGAATGCAGGTATGGAAGATGAAAACTTTGGAGACACATGAAAATGAAACATGGAAGTGGGAGATTGCAGCTGAGAAGGAGATGAGAAGAAGAACATACCAGAAGAGAAAGAAAAGCAAGATGAAAGGTAAAGACCAGCAAAGACAAATTCAAGCATTGGCATTGACAAGAAAACCGTGGGATCCAGGCATACAGTAAAGACTAATGCATGGAGGCAGCATTTCATTTGAACTAAGGTTCAAATTGTTCCTAGAGGGAGAGTATGATGCAGGAGCATCATAAACGAATTGCAAAATTATTGTATTTCCTCTAAAAAGTTGAAATTAAAGAGAAAATGTAAAAAAATAAATAAAAGTAAAAAGGAAAATTATTGTGGGCTGTTGAGGGAATAATGGAGGAATGGTTGAAATAGTTTCAACCTTAGTATGTTGTTGTAATTAAAAAAACTGTTTGCTGTTTTACCTGAGCCCAAGTTGGGCGCAGAGGTTAGAAAAGAGATTTTTTTTGGTTATTAAAAGAAAAAGAACAGTCATTAAGGGCGTAGGAGAGAGGAAGAGAGGTAGGATCTCCTTTGGGGACAGGAGGTGACAAGA